>CAJOBZ010000002.1:5832500-6385000 GCA_905332375.1 Pieris macdunnoughi
ACCCCCCCCCCCCCCCCCCCCCCCCCCCCCCCCCTCTTTTTTTTTTTTCCCTTCCCCCTCCCCCCCCCCCCCCCAAAATAAAAATTTTTTTTTTTTTTTTTTTTTTTGACCTTTGGACTACAGATAACAGAAAAGTTGCAAGATGTTTTTTTAGTATTTGTAGTTTGTGCTCTGTGCTGTACATACATAGTGATTGGAGATTTATTAAATTATCTATGAAGTTTATTTTAGGAAAAATAACAGATAACTACAGAAGGCGACACCCGTTAAACTTAGCTGTTAGAGGACTAACATTTATAACAACATCTAATCTATTTTTTTATGATTTTAACCATAATTTATTAATAACCAGAATGGGTTCTCGACAAATCACAGAAAAATCCTTAGCAATGCTAAGGTCGCTACCTAGGATATCTCTAGGAAATCTTCGAGATAATCCAGGATACAAAAAGAATGTAATTATATTGTATATACATTTTTAAGGTTACTTTTAGTTTGTTATATTTATACTTAAAATTATTTCAGCCTAAACGAGGTCGTGGTCAACATGGAGGAGATAAACATGGTGCTGGAAATAAAGGATCTGGCCAAAGAATGAACTACATGAGGTTGGGTTATGAAACCGGGAATAATCCATTTTATTTGCGAATGCCACAGGAACACTATTATAGAGGACATCAGTAAGATACTTATAATTGTTTTGTTTAATTTTGTTAGTTTATTACCACAACTTTCAATGATTAACTAATCAGCAGTAAGTACCACCTTGAATCTATTGTTTCTTTCAGTTTTCGCCGACAGTATCCACCATTGTCATTACAGGAAGTCCAACTTTTAATTGATAAAAATCGTTTGGATATTTCAAAGCCTATTGATATTGCATCCATAGTTAAATCAGGTTTATATAATTTTTTTCCTGATCAAAAGCATTTTGGTGTAAATTTAACTGATGAAGGAGTTGACAATTTTGCTGCAAAAATTAATATTGAAGTCCAATGGGCGAGTGAACAAGTTATTGCTGCTATCGAAAGAAATGGTGGTGTTATAACAACTGCTTACTATGATCCACACAGCCTCTTTCTACTAAAGGATCCAAAGCAATTTTTTGAAAATGGACAGTCAATACCTAGGAGAATGATTCCCCCACCAGATGCAATAGAGTATTATACAAGTGCAAAAAACAGAGGATATTTGGCTGACCCTCAAGCCATATCACAAGACAGACTGAGGTTAGCCCAAAAATATGGATATGAATTACCAAAGTTGGAAAATGATCCTAGTTATGAAATGTTGTGTGAAAGGAAAGACCCAAGACAAATATTCTATGGCTTAGATCCAGGCTGGGTAATCAACCTGAAAGACCAATGCATCCTTAAACCTAAAGATGAAGAATTGCTCAGATTTTTTGCTTCATAATTTTAACATTGTCCTGTTAATCATTGAAGATGGTCCTTGTATTTTACGAAAATTAATTTACTTAATGAGAAGACATTATAATAGGATAGAATTCATAAAAATATATGATTTTAAAAGTATTTTCTTTTGTCTTATATTATTTATTTAATTTTCGATTTCAAAAAGTAAATAAGAATCAATACTAGTTTTCTCATTGTATACTGCACAAGCAATGCCCTCAAATGTTCATGTTAAAACCTTGATCACTATTGCAACAACTACCAATGCCAGTGATCATATAATTGTTATAATGGATGCAAAGGTGAGCTCTATCAAACAACACAATTTTAATCACGGTGATTTGCACCTCATTGGTGATGTGGGTTCCATGCGTTTTATTACATGTTTTAACCAAGTTTCTAAGTATACTACACAAGTGACAAGAAAACATAGTAATTAAGTGTAAATATTGTACTCTTATTATGAAGCAACTGTAATCTAGATAGGTTTGATTGTGGCAAAGTGTATTGATATGAGACAATAATAATGAATCCTTAGTACAATGCAATTTTCAGTCCTAAAAAGCCTAAATTTAGATAAAATCTATGGTTTGTTATTACAAAAATAAATTCCAAACTGTTTTTGAGAACAACTTAAAATTTCAAAAAAGTTAACTTTGCTAAATAAGAAACATGAAATAATAATAGTAACACAATATTCAAAACAAAACTTTATTTTACCAGTACCAGTTAGTATACAAATTAATAGTATTAGTTTCATCCCATTAGCTTAATTTCATATGCAAAATTCAGACACAAATATAAACTATATCAATAGTTAATATCTGTAGTGTTCTGGTTTATAAGGCCCCTCTATTGGAACTCCAATATATTTGGCCTGCTTTGGTGTCAATTTAGTCAGCTTTACACCAAGATGGTCCAAGTGCAGAGCTGCTACTTCCTCGTCTAACTTTTTAGGAAGTGTGTGAACCCCAACTGGATATAAGTTATGTTTGGTCCATAATTCAATTTGACCCAAGACTTGGTTGGTAAATGAATTAGACATGACAAAAGAGGAATGACCAGTTGCACAACCCAAGTTTACAAGCCTTCCTGCTGCTAATATTATCAAATGGTTTCCATTATCTAACTCATAGCGATCAACATGTGGCTTAAGATTGACTTTCTTAGCATTTTTTTCTAACCAAGCAACATCAATTTCACAGTCAAAGTGACCAATGTTGCATAGGATTGCATCATCCTTCATTTTAAAGAAATGATCCTTAGTTATAATATCAATGTTTCCAGTGGTAGTGACAAATATTTGTCCAACTTCAGCTGCTTCATCCATAGTTATTACTTGAAAGCCTTCCATGGCAGCTTGAAGGGCATTTATTGGGTCTATTTCAGTAACAATGACCCTCCCTCCAAATCCACGGAAAGCCTGAGCACATCCCTTCCCAACATCTCCATATCCACCTACTACACATACTTTTCCAGCAATCATCATGTCGGTGGCCCTCTTTATTCCATCAAGCAAAGATTCCCTGCATCCATACAAGTTATCAAACTTGCTCTTTGTGACAGAGTCGTTAACATTAATAGCAGGAAGTTTAAGTACTCCTTCACGGAACATTTTATACAGGTTATGGACACCAGTAGTTGTTTCTTCACTAATTCCCTTGATGCCTTCTACGAGATGGGGGTATTTTGAGTGTACTAGTTTTGTCAGATCGCCACCATCGTCCAAAATCATGTTGAGAGGCTGCAAATAAAAAAATTATGGAATAAATTTATTCATGTTTCTAATAGTGTAAGCCCTAATTACTTATACAATAAGTGATTTAACTAAATTTCTGTCACAATAAGTGATTTAACGAAATTTCTGTCACAATAGTTTTTGAACTTATTGACACGAAAATTAAAATAAATTTAGCATATAATTGTAACTATATAAATCACAACTAGTTTTAAACTTTTTACATACACATACATAAAACTCCAATTAAAAGAATTTTAAGACATATAAAGAGAAAAGGTAATGATGTACCCGAATCTGATGATACTGATTATGCAGGAGTCTTGGGGACCTTCATTGGAACACCTCCAAGTGATTTTAGCTGCCGGAAATGCGTCAAAGTAATTTAAAAAATTTTTTAAAGTTTTGTGAAATGTATTGAAATTTGTAAACAATCCACCATTATCTACTTTTCTATTGGTTATAAGTGATGTGACATTTTCGGTAAATTAATCGGATCGATTATTTTCTCATTCTCATCATCTCTTAATTCTTATAACCAATAGAAAAGTAGATAATGGTGGATTGTTTACAAATTTCAATACATTTCACAAAACTTTAAAAAAAAATTTAAAATACTTTGACGCATTTCCGGCAGCTAAAATCACTTGGAGGTGTTCCAATGAAGGTCCCCCAAGACTCCTGCATAATCAGTATCATCAGATTCGGGTGCATCGTTATCGCACCCAACCCTTTATCTGGTATAATCATGAAGTAATGACTTATTTATGTTAATAATAAATAAGTCCTTTTAACCATCTAAAGCTATGGACAAAAACACAATAATATTTTAACGAATATTGTCAAAATTGTTTTTTTTTTCGCTTCATAAAATGTTTGTTCTCTGAACATACGAGGTTATCATTCTACAGCAACAATAAGTAAAACTTAAAGTAGCTTGAATTCTACCTTTCCATCAGGGAAAATGAGAGTCTGTTCAATGCACCACATGTATTCCTCTTGAGTTTCCCCCTTCCAGGCATAAATTGGTAAGCCTCGTGCAACCAGGGCAGCTGCAGCTTCATCTTGTGTACTGAATACATTACTGCTCGACCATTGTATCTGAAAAAGGGTTTAGTCTGCATGATGATGGTTGAAAAAACAAGACTGCTATGGTTCATTTATGGAAACCACAGCAGTTTTATAATGTAACATATTATGATGTTATTATATTATTTTAAAATAAATCATGTATATCTGTTGAGCAAAGGATGCAAATTATAGTATGGTATTTATAGTAACTAGATTTTAGAGTTAATATTCAATGGGGTAAATAAGCAAATTTCATACTCAAATGCATGAAATAAGCTTATTTATGATAACAATAACATTGAGGCCAAATTTATAGGTATTTTCAAATTCTTTCATTTATTTTACTACTACTATGATGTAATTAAATCTTCAATAATGTAATATATTTAATGTACTCCATTTGATTAAAAAGCTGTGAGTGAGTAGGTGTAAAAAACTAATAAACTTTTTACATTATTAGAGTTTTAAAAAAAAACAATAACCATTACTGTAGAATGTTGTCATAAAACAATCTAGTTTATCTGTCTTCAATTCTGAATTTAATGACTACTTATTGTTAATTACTTGTAGCTAAAAAATCCTTGAACATTGTTTATAACACTTCATAATAATTTAATAATATCACTTTAGAGTTTATAATAAAATTTAGAATTTATTAGATGGGGTTGGAGTGTAATCTTGAAAAAGTCAATATTAAACTGTACGTCCTATTATATTGAAATTCAGAGATAGACAAACATTTGACACTGAAAAAAATAATTATGCATTTTTTTACTTAGGGATAAATGGAAAGAATCTATATCTTTGAAATTATCATTTTCAAAGATTAAAGCAAGATTTTGGAATGATGTTTCAGGTTTAAAATTTGTTTAAGTCATGTATAATTTTATAACCTTGCTATATATACATAATTAAAACTAAGAGAGTAATCAAAATCTAATATCTGATAGTTTAAAAAAAAAAAAAGACTATCTTTTTACACTTTCAAAAAAGTTCACTTTTATGCCTACAGCAACAGCTTATAATAATGTTAAGGTATGAAATACAAAATAATTATTAATGCATTAAATGATGAAATGTTATGTATTTAAATTTTTTTTGTACTGATAGTGAAATAATACTTACTTCTGCACCCAATTCAACAAGAGTTTCTATCAACACTGCTGTTTGCACTGTCATGTGAAGACTACCAGCTATTCTGGCACCCTTTAAAATTTTTCCAGGTGCATATTTACGACGACACGCCATAAGTCCTGGCATTTCTTTTTCAGCCATCATGATTTCATTGCGGCCCAACTCTGCCAGCTTTTCATCAGCTGAAATAATTATACACATTTGTCTCTCATAATCTTAAAAAGGGTATCCGCTACATATAAATTTTTTGTTCAATTTAAATGGATAAGTTGAAAAAAAAATGTCTTTATATTGATAATAATTTTAGGTTAACTAGTGCCTAAAACATAGTAAAGGCTAGAATTAAGTTGACAATTATTGTATTTCCCATAAGACAACTCACCAATTTTGTATTGTGGTTTCATTTTACCTAGAAAAGAAAACAATATTATATTAACCTTAATTCTTTAGCAGAATATAGTATGTTATGTTATAATATTTACTAGATAAACTGGTACTTAAGATGTAAAGTAAAAATCAACGTATTTAGTATTAGACTTTACGAATTACAAAAAAATACCTAAATTAAGTAATTCTTGTGTACTATAAGCGCTAACCGGCGAGGCGTGCACACCGTGCGCAGTAGTTTAAACATGTAATTATTGCTGCGATAAGCGATTAATATTTAATGTATATGCATGACGTTTCACTTACGTTTACTTAACTAATTATTATTGAAATATTTCACAATTAAGTACACAATTTGTAATTAATTAACTGCTAAGCATATGGTCTAAAGTCTAGACTCTAGACACTAGACAGTACAGAGTACAGACAGATCACAGAGCTAGTTAAGAGTTATAAAACGCAGATGAAAAATTGTTTAGATGAAATTTTATAAAATAACACAGATTACTTATTTCTGGTATAGAATTTTAAAGCTATGGTCTAGTGAATAGTAATAAGTAATAACTTATAAGCACAAGTGAGGGGCCTCATAGCCTAGCGGTCTTATTAAGTGGCAGCTAGGTGAGGGGTACCGGGTTCGATTCCCGGTTCGAGGGCAAGTTTTAATTTAATTTAAATTTGTTCTCGGCCTTTGGGAGGGT
Source organism: Pieris macdunnoughi (assembly GCA_905332375.1). Classification (NCBI taxonomy): domain Eukaryota; kingdom Metazoa; phylum Arthropoda; class Insecta; order Lepidoptera; family Pieridae; genus Pieris; species Pieris macdunnoughi. The sequence continues at coordinate 5,838,947 of CAJOBZ010000002.1, forward strand.
TGTGCGGTACCGGGCGAGTGCTCATACCGTACATGGAGAACATGGTCGAATTTCTAAAGACAAGCACAAATTATAAAAAATTTCCTATACTTGACGCTGGCTAATGCACAAATCGTGTCAGAGCCATTAAAAAAAAAAGCGCTATTGATTAAATACTGTTGAAGTTAATTGACGGACATCGATATTTATTATTGTTTTTATTACATCATAAGAACTAGAATGACTTGAAACTCTTTGAATAATCGATTTCCCCTCATAAAACACAATGGCTATACAGATGTGCATAAACATGCGAGATACACGCATTTTTTGTTTTTAAAATTTTGGCATGTCTATAGGCATGACAAATTACTACACAAAGGTGAATATGATATAATATTATGTATTATGAGTTTTGATTCAAAGATACTTTATTTCTTAAAGAATTACGTTCACTTAGTGAGATAATTTAAATTTAATGTAGATTAGGTTCGTACTTCGTCTTATCAAATTATTAGAAAGTAAGCTATATAAAATAAAAACATTTCGTACTATGTACAATATTTTTTACAAATGCGCAGGTAGATCGTATAGATGTTACAACAGCCATTGAGATTCATGCTAGAAGTGACTTTTTTGATATTTTGTAAATATGTATTCTATTAATTTATATTAAACTTTTACGATTTTTATAGACCTATATATATTTTTTTGTTATTTTATAGATATGTTGTGAATCATATGCCCTTTTAAAAGCTGTTTTAAATTAGTAAAAAGGTTTTATTTCTTTTATACTGGATTGCAATTTAATAAATATTTGTGCGTCTTGATACATTATATTAAGTTTCCCGTAATTAAACCTTGGTTGTACCTTAAGTGATCAACATTTCTTAGCTAATATTTTGTATCTGATTTTTTTGTAAATGCTACATTTATTTGAATGATTTATTAATAATTTCGTTGATTAAAATTAAGGTATTGTTAACATATGTCTGGTTTATGCTTATACATTTAGTATCTATCTCTCTATAGTTTTTCAGTTGCGGTCAAATAATCTTAGTAGAAAAGTGTCTTTAATAATTTATTTTGAATTATTTGTATTTTATAACGAATGATAGGCGCTGCAGAGCCCCATAGTTTCATCAAGTAGTGAGTCGGCCCGTGGCTAATGCTTTTGACTCATCAAAGCCCCCAAGGCCTATCAGTAAAAATCGTCACGTTGTACTCAGTTTAATTGTAATAAACTTCGAGATTTTCAGCGTACTCAATTACACGTTGTATATATGTCCCACTAATGGCAATAGGCCTCCTCTCATAGGCGAGAGGGAATATAGTCCCCACGCTAGCCCAAAACGAATTGGAGAGTTCACATTCATCCATAGAACATAATATCTGTTGGGCGGGGCCCTCTTGGGTCGGGGGCCCGTGGCATTTTGCCAGCCCTGCCACTCTATTGTTACGCCACTGTGAGTCGGACTAACTTTGGGAAGCAAGCACACTGCCACGCAGTTCTCCGAATATCGAAGATAGTTTGGACTTAAAATGTCACTGTGCGGTTTCCACGTTAAACGACTATCCAATACAACACCAAACTACTGTTTTCTATATTATTTAATGATGTTACTTTTATTAATGGTAAGAGGTACAAATTCACATATTTTCTTAATTTGGGCCGCAGAAATATATATAGTAAGTAAATTAATTTTATATAAATCTTTTATCTTTGAAGTTGAATCTATTCACCATAGTAAAACATACTTGTGTCGTCTGCATAAATATATATAGCACTCATAATTATTCTATTTCGATGCAAATCATTGATAGAGTTTTTCAACATCTGTCAACTTGCTTAAAAGTTTTGATATAATTTTTAACCTCAGTTTTGTTTTACGAATATGCTTTAATTTGGTCGATACGTGATCTATTGTCCTTTGATGATCTGCGAGTGCAGTAGATTTGAATCTGTGATTAGAATAGCATATCCATTTTCTCATAGTCTCTGAGAAACATACTGTGGCATCGTCTTTTCTGAGCAATAACAATTGAAATAAAAATGCAAGGCATTATTAAAACTCTTATAATTTAGGGTCTCACAAAAAATATTAATCTTAAGCATTGAATTTAGCTGGTATCTCTAATTGAGAAGGAGCAATTATATCATGAACACAAACACTATTCTTTATTCTTAGTAATTGAGTCAAAACTATCTAGCTTTCTATACGAAACTATATGAACGAATATTAATCAGAAGTTATGTTGCTATTTATATTTCGGAATGCGAATAAAAATGTTTGTTTTTTTTGTCATATCTTTTCTAACATCAATGTCATATCTTCTCTAACTTATTTCGTTGCGTCACTAAAACTTTATATTTAACAGACCTTTTAAATTAAGACAAAATAGTTATTCTTTTTTCACGCAGCATGCTTGCAGCAGCAATTTATTAGCTGAGGTTGTAAAACTTTACATAATTGTTGGAAAACTTAGTGTATTTTTATACTTTAAACTATTTAAAATTTGAATGATTAAGGAATTCAATTCCTACACTATTATTACTATTAATTTTATAGTATATTTTGAAAAAAAAAATACACGAGGCAGAGCGATGAAAATAAATATATACATACGATTATTAAACTGATTTTTTCTACAAAGTACAGTTTACAATTACCAGTATCTAAGTAACCATTATCTTTTAGATAATTATGTTTATTTAATTACTCCCTCCCTATGTCTAGGTATACCTTCTATTTTGTGAGCAAAAATATTATATATGTTAGTAAAATTAAAAACCTTATTGTTCCCGTGCTTAATTGAGTCAAAGTGATTTAATGGCTTGTAATATAATATCGAAAATGTATACTTACAAGCAATTTGTCCTCCGCACGTTTATTCAGATTCGCCGACAACAGTCGAATAATTTTATCGTAAATTACTTGAACTTTAACTTCTCGTTATTCTTAACAATAACAATCGATATCAATCTTGAAACCGATTTTTTTCGCATGAGTTATTTATATTTACGCATTTTTGCGCCAAGATAAAATAACAATATACTAACAACATAAAATAATAATAATTTACTATCAAACATTTATTTTATTGAATACCTACCACTATATGATAATGGGTACTAATATGCGACAATAATACAACTAAGAACTTTTAAATCGTTTTAATTAGAGTAGAACATATGAGACAATAGTTGCAAACAAAAATAGAACAAAAGATGTAAGTAACAAAATAATTTCAATATTTAATTCGCGTAAGAAAAGTGGGTGGCATTAAAAGACTCGATGCCTATGATTCTAATTAAGAACCTTTCAGGGCATGGCACTAGTCCTCATACATACTCCTATCATCCACAATAAGTACACAATGACACTGAACCTTTAAACAAATTCCGATCAAAATATGTACATCTCTTACAATTTTAACTCACACGTAGAACACCGGAACAAGATGACAATTTCACATTTTGGAGATAAATAGAAACCGTTGAGGACCGGTGCTCATTACTTCAGTGACACACATCACTTCTTTTTGATATTCTTGCATAAATCACGCAGTCATTATTCCTATCAGTGATGCTCACAGACTAGCAGGCACACTTATAAACAGACTCATACCTTAATTGATTTAAAGGAAATATTATGCGCGTAATGTTTTACATTGACGCCATTAATTTTATGGTTAATCTTGAAAAAAATTTACACTCAAGGCACAGCGATGAAACTATAAAAGTGCACTCGTTTGCTGGCAGTAGATAGGGGCGGGTGTCTCATAAAAACGTAGGTACAAAACGCCATAATAATATTAAAAGTTTTAGATTTTTCTATTGTACAATGCTGTTATTGCCAGCCATTTCACAGTTCAGATCACTCGGTAAAAATAGTCAACAGAAGAAAACGCACCTCTTTGAGAGTATAATCTGGAGAAATCAAAATGAGCATAAAGTCACAACATTATGTACACAAAAGTATGAGATCCAAAGGCAATAACACTTTTTATTCGTCACAAAAATGTATCGAAAACTACAGGATATTGAATAAAGAAAATAAACAAAAATTTTAGTATTATGTTATATATATATATATCAATTATGTGTCTGGTAAAGTCAGTCGTAAATAGTATCACCGGCATTTTTGTGAACACAAATGTGTTTTATCTACATAATATTTATAATTGATTACGTTATCTTATTATTACCTAAGTAGTCATATACGATCGTAGTTGCATCATTTTTGAATTATAAGTACATAAGTAAAAAAAAATTATGATCCTTTGTAAATAAATAAATAACCGCCATTAATTATTAAAAGTAAAAGAAAATCAAAACTAGAAAAATCTTTAATCGAACATTTGAAATGGTTTTAAAACCACGGTAGCAACAATATTTATTAAAACAACAAACAACAAGTTTTGATTTACGCTTCAATGACTTCATAAGGCCTGTCGTAAATAATTCTATAATTGCCCATAATTTTTGTGACGAATAAATAATAGTTAGCACCAATATGGCGTCCTTAGACCTCAGCCGACGAAATAACAAAGACCATTACGCGTATATGTTTACAAAATATCTTTATTCATTTACATACATCACCATTCACCCAGCCGTTCAAATATCCTTCCGTAAACCTTACAAATAATAATTTACAAAATTCAAAATCCCTTGCACATGTGCATGCCTATAATAACATACGTCTCCTTTCATTCAATCTCACTTTCGTGTCGTAAGTAAAGATACCACAGCCACTGTCCGTATCTATAATACCGAATAGGAAATGCTTCTAATTATGTAGATTAACATGGAAAGGTGTAATTACATTAAGAGTTGCGTTGAGTTCATTAGCCTTACATTATTTAAAAATAATTTTTCATTAATAAAATTATTCGTGTCACTGAAAAAAGTTAGTCACTATATAAAAAAATAGCACGATAACGTAAACAGGCTAATGCACCCACCGGCTAATGAAATGACTTGATATGACCTCCCAATTAATATATTTTAAACCTGGGGTAGCTTGTTTGTAACTCGGTTACACCACTATTGCTCCACGATGATTCAAATCTGAAACAAAACAACAAGGTCAAGCGATTAGCCCTGCCGTTTATCAGCAATGTCATTTAATCATAAGGTGATAAGGAAAAACAATCTCAGTGTTGCGTTCAAATACGTCGGAGATTAATTTGTAGCTTTTAATGCGATTCAAGGATATTAACTTTTTACTACAGATAAATCACAAAAAAATATTAAGTGATTAAATAAAACCAGTTTTATGAAACTCGACTATTAAAACCCACATTCACCAAATGCGAAACCAGAGGGTTGAAGTTGCACGCGTGACCTGAAGGTTTGCCAAACCTTAGGTTCGAACAGAAAATTTCGTGTCATTTTTGAGCATCAATCAATTTCCATGGACTATCATAGTTTGTTTTGATTGACGTATGCCATCGTTAAATCGTAATCAAATATCGGAGAATCAAAGAAAGGAAAAATTTCTGAAAGTTATTTTATGGAATGTAAAATATCACGTTCCTATTACTATAATTATATCCCTTGTGTAATTTTAATTGTTATGATATTTATACCACTTTTATTTAATAGAAGAAAAATTTACAAGTTCAGATATTTTTTATGAAATCAAAATTAATTAAATCAAATTTTACACATAGAAATAATAATTTCCATTCCATTCCATCAGTTCCATTAAAACGGCAGAAACTTTTGTTCTTGGCCTTTGCTAAAACAGCATATTATATAGAACACTAAGAAAAGTAAGAATGATACTTGAAATTATTTTAAATTAAGTTGTACAGTAATTATATAGATTTATACTAATATTCTATAAAAACTTAAATATTGTAAAACTGTAGGGGGTAATCTTTTTATCTAAACATTATCACGAAAATCGCCTATGGATTGATTAACCCGAAAAGGCTTTAGTAGTTGTCGGATTTGCAGTCAGAGAAAAATCGATAAAAAAAGAACTTTTTAATTTCTTGTGAAATGATTCATGAGGTCTCTTTTAACCGACATAAAAAATATAATGTAGTCTATATACCTACTTAAAAAAACAGGCTCTTACCAGCTAGCAAGAGGCTGCTTCAACTTGCGGATCTCCTTGGTAGCCCAATTAGCCAGAGTCTTAGTGCGGGGCGTGCGGGACTTGCGCGCCGATTGAAGGAGCTCCACTAGGGGTTTGGTCTCAAGCAACGGGAGCACCCTTTGTCCAAAAACAGTGCAAAGGTCCCCGGTAAGACCGGCGATAACAGACATGTGGCCGTCTGTACGCTCGGGATCTGAGGCGACTTGTACCATAAAGTTAATTATCGCTTGGACATGCGGTTCCATTAGGGCCACGTCTGGTTGCACCTGTTCAAAAAATATATTTGTTTAATCTAACTTTCTCTTAAATAACTTTTCAAGTGCACTTCAGCAATCGGGATCGGAGAGATTCGATCGACGTGTACAGATTTAGTTTTATTTCTCAGTAGGATGTATTTTTTAAAGCTATACTGGGCCAGGGATCTTCCCAATCAGCATCGGTACCCTGTAACTTCCCATAACCATAGTTATTACAAAACATTGTTTATATCGATATAGTTCCCTTGGTATCGCGCGGAAAGAAAACTTTAAAGTAATCGTACGTATCGGGATCACAATCACTCACGCTATTGGGAGTTACAGAGTGTCGGAGCTATGAATGTTGTTGAGGTCTTTTTATCATATCTTTAATAAAGTATAAGTCAATAATAAAAATACGATAAATTCTAATCTATACCATTAATACGATCAAAACCAGTCAAAGACTCTCGTATTGACGGTTACGAATACTTTAAACTGTCGTAAAGGTTCGTACTAAGTTCTCTGAAATTTTGTCGGTTAAAATTGTTATGTTAATCTAACTTATATATGTATATGCATTATGCAAACTATTACAGATAAAAGAGTTCAGAAACCGTATTATACCTGAATTTTTTTGCATACAATTACGAACGAACTTTTAAAGGTCATACATGTAGATTAATGTTTAAATTACATGTTTTTCTATGGACGAATGGTTTTCAATTGCAACCTCGAATTGAATCAAAACTTGTTATGTTCGTATATAAAGAAAACTCCCGTCGCGGTTATGCGCTAATATAATTCTTATATAAATTATATACTTTTTAAATATTAAATGATGATCAAGATGGTAACTGTCTAAACTATAATAACGTAACAGTAATATATATAACAAAAAGGGTCATTTAGCACTCCAACCACAATCTCACGACGGTTCTCTTATAATTCTAACCTACAAAATGCGGTTTAAGACTGCTCCCATACTATTAGATATCGTTAAATAACCACTTTCAACAAAATAAGCTTCCATAAATGTAACCTAAGGTTTAACCTAGTAGTCGTCGAAAACATGTTTCTTTCATCGGATGGAGTCGATGTTTAAATGGGTGTTTAACGTTTTAGACGCAATATAATGGTTATAATGTTATGTATATAACTAAATTATATAAATCTTTTCGATCACAAAACTTTCATTGTTTACCACATTTTAAATTTGAATAACAATTCTTTCTGAATATATATACAATAAGTAAAGTTAAGAGTTAAAATATTATATATAAACATTATACAATCGACATAAAAATCATTACCTCTCCGCCAACACCTTTTAGTCCTTGAATAATACCAGTATATGCTTCAAGAATGCTCTCTCTCAGTTCTCCAATGTATTCCACCATATCATAATCATTGGGATTCACTTGGATGTTGCTGGCCTACAATAATCCAAATAAAATCAATACTAATATAAAGAGGAAAGATATGATATGTGTAATGAATAAAGCCAGAACATGTTGCTAGTAAAATATAAAAATAAATATTTTGTATTATATTCAGTGTCTACATTACCTGCAGCAACATTTGCATAACTAAATCAAAATATTTCTTAAAGTCTGGACCAATACTAAGAGCAATATCTCCAAAGACGGATAAAATTTGAGGCTTCACCGCTCGGTGGATGGTTGGATCACTAAGATTCGCCATTAGAAGGTAAATAATTTCATCGCAATATGGCAGCACCTGAAAAATTAACCATATTTTAAAATAAAAAATACCATAAACAAGTGTCTCTCACTGACTCAATTAATAAGTAAATATTCACCTTTATCTTAAGCGCTCGACAGATATCACCAGTAAGACCTACTGCTGCAACGCACACTTGATATTCTTGGTGATTCTTAAGACCTACATACAAATATTGTTTAAATGCATCCATATACTTGAGAAAACCTTCACCCAGCACTTCAACGAGAGTAGAGACTGCCATTAGCGCATCTTCTTGTACTCCGCCAGCTTTTCCTGCATTAGCTGCAAACATAGTCAAGAGGGCTGTCATAATAGCATCCGATATCTGTGGTGCATCCTCAGGTGTCACTTTACGTAAGACAGACTGTAAAGTAGCACAGAGCAGACTCTGCAAATCATTGAATTGGGACCGGTCAGCTTGACTAGATATATGATTCTCCATTTGCAGAACTTGTTGAAGTCTCTCTAGTATAACCATTGTTGTTTTTTGAACAGTCATATAGCAGTCGGAAGGTGAATTCTTCACCATCTCCATGAGAGCCTCATAAGCGGCAGAACGCAAATTATGTTGAGCTGCATCTTGACGATCTGTGGTTTCCAACAGACATTGGATAATAAAATCAAAGTAAGTTGACATGCAATATGTCTTAGGCTGGTTTGATTCGCCACAGTCAGCTGCCTCATAAGCAGCTTCAGCTAAATTGGTAAAGGCCCAGCAGACATTTGCAGCAACCCTAGGCTCCGCCTTTAGGCCATTTACGAAACTCTCCAGCAGCAGCTTTAAGTATTGATCATTAATAGCCGCTTCAGGCACAATCTCACAAATTCTACCAAATGTCCATGCCGCTGTATCTCTGACTGCTACACTTGTGTCATACATAGCTTCAATTAAGGTGGGCATTGCCTTTTCCACGAGAGGTTTTAAAGTATTTGCTTCAAGTCCTCCTAATATAGAACCGAATGCCATAAGAGCTGCTTCTCTGTATCGCCAATTTTCATTTTTGATGTTATTGTTTATGAATGGTAAGACATGAGGTACAATTTCATCTTCACAGCAGTTAGAGAGCAGTATCAAGCAAACTGAGGCAGCCTTTGATGGATTCCATTCATGTTCATCGTCAGCATCATCTTGTTTTGTAAGTTTCTGCATGAGGACAGGAGCAATATATTGTAGAGCTCCTCTAGCGTAAAATCTTGATGTTCTTGCTGGTGGGCGACCTGCACACAATAATAATTAAAATAGGTCAAAATCAAAAATACAGCCTGAACTGTATCTACATACCAATTTCTGTTGCTTCGGCTTCTTCAATGGCAAGATCAATTTCTTCATCACTTACATTTGACCAAAATTCAATACCTTGCAGAGATATTTCATCAATGTCAGATTTCATGGCTTCTAATGTTATTGGGAAAAGAGCTTGACCCATGTAGGGCTCCATATATTGGTAATATAAAGATAAAATTTTAACCTGTAACAGACAATATTTTTAAAATGTTCATTTTCAATTCACCATAATCTTTAAGTTTGTAGGAATATTTTATTTGTAACTTCTTTATGTAGAACCAACTAAACAAATTATATATTATTACTACTACTTAAAAATAAATTATATATTTTTAAATATCTGCAGATGATGAGATTTGGTGTTTTGACAAGGAAAAAATTCATAAAAATAATAATTTCTCTCTATTTGAAACCTATATAAATTAACAATTTATTACATAATATTTGTGTAGTATGTAGTATGCTAAATCTACAACAGATAAACAATCTGTGAACAATTTAATTAGCACATACACATACATAATGAATAAATCATGTATCAATTCATGCTAATATGGATAAATATAAATAGTTATTTATTAAATAAATATAAATAATTATTGTTATGAGCAATCACTATTATTTAGAGTAACTTCAGAATTTATTTAAATAAATTATACTACCTTTATTATTATTATTAATACTTACTAAACACTGTAGGGCAGCAACACTTATTCTCATATCATTGGATTGTGTTGCCTCACATACAACTTCCATTATAAAATTTCTTTCAACATCCTTTTCAAAATTAGCTTTTGTAAATTCTAAAGAATTAAGAAGAGCCTGTGTAGCGGCAAGGCGGACATGATTACTAGGCTCAGCTGATCTCATACCATGGATAATTGCAGTTAATATATGGTTGCTCTGTTCTGTTAAAACTTCAGCCTCAATTTCCTGGCAAATATATCCTAAACACAAAAAAATAATTTTAATTGATTAAAATTTAAAAAAATTATAAGGATAAATAAATAGTGACATTATGAAACACACCCATATAACACCTTATTATTTAAAAACAATAAAGTATATACTTTTTTATCAAACAAGATTGAAAAAAATTGCCCTATTTAAAATATATTGTATTGTAAATAAAAAACTAGCCAAGAACATTGGTCATCACTACTTTCATATTCCAACAAAAAATTTAGATTATTAAGCACCTAGTGTTAAACAACATGTCTACCGGTAGGAGATATTTGCATAACAAACTTGAAAGTAAAACCAGTACCATATACATACCCTACTAGACCACAAGCCCATGAACAAAAATACCTTTGAAAAAACCCACACGAAATTACCCTTAAAGAGGCTGTTATTATACCAAAAAATACCTGGGACCAATTACGCCTTTTTCCGGGGGGGAAAAGGGGGGGGGGGGGGGGGGGGGGTTTTTTCCCCCCAAGGGGGGGGGGGGGTGGTTTTTTATTTTAGGGGGGGTGGTTTATGGGGGGGGAGGAAAAAAAAAAAAAAAAAAAAAAACACCCCCGCCCCCAAAAAGGGGGGGGGGGGGGGGGGGGGAAAATTATCCCCCCCCCGCGGGGGGGGGGGAGGGGGGGGATTTTTTTTTTTGGGGGGGGTGGGGTTTTTTTTTTTTTTCCCCCCCCCCCCCCCCCCCCCCCCCCCCCCCCCCCCCCCCCCCCCCCCCGCCGCGGGGCGCCCCCCCCCCCCCCCACATATGGTCCTGATTAGAATTATAGCAATGATAATTATATGAGTTAACAAGGTTTAGTTGATCTTGGGAGTACTTCAATCAACTAGACATTTTCCAGCATGCCATACATTTTTTTGGGAACCAAAGGGTTTTGGGGGCAAATTTACTTTTCTCAGAAAAGAGTCATTTTCCGGTGACTTTTATCTGTACGGCAATAACACAGGTTATTAATACTTTAGACAATCTTCAATAAAAGATAAATGCCGTACACTTTCGATAGTCCGCTACCACCGCCTACCAATACAGGGCGTCCCAAAGTTATGGGAAATGAAGGGAAGTACCTTAAATATCGTAGATAGGGTATTTTACTAAAAGAAGACTTTATGTTATTTTTAAAAGTTATTAATTCTGCATTCAAAGATTTTTTAAAAATTACTTGCCTCGTCTGGGAATCGAACTGACTTAAATGTAAAAAAACACCCCTACTTTTATGATGCCAATCGAAAGAATGGCCAAAAACTAATAACTCTTCTTAAGTAACATAGTATTTTAAAAGAAAGGAACAGCGTGAATATACCTTTTTAATCAAATTAAAAACATTATCTATCGTATTCGGCCTAAAAAAATCCCCTACGAGTCTGTTACTTTAGAAAAGTTATTAGGTTTTGGCCATTCCTACGATTGGCATCATAAAAGTAGGGTGTTTTTTTTAATTTAAGCCGGTTCGATTTCCAGACGAGGCAAGTAGTTTAAAAAAATCTTTGAATGCAGAATTACTAACTTTTATAAATAACATAAAAGTCTTCTTTTAGTAAAATACCCTATCTGCGATATTTAAGGTACTTTCCCTTCATGTCTCATAACTTTGGGACGCCCTGTATTATATATATTTTTGTTAAAAAATATTTTTTCCTTTACCTCTCTCTGCTGGTACGATAAGGCTGTAAATATACTTTACAGCCTTATGGTAGTATACTCAGATATGTACAGTTATTAATGACCTTAAGGGACACCTCAAACGTCGTCGAAGTTTTTATCAGCTGTAAAGAATAATCTGGAGTAAAATGTACGGCATCTGGTTTTTTTGTTTATTTATATTTGTTACATATAAAATAACAATAATCTTTGAAAATATTACTCCCCATATTACTATAGGAGCATTTGAAAAGTCATCTAAATTTCGGAAATTTCATATATTTTTTATCATAATATTTTTATTTGTTACCATTTATAATGAACGGCTATAATGTACAACGGTAATATTTAGTAACATTATGTAAAAAAACAAGTTGCCGTACATTATTCTCTGATCTTACAGCAGTAAGAACTTGGTTAATCCTGAAATTTCGATAAATATTTAATTACACAAATATTAACTATAATATTTGGACGGCATAATTATAAAACATTATTGTCCGTGTTAAATAATATTTTGAACATGTTGCCGTACATTTTACAATGACCTTAGGGTATATGGGTGTAGGGGTAGGGGTCCCGACCCTTGGCTTTCGACCGCTCCGCTGGAAATATGTACGGCGTTTACGGGTAAAGTATCTGTATATGTGTCCAAAAGGAATGACACAAATGCCGTACAGTAATAAATGACCTATATTGCTCCTGCAACTGTCGTCGAATTAAAAATTTGCACCGACTTCCGGCACCATCACTTTTGTACGGCACTAGGTTTTTCGACATTTATTTTTAATCATCTATACACTTATAACAAAGCCGTACATTAATAATTAGTCGAAATTCCCCCATTGTACATGAGAAAGTCCATTCACTCACGTACTCACATGTACCGCTCAGAAATGACGGCATAGTGCTCAGAGCTATTTTCAGATATAGTAACAGCCTTCTAAGCGTAATTCAGGTTGGGTCATTTCACAGGTATTTTTTTGTTCATGGGCTTGTGGTCTATACATATGGTCCTTTAGAATTATAGCAATGAAATTATAGCAGTTAACAAGGTTTAGTTGTGGGAATCAATCAACTTGTCTGATGATACATACACATTTAAGAGCTTCAGTTACAAGAATTCAGGTTAATTACAAAAGAGTAATAAAATAAAGTTTTAGCTTTGTTTAATTAAATTCTCACATTAGGGAATAAATAGAAAACAAACCAATTGCTTCAAGAGTAGCTTCTTTTTTGAGTTCAGATGATGCAGCGTTAGTCACATTTTCCACAAGAATGGGGATAAGATCATTCCATTGTCCAATTGGAAGTTCAGCAACTGCTACATAAGCCACGCATTGGGCTGCAGAACTTGGCCTGCTGTTTTCTGTACCTATAGAAGCTAAGATCTAAAATGTAAGCAAATATAAATTATTCATATATATTTATATGGCAATTTGATCCACATACAAAAATAATATTAAACAATTACATTTTTCTTTATGTAGAATCTAACATCTTCAGGTAAAGCTATCCATCTTTGTTGGTACTCCTGCTTAAGGGTAAAATCTTTTGATGTAAGGTGATTTTTCAGCTGTAAACCTGCAGCCATTCGCGCCACTTGACTATTTCCTCCTTGTACCAAAACATCTGATAGCATTTTAATAAATGTCGTGAAATTGGTATTGGCAGCATGATGGAGGTACTTTTCAGCAGATTCTAATTCAGTTCGATCTGTAAAATTTTAACCACATTTTCAGAAAAAGGCTTCAAACATGTACTATGATGTACAATCTGACTAACCAAAGAGGTTATTTACTACAATGAATTTCTTTAAATCTAAATAAAAATAAGCATTTTAAATTTGTCTCTTTTGATCCTATACAGCCATATCATTTATTTCAGCTTGTCTTAACTGCTGACTTAGTTTCAGACTAGAAACTTCGCTAAATGACAGTTAATTGTTAGGACATGTCATACATGTCCCATATTATAATCTAACAGTAACTATAAATATACTCTTAAATTTAATTGGGAATGAAAGGAATTACTCTAAGTAATAGCGTTTACAAAGTAAATATTAAGAAGATTAAGCGTTTTACATGCTATTGTTCTACATTACTCTAGATGGTTTGACAATAAGGAAGCGCCATGCTCGTAGGCTTTAACTGAATTACCTGGTGAAATTGTCTTTTCTAATATTTGTATAAGTGATATATTCGTTGCCGTATGCATTTTGCTTTAATGGTTTCTAAATCAGCCTATAACTATATTGCGAATGTAACAAACGTTCGAAAATAAAAAAATCTAATTTGTAACCGGCACGAAAGTACACTTCACAAAATTGAAATTTTAACAAAATTGCCAGCTTTCAACATTTTTCACAGAATAAATATTAATGATGTATACAGAGCAAATATTTTTTTTTAAATACCGTTAAATCCAGTGTGAGTTTGCTTGTGTTTATCCGCTTCTCTTAGTTCGGGCAGAGCCACTGCTGGCGGGGTACTTTTTCGCCACCTGCTGATGCAGGACGGTACTGGGGCCGGCGTATAGCCCTTGGTGTGGCGGAGACGAGGCGCGTCGGGCTCGACACGTCTGGATCGTTTTCATTGTCTTCATCCGTTGTGGGGGGCGTCGGGCAGATTCGTGGCTTTTATGCTGCGTCATCTGTCTTGCCCCGGTGTCTAGTCCGGTGGTAGTACCCGCGCGTAGAAAGATATTAGAGCGATTCATGGCTATGTATAATACCTTTTTAGAATCCCTATTAAATGCGCCAAAACTTATAATACAGGGTCACTTTTCTTTCACAGTGGGTCCGGAGTAACCAAAAAGTTATGATTTGAAAAAAATATATATCGTATAACTTAATATTATCTTCAATACACTCAATAAACAACTATAAATAGTATGTCTAACGCAAGAACTCATCAGTACCAATCTAGTGGATATTATGAAAAAGATACGGGTTGTAGATATTTTTGAATTTTAATAAGAATTAGTAAAAAAAAGTCAATTTTCTTAAATAAATTATAACTATGCAAGGGTTGAGGTTAGAGACCTCCTGTAGAACAATTTTTTGCAGTTGATGACCTCATCAATCCCCTATTTGCGTTTGATCCACGACTTTTTGGCCACCCTGTATATGATATACATTTTAAAAAGTTTATGGTAATGTTCGTTACAAGCCGTCGGAAATATCTGCGAACCTCGCTGGAATGCGCTTCCCCTGGCGCTTCCCCGCACCCCGCCCCGTTTTCGCCTATCCAGTACCGTTGCCAACGCAATCGCCGACGCACGTGTATTATTCTTGCTTTCGTAATCGCATTTTAGTGTTTATTGTTTCTCTGTTTGGTGAAATATTACATAAACTACCTATTTAGTGCTGTATGTAAGATGGGTAGGACTATACATAGTGCAGAGCGGAATTTAGTGCTCAAAGTAATCCAATTCTTTGAAAATGAAAAAAAACACGGCTCTTTCACTGTGCCGGTTGAACAAGCAACAAAAAGGGCTTGTGCTGCAACTGGTTTATCTAAAACGACAATAATGACAATAAAACGTGAAGCAAAAAAAATACAAACAGAAACAGCGCGAGCAGCGAATGTTCAGGAAGACATGACGTCCTTCGAAGATGGTGAGCATCCACAACCTAGTACTTCAGCTTCAGTTGCCACGGACACTATCAAGCTCTCGACACCAGGGAAAAAGCGTAAAAAATACAAAAAGAAAATAGATCTAGATAATTTTGATTTATGCGCGATACGCTCTTTGGTTGAAAGTTTTTATACCACAAGAAAAGAAATACCTACTTTAAAAAAGATTCTTACAATAGCAAAACGGGAGCTCAACTTTCCCGGCCAAAAAGACGCCCTAAGAAACATACTAATAAATGATTTGGGATACAGCTTTAAAAAATGTAAACGAAAACGAGATTTTTTGGTGCAAAGACCTGAAATAGCAGCCTGGAGAGCAAAATATTTAAGGCGACTGAAAGAAAATGACGAACGTGGTGCCGAAAAAAAAACCAGTTACATTTATCGACGAAACCTGGATACATTCACACTATACTGTCTCAAAATGTTGGCAAAATAGTAGTGATTCCAGTGTCCGAATAAATCACTCTCCTGGTCAGCGCTGGATTGTGGTACACGCAGGTAATGAGAACGGTTTCATACAAGGAGCCGAGCTCCTATATAAGTGTAAATCAACAACCGGTGATTACCATGACGAAATGGATGCGTCCAATTTTACCAAATGGATTAAAGAGAAATTGATACCGAACCTTCCACCCAACGGAATAATTGTCATGGACAACGCGCCCTATCACAGTAAGCAGGCAAATAAGCCGCCAAATTTCAGTGCACGTAAAAACGAAATGCAAACATGGCTGCAAGAACACAACATCGAATTTGATGACAAAATGACTAAAAGAGAACTGTATATTATGTTGATTCAAAGAAATAAACCTGAGAAGGTATATTTCATCGATGAAATATTTAGAGCTCATGGACATGAGGTATTACGTCTGCCAACCTACCACTGTGATCTCAACCCTATTGAGTATGTTTGGAATTTGATGAAACAAAGGGTGGCAGACAAAAATATTGACCAATCAGAAAAAGATATAGAAAGGTTAACAAAGGCAGCGATCCAAAGTATAACCCCGGAAGATTGGAAAAAAGAATGCAACCATGTTGATCGCTTAAGAGATAAGTTTTGGCATAATGACAGATTATATGAACATGAAGAACGCGAATTAATAATTTCATTAGGAGGAGAAGACAGTGACAGCGAAACCGAAGACAACATTTTGAGTGATAATATAGAAGATGACGAAAACGACAGCGCTACCATGTCTGGTGTCGAGGCTTTTCTAGAATAGTTTCGCCACTTTCTCTTCCTCTCTACTTTTTCTTTGTATTATTTGTAAATTTGTAAATAATTTGAATTTTAAATAATGTAAATAATAAGTATTTGTAAATTTCAAGTAGGTACAAGTATCAATAAAAATAAGTACACAAATAAAATATTTTTTATTTTTACATCTTCAATTTTTTTGCTATCTCTCCAGTTTGTATGACGTCATTAAGCCAGGTTCGCAGATATTTCCGACGACTTGTACCAGGCCATAAAATTAAAAAAAAACACGGATTCATACACAACAAATGACTTTTTATGCGCGATTTATTATTTGAGTGGTAAAAAATTTAAAAAGCGAATGACCTTCACTGTTTATTAAATAAAATGATGAAAAAAAACCTAAATCTTCTTGACTTGTGTTGTTTTGCAACAAATAGAATGTGGTGTATGTGGTATATAATTTAACCAAAACAATCGTAGTAATCATATTTTTCTTGCTTATTATTTATTAAACATTACACTTAAAAATAACCTTCTAAACATTTTACATGTATTGATTGTAATATTTTATTAGCTTTAAGGTCATATTCTCCATCATTCTCATCTGGATTTTCTCCAAAATTTCAGTTGGCCAGCTAAAAATGTTGTTATAAAATGGCATATGTTATTCAAGAATGCTATCCTTTAGAATAAATCATAAGCTTTTGCTGATGGAAGTGTAACAGAAGTTGTAACTTTTTAAATTAATAAGAATGAATGTTTAATCAATCTATCAATATATTCCTCGCTTATGATAGTATTTTTTCTATCTGAATCATACTGAAAACTCATATATATGTCGAAGGTGTGAATAATTTTTTCTGATCTTTTGTGATTATTTTCCATAAGATTCAGCTGACAAACATATTTTTTTTTTATAAATTTGGCCACTATATCGTATATTATATATATAAATTCCAAAACATCTTCAGTTTTTAGCTTCACAGGAACTGGAGTTCGAACGCAAATCAATGTATTCTCCTGGGACGTACATAAGATCATGTTTACAAAAGGCAGAAACGAATGGCCACGTATGGTAAAATACTGATAAACTTTTTCAAATCTTTTAGAGTCAGTCAAAGCCAACATTAATCTTAACAACTAATAGCATATTATTTTTATTTTGACCGGGGAGTCGTCAGAAAAAATATATAAATACTTAATATGTGGCCCAATATCATGTATATACCTCAAAGTGCATGCGTAACCTTGTAAGTCAGTGATTAAATATGTTGTTTATGCAATGAACGTCTTTCACATGGTATTATTTGGTTTTTGAAATGACCAATTCACACTTTTAAGGGTTGCAAGTTTCAGAATTACACACGATACGGAATAGACTTATATAGCGAAAAGTATTTCACTAACTGAACTAATCTGGAATAATATTGAGAAATTTTCATGAAAAGACAACGAGTTACAAATTTTTAATTACAACGAACACGGGAGCTTGAGTAATTAACCAGAGTACTCGAGAGTTAGGCCAAATTATTGATAACAATTTATTTAATATTATATTCTGCATTTCTGCGTGACACATGATCGGATTTACATAGGCTACACTACGGTATACTGTCAATTGTCAAATTCACATTTTAACTTGAGCCGTTTGTAATCTGTGTTTACTTCTCTCTTTTTATGTTGACAGGTGTTTGAAATCGGTACTCGAGCCGATAAAATTTTTCAAAATGGTATTAAATCTAGATATTTCTTTAAAATCAAAGTTTAAATATTTAAAAATGTGCCTAGATTTTATAAATTGTGCTATGTGGAATAGATCTACGTGGATATTTTTGTTTTTAACCAAATATAATTTATTATATTTTAGTCACTCGTCATCCCCGATAAGTTTCAACATATTCTTCGTATCATGAATACGAACATAGATGGAAAACGTAAAGTTATGTTTGCAATGACTGCGATCAAAGGAGTTGGTCGCAGATACTCCAACATTGTATTGAAAAAGGCAGATATCGACCTCGACAAACGTGCTGGTGAATGCACCGAAGAAGAGGTAAACAAATACTTAACAGCTTATATTTATAATGTTTAATAAATGTTGGTAATATTACCTTACCTACATATAACTAAGAATTAATAATTCATCAATAATCGTAAAGTACTTGCTGTTTAGAGGTTATGTGTTGTTTATATATTGTAATTTTTCTATTGCAGGTTGAAAAAATTATTACTATTATGTCGAACCCCAGGCAATATAAAATTCCAGACTGGTTCTTGAACAGGCAAAAGGATATTGTTGATGGTAAATACAGTCAACTTACTTCCTCCAACTTGGACTCCAAGCTTCGTGATGATTTGGAGAGACTAAAGAAGATCCGTGCTCACAGGGGTATGCGTCACTATTGGGGCCTGCGTGTCCGTGGTCAACACACAAAGACCACTGGCAGACGTGGTAGAACTGTGGGTGTATCTAAGAAGAAGTAAACTAAATAAACATTTCTAAAAACTATTTGCAGTTCCATTTTATTACTGTTTAATGCCTAATACAAGTAAATATTAAATGTATATATCACTTAATTTAACTCATGTACTATTTACACACTTAAAATTAAATGTTTGATTATTGATTTAAAAGTAATAGTTTAATTAACTTATTAAAACTTGTTGACTAATATTGTAATTATAGGTTGTGTTGTAGAATAATAGACTCATAATTATTTCATTAATTTATTGAGCTGATCATGTCTTGTTTAAAAAAAATTATTAAAGAAATATTTTTCCTGTAAATGAGAAAACCCACATGAAAAATAATAAGTATTTTAGGATTAATAAATTTATTCATATTGTGCAATAATGACCATCATGTATACACCAGCCAGTAATGCTAAGATTTCCTTTATTGATTGAGATAGTTTATTTGATCCTTCTAATAATTCCGGTATAACTGATACTGTTGCTATGTAGATAAATCCTCCAGCTGTAAAGGGAAGTATTAGAGATGACACAAGCCCTTCACTTAATCCTTGAAGATATATTGAAAGAAAAGTTCCTGATAATGCACCAAATGCAGTAAGTAATTGCAAAAACATTGCCTTTCTACGAGTGCATCCAGATTGCACAAGGATAGCAAAGTCACCAATTTCATGAGGTATTTCATGTAACAAAATAGTCACAGTAGTAATGAAGCCTATACTCTCTCCAGCTATAAATGAAGCACCAATAGCTAATCCATCAGTAAAGTTATGTATGAAATCTGCAGCAAGGTTGAGATAGCCAGCAATTTTAATGTCATCTTTTTTAGGTTTAGAAGCTTTCTTACTTTTATCATCTTTCTTCTTATCTGTTCCATGTGAATGGCCATGGCTTCCACTAAACAGTCTCATAGTTTTTTCCACAACAAGGAAAGTAATTATACCACCTAGAACACCAAGTCCAACAGTAATATCGTGAGGTCCGTGTTCTTCATCATGTGAATGACTTCCACCATGTGAATGGCTGTGGCTATGTCCTCCATTACTTGTGCTTGAAATAAGAGCATGAGGTATAAGATGGAGGAATGCGTCACCAAGGAGTCCTCCAGATGCAAAGGATAACAGTACCTTGAGTAATGGCTGCTTCTCTACTGTTCCATCAATTGGAATGAAGAACAATATTAAAAATGGTACTATACTGATGAAAACTGTTGAACCGAGTGCCTTCACATATAAATCATAATTATCAGTCTTTTGATTTGCAGTTTTTAAGTTTGCACCTTTACTATATTTCAATGCTGGGGGTTCATTAGAATGAGAATGTCCGAATACTGTGACTATAGAATAAGTTATTAAAACAAATATTACAAGTCCAAGTCTTAGTTGTTTTAACATATTAAACATTATTAATTTTTTCATCAATTATAATTTTTCATATAATTTACACTGATGACTAGCGAATGGTAATGAATGAAGATAACCGATAACGGACACGTAAGTCGTAAAGTGTACACCAATGTAAGCTTTGGTAGAAGAAACTTGCCGTCGTTTTTTTTATCACTATCGGACAGACAGAATCTACACAATTTTAAATGCACAGATGAGTAATGTTTACACTTTAAAAATGTATACTGTGCTTTAATTAATACGTTTTATTGATTCTAATAATTTCAAAGTGAACAGTATTTAGTGGCAGCTAGGTGAGGGGTACCGGGTTCAATTCCCGGTTCGAGGGCAAGTTTTAATTTAATTGAAATTTGTTCTCGGCCTTTGGGAGGGTGTGGTACCGGGCGAGTGCTTAAACCGTACATAGAGGACACTGTCGAATTTCTAAAAGACAATCACGAATTATAAAAAATCCTATACTTGACGCTGGCTAATGCACAAATCGTGCCAGAGCCATAATAAAAAAAAAAAGGGTGCGTGTACTTATGTACGCGCGTAAGAATTAATACTTTTTTGGCATTATTAAAAATAGTTTTTGATTGCATTCAAATAATTAATTACAAATAATAATCAAAGACTGGAAAAGGAGTAATTATAGTCAATAAAGTTCAGTTTACATTTGAATAATTAAATAAATAAATATTTATTATTATTCTCTTACATTAAGTGTAACATAAATTTTAAATTATGTCCAATGCCGTAGCATCTTCCGTGGGCAACTTCATTCTGTTAATTTTGTGTCACGGTGCGCGCGCATCACAAAATTTCACTCTCATCAATTTTTCATAATGCGCCTAAAAAAAAAAAAAATTTTGCTATAATTTAATCCATTAAATATAATTCCAATACGCATTACAAGTTGTGCAAACGTGAGGGCGTGGTTAATTCTCTTGCCTCGCGTCCCAACGGCCAGCAACCGAAGAGCAAAGATATTCAAAGCAGAGCGGCAGTGAGCCGAGGCGAGGGGCACTCTTGCGTCTCTGTGTACTGGGAAATTACTTATGAGTTATCTGTGGTTTGTTCATTGTGTTGTGTTGTGAACACAAATTGTATAGACTATGATTGTGAATCCTCTCGTGACAGAAGGCGGTTATAACTTGAAGTGTCTCATTAGTCATTACTCATTACTGTAAATGGCACACATCAAATTGAAGTGATAGTGACCAACTCATAAATGATACAGACTAGTGCTATGATATACTCTTAAATATCAGCAGTTGGAGAAGAGAAGTTTATTTAAAAATTTGTTATAGTAAAAATGGATAATACTGAAAGCAGCACTGCAGGGACACCAACTTCATGGTGTCATCCTGCACATCGAGTTCACAGATTTTTTGCGTTGTTACTTATGTGTTTCCTTTGTTTTGGTAAGATTTACTATAACTATTATACTAGAGCTGTTACGATATCTAACATCAAATTATGAACATAATCTCTATTCTAAATAATAGCAAAGTAATATTTTTCATTCATTTCAATTGTCATTTCATTTCAATTGTGATTTATGTAAAATAATATACACTAGAACTGCAAATAATAATTTCCAAGTTTTATAAGGTATATACTATACAGGGTTTTTTAAAAGAAAACAAAAGTGTGTGTGTTTTGTGGTAAAACCTTTTTTATATGAGCAAGTGATCAGCATGGATAGCCTTTTTAACTCTAATTTAAGCCTCCAGGACAACCACGAGTTTAACCATTGAGCCACAGAGTTTGTAATAAGTAATTAATTATGAATATTATAAAAATTAATTGATAAATGTTCTTAATGAAATCTTCTTATCTTCTATTGTTTGTATATATATAAATCTTTTTTCAGGATCTTACTTTTGCTATGATACTCCAGGAGCATTAGCTGACAATTTCAAGGGAGATTCACATTTAAATACATCTCAATTTGCATTGCTCTATTCTATCTATTCATGGCCTAATGTGGTGTTATGTTTCATTGGTGGCTATCTTATTGATAGGTATGTATGTTTCAATATAACATCTGTTTATGATTCATAACTTTATCAAACTTGTTGTTGCTAACAGCACTTTGTTTCATTCCTTAAACAAACTTGTGATAACATTAATTTATATTCAAGTAAAATTGTAATAATGTGCCACTCGCTACTCTATATATTTTCATGCCACAGCTATAAGTTTTAGTTTTAAGATTACAATAATTTGCATAGAGATGCAATAGTCACTAGGTGGTCAATGATTTTTATTTCTAACTAAAAGATATGCATAACTGTGTGAATTACTAAACATATGCAGTCTATGATTTCTCCATGTTATGAAGTGAATACACAGTGTTCACTTCAGTTTGGTTAATTGATAATTTTTTAGACATGCATTGCCTACCAAGAGAGAAGTATTTCTCAAATCACAGACACAATTATTTATTTGCTGGGCATTGAATCCAGAAAATTGGTCTACTCTATATGGCATCTGCTTTCCCAAGTATTCTATGCAAATAGCTAAGATGTTTTATGATATTACAAATGTATAATTACAGGTATTTTGGAGTAAGACTCGGAACAGTAATATATATGTCAATATTGTTTACTGGAGCTATGTTGTTTGCACTTGGTGTCTATATTAACAAGTTTTGGCTTATGATTCTTGGCAGATTTGTATTTGGGTAAGTGAGATCTGTAAAATCTTCAGAACATTAGTATTGTATTAAAGTTAGGCCTGATATTGAAAATACAGTTTTCCCAGACAAAAAAGCTGAATATGGTCCAAATTATATGTGCATGTGTTTATAATATGATGTGTAATAATATTTGTAAAGTAAATAGTACTATCACTATGTGTTATCCAACCTGAAGCAATTATTTAGTAGCATGTACGAGTTGAACACCATGTGCATAAACTTCTAGAGTATAAAGATTGAATACTCTGTGTACTTGTACAAAAATATTGTTAGACCTCAATTTGGAGCTCAGTTATTAACAAATGCAAATGATTGCAATTGTATGTATTACTTTTATTTCAGTATAGGAGGAGAATCACTTCAAGTAGCAGTGAATAACTATGTGGTACTTTGGTTCAAAGGAAAAGAATTGAATATGGTGTTTGGACTACAACTGTCATTCTCTAGATTTGGCAGTACAGTTAACTTTTGGGTTATGGAACCAATCTACCATTGGGTTGGAAATTACTATGGGGGTTATGAGCGCTTGGGTGTTACATTATTCATTGGTAAGTTTTAATTTTTATATAAATACAATCTTGTGCTTTTTATATATAACTATGGGTGAAGCTGAAATCTGTACAAAAAATTATTACCCTTTTGTTATTAATTTTGGGCTCATTTGAGTGATGAAGAATAACATGAAGGTATTATCTATCATACATCATTATTTATAAAAATCCATCTTTACAATTAAATGAGTTACTAATTATGTAGCCCAAAGAAAAGGTATTAATTTTATTAGTTTAAATTAGACTTGGGATTTTTTTAGCTTCAATGACATGTTTGGGGTCACTTTTATGTGGTCTAATACTCGGATTTATGGATCACAGAGCAGAAAAGATATTGGAGAGAAGTGAGCAGCATTCCAATGAGCCACCATTCCGAATGCTTGATATTCTTAATTTTAAGACTGTGTATTGGCTACTTACCATAATCTGTGTTGCATATTATGTAGCAATATTTCCATTTATTGCTTTAGGAAAGTAAGTACTACATTTTTATATAATATATTAACTGCTGGTCTTTCAATGACTTCAGTATTAAATTTCGTAATCATAACATTAATTTATTATTGTTTTATATATTTATTGATGCAAATCCATATTTCGATTACTAATCTATAATAAGCTTGATTAAATTAAATAACTAAAAAATAATGGGTGTTTATCTACTATATTTATCGCTATATATAACCTGGGTCCTAGAGTTTCTCTCCGAGAGAAATTCAAAGAGGTAAACATTCTGACTGTAACTTCACAATATATTTTTGAAAATTTACTTTATGTTCACAAAAACGAACCTGATTTTGTCAAATTGTCTGATCTTCACTCCCGAAATACTAGGAACAAAAATAATTTAACAGTTCATGCTACTCGCCTTCATAGAATAAGCAACTCGTTCATGGGTCAATGTATACGCTTTTACAATAAACTTCCTATGGATATTCGTAAACTTCCCCTTAAGAAATTTAAATTTTTTATTAAATCAAAATTATTAACTAAAGGATATTACAGGATATCCGATTATTTAAATGATAGAAACGCCTGGGATTGAGCTGCTCGCTTATACAGCTATCGCTTGTGTTTTTTTTAAGCTGTCTTTCACTTTTTTTTTTTGCATGTTGTACATATTTACAATCTGACATGTCTTGTGCTTTTGCATATGCATTTTATTTTATTCTATTGACATGTTTGTGCTTAGTGCATATTCATTTTTTTACATTTTTTTTTCTCTACATTACTGACATGTTTTGTGCTTAGTGCATATTCATTTTTTCTTTTTCTACAATACTGACATGTTTTGTGCTTTTGCATACAATATTTTACACTTTGACATGCCAAATGAATAATGTTTATATTACGATTATATTTTTCAATTTCATTATTTTTTCCTTGCTTTAAGGTACACCTTAAAAATACATTTTGTATCCATTGTAAGTGTAAACATTATGCGGGTATATCATAAACTCTTTTGCTTGATTTATAATTTGATACATTTTAGTCTATAGTTATTTTGGGCTGGCGATCTGAGTGAGTTGTTGCCCCACATATTTTTATGGTGCCACTGGCGGTATTGCTGTGTACCGGGTTGTGCAGCTCCCTCAAAAATGGTTGAGCTGCATGAGCTATTCGGGGCATGCTTGCCGTCTGCTGGCACAGGCTTGCTCAGATCGATCTGGTTCTTTCTTCCAAAGACCAGTCCAGTAAATACTCTGCATTTGTTTACACCAATTTATTAATTTATTATTGTATTATCTGGACTATAAAAGAGACTAAGACCCCCGAGTTTGTTTCGACATTTCTTCTCAGGGCAGTCAGTTAGGAAATGTCGACTTCATCTAGTTTAGGATGACATTGTAAAAGTGATTTATATAGTCCTACTTGCAAGAATAAACTATTTCATTTCATTTCTATTTCATTTCATTTCATTTCATTTCATTACTCGAATAGATGTTTTTTTTTGTATATAATAATAAATTGACTGACAAGTGTCATTACTTTTTACGTTTAGTTTCGTTTCTCCTTAGGCCGTTCGTCCACCGCCGCCATCACCGGGACGTCACCGAGAACGAGATTATTTCGGACCGAGTTTAAGATGACGTGACGGCGATCGTGTGTCCACCGCGCCGATATATCAGTGGCTCAGTTCTAGAGCTTTGTCGTGCGTGGTGCCATTTTGTTTTAAATGTTAATGATAGACGCCGTCATCTCGTTCTCGGTGACGTCCCTGTGACGGCGACGGTGGACAAACGGCCTTAATGTGATTTTACTTAGTCTACCTTTTAGTACACAACATAGAACATTTGACCCCAGAGACTGTTCGGTTTTCTGGAATGAAAACTTTTAGGTTTTTCTGTGCATTTTTCTCTTTATAAACCTCGGATTTTTCTCTATATAAACCTCGTTCCAGTCATAAGTTTTAATTAACAAATAAAAAATAGGAGTTGATCTTAGAGGGGTGAAAATTAAGGGTTCTATGTATTTTTGTATGCTGTATCATAACAAAATAAAAACAAAAAGAAATCTTAAAAATAACAATTTAGGGGTGGACCACCCATTTAGGGGTTTGTAAGATTAGTAGCCGTTTCTCAGACTTACTGAATATGCATAAAAATTTCATAAAAATCGGTCGAGCGGGAACGGAGGAGTATGGGAACGAACATTGTGACACGAGAATTTTATATATTAGAAGATTACAATTAAATGATTCCATTTCTTCTTTAAATACAGGTTGTTCTTTGAAAGAAAATTCGATTTCAACCCACAAGAAGCGAACACAGTGAACTCTATGGTATATTTGCTGTCCGCAGCATTAAGTCCCTTCTTTGGTATTCTAATAGACAAAACTGGACGTAACGTGATGTGGGTTATTTTGAGTATAATAACCACGATTGGTTCTCATTTCCTGCTAGCTTTCACGTTTGTGAACCCCTATGTTGGAGTGGTAAGTATATTCCATGATCTTTTATAAAAAGAAAACAGTTTGGCTTCATATAATCTTGTATTATTTTTATAAGTTTATCGCAGATTATTTCGTCCGAATTAAAAAAATAGAAGTAAAAATTAGAAGCTAATATACGTATAAACTTCGTTTTACAATAGAAAATAGAAGTTTTACGATACTAAATAACACAATTGTTATTGCGAATAATATCAGTTCTAGCCATAAAACTAGCGCCATCTAGTGACAATAAAAGATATTTAACGTTGTAAAAACGTACTCGTCGTTTTCATATTATAAATTATAGTTTTTATTTTTAGTGTAATTTTGTTTTATAAGTCCGTTGTTACTCTGTGGATCAACATTAGTACCTTATTTGTTAACATGTGTTTTGAAATTCCTATAATTTCACCCCTTACCGATAGTAAATGCTTCACTAGTTTTTGAATCACCTCTCGAGTAAAAAAATTATTTTGATACAATCTAATAAATATTTAAAATATTTTTTACTAATGAAAACGTGTCGTGAGCTTTCCAATTACTTTTAAACAACATTGTTTACATCCTATATTGACATAGGTTAGGACATTAATATTTTGGCACTTGTTTAAAACAATTCCGCACATTCTATGTATTTATGAATAAAAATTAAATATTTTCTCGTAGAACGTGAGTATTGTTCATTGAACTTTGATCACCCAATCTATACAAAGCAAAATTAGAATTACTTTCTGAGTCATCTGTAATATGATTTTTGCGTCTGTTCTCTGGTCATATTTCCTTATGATATATAATATATGCAGGCTGATCTAAATTGATCAGCCTGCATATTATATTCAACACATTTTTTCCAAAAAACCCGCGACATGAATTCCTATAAAAAGTATTTTATATATGATATTTCGAGGGGAATATTGAACATAACTTGGACGAATACTCTAAATATTAAATAATTTAAAAAAATCTTTATTTAAAAAAAATCTGTGTTTGACAGTTTTGATTTCCTAGGTAGTAAGCGTATTTAAAATATTATGTTTTGTTAGTTGGGGTTCAAGACATACTAATATTCTCACGATGCTTTTTTCATCACACGAGTGTTAACTGCGCATATATTAAGGACTATTCCAGTTTCTATAAACGTAAATTAATATAATTTTCAGATGTCACTAGGGGTTTCCTACTCACTTTTAGCGAGTGGACTTTGGCCATTGGTTGCGATGATTGTTCCTGAATCTCAGTTGGGAACGGCGTATGGGATGTGAGTGTGCTATTTTTTGGGGTATGGGGCAGGTTTTCTGATAAGTTTTCTTTAGTAGTACCTTAAAAGATTTACATATGACCTCATGTTAGACCTTTCCCACGTAAGCCTTGTAAAGATACTTGGTTGTGGGAACTCGTCTTTTTGCTCGTATTCTGTGGTTGTCATATTTTTTTCTAGTTCTAACCATAGCTATACAATAACACAATGAATGTCGACCAAAAATAAATACACGTTTAGACACAAAAATTATAATTAAATAGAATACCTTCTTTGCCTTGTATATCCCAACTCGTTCACCGTCCGTAAACTCCGTTCATCCGTCCTACATGGCCAATCCACTTACGCCCGAACCCAATAACCTATCTCAATCTATAATCCACCATCTGAGATAGTAATCTAAATCCAAATGTTGTAACAAGTGTGCCAATAACCAATCGACGGATTGTAACAGCCATCTGTTGATACAAGTTATCCATGGGAGGTAGTATCGGTGTCTGTGGATAGACCTTTGTATGAAAATGACAGTTGACGAAAGCTCGATTTCAACAGTGAATTATTTTGACAGATTTTAACTTACACCAGTTTTTTAAACAATTAAAAAAACTGTTTGTTATGTTTTAAACATACACGTATATTTTAATGTTATTTGTACGGTTTTATTTACTTTATTTGGTTTACATTGATTATCAAATATGAGTGAAAACTCGGTAAATTGGAACGACAAAGAGCATTTTATCCGTCGCCAAAAATGGATTGTCTTCGTAGGGTTTGGTTATTGTGTGGGTTACACAGCTCCAGCTCACGTACCTCTCTATTACTTATGAACTTATCACGCAGTGTTACACCACACATACTTCTTGACACTCTATTATTGTTTAACTTTTTATTTGTCATAAGGGATCAACTATAGCTAAGTTATAAGAATTAGGTCACTTACACAGTACATATTCGACTACACATTTGCTGTAGTAACATATTCATTGTTCACCAGAGCCAAAAACTTTATTAATTTAGGAAAAAATTAATATTCTGACCTATCCATATTTGCTACCATTTTTGAACATATATTTTTTAACTCCATCACCATTGCAATGTAAACTTTTTATCCAAAGTTACTATAAGTACGTGTTTGGCTAGTTACAGCAAACAGTTTTTAATCACAAACCTTTAAAACCTGTAACTAAGGAAGAAAAATGTACGCGCGGAAATATTATCAATTTACAGGCGGTAAATATGCTGTATGCAGGAAATTTATGTATTTGGGTACTTTTAATTGCAATTCAAGATGTAAGATTAGTTTATAATTATGATTAGATCTAGAAATGCAGTGGGTCATTGGTAATGTAATGTTTGGTTGAAATAAAATGTCGTAAATGTAAAAAAACAAAACTGTAGGTTCCCTAAACTTGCTGTAAGTAAACGAATGTAAAAATCACACGCCCCTGAAATGCTGTAAGTAGCGTTAAGTTTTTAAATGGGAAGAAGTAAGTATTTGTAAGAAAAAATGCAGATTTTCTTTTTGCTGTAAGTGCAAAATGTCTGAAATGACTAGATTTTGGTCTACATACAGCATTTAATCTTGCTAAAAATAATATAAGTACGGGCGTTTTCAACGGCGTATGTAATTTTTTTCATCGTAGAGACACAGGACCCAGGTCATTCGATGCGGCTTTTTTTCTGATTCTAATGGCAGGAAAAAGTCACTTTAGGTATTTTGTCTACTTACAGCAAATATGCTTTCCTACGTCGATATGTACATTAGTTTACTTGAACTGATATGTTATCATGCGATTATAATAATTAAAATTTGATTTCCAGATGCCAAGCAGTACAAAACTTGGGACTCGCCACAGTACTTATTTTGGCTGGTGTTGTTGTTGATAAATTTGGATACCTTATGTTGGAGATGTTCTTCCTGGGATGTCTTTTCAGTAAGTTTGACAATGGATTGAATACATTTATAGTTTTTGTGGTTGTGAGGTCAAATTTCTGTGCACCCAATGTATGTTGCTATCAATATTGGCAAACAGCGTCAATATAGAACCGAAAAGCGGCATAAACATATCGTCGCTTCTCGCTTTTCCTGGCCAACCGACTAATGTTTAGAAATAGAGGTCAAGGCAAGATTTCGTAATATTATTTTATTTCTAATATTTTAATATTTGGCTATATTCAATATCGCCAATGTTTTATTGGTTAATCAATAAAATTAAAAGATAAAATTTAATAGTTTTTTGTGGATTTGCCTTGTTAAGAAAATAGTAGGTCTCTGGTCTTGGGTTTTTTTATGTGTCTAGTTAGCTAATTCTATGTATAGAAAGCGCAATTTGTATAAGAAATTAATACTTAAATGTAACAGATAGCGTTAGACCTTTTAATTATGTATGTATATGTCGCAGCCAACTAGCTTAATTAGCCGTTCAATTAACAGCCTAGCCTTTTAACTAGCGTTTTTTCACTTGACAAATGACACAGAATTACTTTTACAAATTTAAATTATGCAACATAATTGTACAAAGAAGGAATATTCTTATTTAACTCACCGATAGACGACATTTGCATCGATTAACAATTAGACGAACTATTTTGCTTATAACTTCTTCGAATTTAAAACAGGATATGTATAAATTTAAAAAGCTAAAATAGATTATTGGTTCATAATTAAAAAATGGCATAAGTAACGCGACATGTGATAGTAGAACAGCTTAATATTTTAAATAGATAAAAATAATGAAGTTAGAAAAATCTCACAAAGAAAATTTCACACTAGACGAACTATTTTGCATCGGGGCTCGTATATCAAAGTATTAATTTCTAACGTGACACTTTGAAATTTTTAAAAAACCTAACAGTAATACATTATATTATTCTCGATAAGAAAAATCAATCAAAATCGAGTACTTTAGTCAGTTTGACGTAAAATTGTGTGACATTAGTGTATCTACGTAGTCGGTCCCAAAGTTCTGTCATAAATGGAAATAATGATAAAAAAAAATACTGATCAGTTTGTATGGTGATATATCAATTCTTAGTACATTAATTAAGGAATAAAAAAGCATAAAAATATTCGAAATAACCTCCCTCATTTTTAATACAGGCCCTTAAGCGTCGCGGCCAGTCTCTATCCACACCACCATATTCGTGTGATTTCAGTCACTGGTTTTTTTAAAGATGACTTCAGATTCTCCAAATTTTCATGAGGTTTATCACAGACCTTCCTCTCTAAGCCCTGTCATAATTTCTGGTCCAAAGGATTAAGGTCCGGACTGGAGGAAGGCCAATCCTCATGTCTAATTAAGACGATGTTTTAACGCTCAAACCAGGCTTTAGTGGTCTTGGCTTTGTATGCAGACGCAGAGTCCTGCTGGAACACGAAGTGATGTCCCGCAAATAGGGTGCTGGACATGTCTTTGACAAGCGATACAAAACCGTCTCTTGGTACACTGTAGCACTGGTTTTGACCCCTTTTCGAAAAAAATTAACCTCAGTTAGCCCGTAATAGGACACTCCCAACCAAACCATTACTGATGATGGATGATGTCCATGTTGCACCCTTGGAACTTTATTTTCAGCTTCTTCAGAACTCCTAGCGTACCTACACTGTATAATTCTGTTTATTGTACTTCTCTTCAATATCGAAAAATTTTTCGTCCGTAAAGAGGATATCACGGTGTCGGTTTTTCGCGTACCGCTTAAACAACACCCGCGATCTCTTAAGCCTTTTGCTTTTAGACGAGCATTAAGTAAGTGCCCACTCTTTTTTTGTATGCTCGTAGACCAAGATCTTCATTTAAAACCTTTTTTACTGTTTTCCTACTGACACCCATCTGCAAGTCCATCAACTTCTGTTTTCGGACAGGATTTCTTACTATCCGCGCCTTGATAGCTTTGATTACTGCTGGTGTTCTTGCGGAGCGTGGCCAGCCAGTTCTTTTCTTGTCCTCAACACTGGAGACTTCAAGGTACCTATCAATAGTACCGTACACAAACCTATGCGTTTTATTCTAATTTTTGAGCAACTTGAAAATGGTACTCGGCGAGTGTCCACGGCGGTGCAACGCAATAACAACTATTCGGTTTACTTTCAATGTCCACTCCATCGTGAAAAATTACGGAAAGTTATTGTTTTTTGTTTTAAAACAATAATCAAACATTCCAAAATAGAATGCAATAATTTTTTTATAAAATCCTGCTCGAAATGTAGAAATAATGTGCTAGTGACAGAACTTTGGGACCAACTACGTACATAACATGTACGAGCCAAGACTGTACATTACACTCAGGCTTTTTTAGTTTTATAAGCGTGGCGATTACCTCAATTGTCGGAGGTACGCTCCGAGAGTATAGCCAGACGTAGGCTCTTCAGCATTATAAGCGTAGCATAAATAATAACAAAAGAATATACAATACTGTATATTCTTTTGTTATTATTTACATGTACGGTTCCTGGATCATTCCTTTAATATATGTTATATTATACTTTTACAGTCGCATTGATCGCAGCCGTACTTATTTACATTGTGGACTCGGCCAATTCTGGTGTACTTAATTTATCGCCGCAGGAAAGGGAGGCGTTGAAAACGTGAGTACTTTTTAACCGACTTTCTAAAGAGGTTATCAGTTTGATCTATATGATGATCGAATTATCTGTATGTATGTTTGTCTAAAAAATTCTCGAAAAATAAAAGTCACAGACAAATTAAAATTAGGTTAATTCCAACTTATGGATTAGGTTTTATCAAAATCGGTTCAGTATTTTTTTCCGGTTTATGGAGAGGTAAATGACATGTGAAGTCGGTTTCATTTTTACATTACTTAACTAAAGTAATGAAAACATAATATTTAACCTAAAAAACCTATATTTTTAATTTAAGATTTTAATAAGTTTTTTGTAATTCTAATACGAGATTTGTTATATTTGCAGATTTTGAGAATTTTTTTATGAAAGCTTTGAAAATACCATCAATAATGTCTTTTTAATTTATCTCTCAAAACATCAATTAATTTAATACAAACACGATGAAATTTTTCATAAATATATTTTAGGTTAATTTTAAATCCATTTGATTTTTATTATCGTTTTCGTGTGCACAAGATATTTTAATAATACTTTTGTAATGAATATAAACGCCGTTTATAGCCCGACAAAAATGTAATAAATTCGTGTATATCGGTTCAGAAGATTTATAAATACACAAATTATACGTATATGATACTTATTTACAAAGAAACGCACGAAAAATATACATATGTAAAGATTTAGAGATTTTGTTAGTAATTTGTTTATAAGCTGTTGGTTACCTAAATAAATAAATATTTTCGTTATTTTAGGGCTACAATACAAACAGACGAAAGAGCGAATCTCTTAGACCACGAGAGTTCAGACCCTGATGAAGAAGCCAGACCTTCAGAAGATGAGAGGGACAGTGTGTTGACACAATCAGACAGGATTCGAAGTCGATACATTTCGCATATATTACCCAATACTAATATTCCAGATAGACCATAGGTCCATCAATAACCATAGGGCGAGTTTCAAGTTAAATGACCAAAAATGTAAAATTTGTGTGACTGCTTAATCCTAAGATGCTATTTGACAGACCCAATCAATACGTTATCTTAAGTAAGGCAGTCCTCATATTATTTAGATCTTTTATTATTAAGGGTACAAAAACGCCACGAAGCGGTCATCGGCGCCTGCAATCAAAAACCTATTTAAAAAATCTGCTAATTGAAAGATAAACTTATGAATTAACTAAATATCACGAGAAAGGTCGTGACTTTGTAGAACACGCACTTAAACTATAGAAATAAATTGTAATTGAACTTGGCTGGAATTAAAAGACAAGTTTATTTGTTTTTGAAAAA
Source organism: Pieris macdunnoughi (assembly GCA_905332375.1). Classification (NCBI taxonomy): domain Eukaryota; kingdom Metazoa; phylum Arthropoda; class Insecta; order Lepidoptera; family Pieridae; genus Pieris; species Pieris macdunnoughi. Next base: position 5,872,932 of record CAJOBZ010000002.1, read on the forward strand.
AGAATTCTAATGTTTAATTGGCTTTGACTGTTCATAGATATTTTGAATCTATAACAGAACATGACATGAATTGACGGATTGACATTAACGGCTTAGTTATAAAACGTGGGCTAAACTATTTTACGTTTATTCATTTTATAATAAAGCCGTGAATATAGGAAGGAAGATTTTTCGTGTCAAACTTTACTAGTACCATAACGTTTTTACTATACTATTTTTGTGATAATTTTGAACCAGCTTTGTGGTACAATTTTGATTATTTTGTATGAAACGTTTTTTTAAATTTAATAAGGGCAACTGACTGGAATAATTTTGACTTGATAAAGGTATTTTTATTTTTTTATTGACTTAGAATATTCTACATATATTAATGAATTTATAGTAACTAAAACATTATTTTTCTGACTATTATTACAAATCTTTTGTGAAGCTGTAGTTAATCTCGAGACAAATATATGTAATTAATTAGATAATATTGTAAATATGTTAATTTGTATATTAGTTATGATGTATCCTATTTAGAATTAATGTTATACAAAATATATAATTTTTAGTAAATGTGTATGAAATAAATAATATGGTTTTATTTGTCGTCCAAAATGGAACTTTGCAGACTCCAATATTGAAATTATCGAATCTGGTACAATCATACATAAAAACAAATAAAACTTTTGAAGTTATACTTCTTTAGGCGCGTTATGAAAAATTGATGAGAGTGAAATTTTACGATGCGCGCGCACCGTAACACAAAATTAACAGAATGAAGTTGCCCACGGAAGATGCTACGGCATTGGACATAATTTAAAAACAACATTCGAATAATAATAGAATTTATGTTACACTTAATGTAAGAGAATAATAATAAATATTTATTTATTAAATTTTTCCAATGTAAACTGAACTTTATTGACTATAATGACTCCTTTTCCAGTCTTTGATTATTTAATTGTAATTATTTGCATGCAATCAAAATCTATTTTTAATAAGGCCAAAGAAGTATAACTTACGCGCGTACATAAGTACACGCACCCTTTTTTTTAAATTACAAATGGATATTATCTTTTGCGAATATATAAAATAAAAAATTTAATCCTGCTATTAATGAAACACATTTATGTTATAAATATTTTTTAAATTCTGATTTTACATTGAAACTTGTATGTTTTATATAAGCTGTTGGTTACCTAAATAAATAAATAAATTACTAACAAAATTGATGCTGTCTTACCGTATAACATTTTAATATTAATAATAATTATACAATATTTGAAATCGCATCTCTCTTAATAACGGCAAATGTTAGTTTCGTTATAGTTTAATTCATTTCCGTAGCGATGACGCCGCGAATTGCACATTAATAATCATTCATATACATAACTAGAAATCGAAATTGCTATATTGATAGTACGTGATATGTGTCTGCTTGTCATAATTGCCTTCTAAGTGTGAATAATATATCAAAACTCAATTTCTCGTAAATCCTTTGGTATTTTATTAAAAGTTTACAGATTTCTTATATATTTTTACATCGGAATCCGCTAGTTACTAAATTATATGTTTTTATATCTCAATTACATATTTTTATTTATATCATAGGCCTAAGCGAGTATTTGTTTTTATCTATCAAGTGAAATTTACAGACAATTCGTTCAAGGGCGTATTAACATGCTTTAAGGTTAAGTTCATTAGCGATATTGCCGCTCGATATGTAAGAAATTATTCTACATTAACTAGACATTGTTCGTTTAAAGTTCCCAGAAAACTTATTTCACAAGATTTACACGGCAATATTGACTGAAAATGTTTAACTATATATAAACCTAGTTAAAATCTATGTTAATTTTCTATATATCATATCTAATAAACTATGATTTAAAAGCAAAATATTACGCAAGCACAACACATTTAAATAAAAAGTCTTTAACGGAGTTATGAAAATATTGTAATAAATACGTTAAAGAACTTTACTAAAATTCTGAAATAGGAACAAAATAACAACCTATGAAATGGTGCTACTCCAAGTGATGACGCTTAATTGTCTGTTTTATATGGTTATTATAAAAATATATGGTATTTCAAGTAACGTCGAAAATTTCTTCAAAAACAGTATTACAAAAATAAATATTAAGGTATTGTTAATAACAAAATCTATTACAATCTATAAAAACCAAAACACACAATACAACAATTAAATTTTATGAGGCTGGCTTCTTATTCTATCTTGGCTTAATGTTTCGGCGAAGCTATAATTGTTGAAGGTTCGTCACAGGTATGTCACAGAATTATTTTACCTTAAAAAGAAGAGGAAACTGACGCCTCAGATACGAAGGCTCTTTATATATCTCTTATCTCAACTTAATAATATCTCTATGTAATCAAGGACATGCATATATCATTCTATAGACAATTTCTTTAATAACGTAAATCATTCAGACTGGCCTAAATATCTATTGTTGCAATCTAAACAATGAGGTACCATCCAAAATATAAAAAAGTTACGAGAATCATTACGAGGCGCCGAAAACTAAAACCAATAAGTCATCTTGAGGCTGCCGTCGTGGTCTCGCTGTGTTTCAAGTATGCTCGCCTGGCGTACCAACTTTCTCATGGAACTCCGTCTAGCCGGCCGAAGTTCTGATACTTCATCTTCAATTATTGGAGCCTGGGCCAGCTCCAATTGATCCAAGTTCTCATATGAGTCGCCTTCTGATTCCACTTGTCTGCAAAATAAATGTACTAAATGCACCAGTTTTAATAGTTTGTCTGTTTCTGTATTGTTCATAAGGGATAAAGATAGTCGTTTTGTCTTATTTCTTAAAAGAAAATAAAAAGTAAAAGTAGTTAAAAATCATTATGGCACTGACGTACATTCGTAAAGTTTATAGATCACACGATTTAGACAAAACAAATTCCAGTTGCTTACAATGTGGTAAATTGTACGGCAATAAAGGAATCTCTTATAAATATAGACCTGTCAGTGTCAATATCCACCCACTCGTGATTTATGCAGATAGTTGTGTAAGCATTACATATTTGTTTGTACATATTATTACTCACTTCATATAACTTAAATTTATTCTAATAAATTGTTGCATTTTTTCGATTACATTAAAATGGGATGTTGATGTAATTCGTTGCCTCACATTACCTGGGTCCTCCGCAACTCCAGCAATCTTTGTACGTCCAATCTTTGCCAATTTCCTCACCCTCCTCAGCGGTCTGTGGTAGTGACGTGTGTAGAGTTTCTGGTAACCGGAGTGCTGTTAAACCTCCAACAACCGATAATGCCCCCATCAAAACTAACGGCAGTACTAAGTTATTCGTTCCCTGTTTAGAAAAGTTATAATCTCCTTATTTAATAGATGAATATCAAAAGCTGTATTGCGAAGGAATAATTAAAAAAAATATGTACCTAATATGAAAGAACAACACAGGATTTTCACACTACCTATATAAATTTTTCTTTAGTGTATAGGTACAGAACAACTTTACAAAAATCTACCTACATCCTTTAAGGCTTTATGTATAACTATGTCAAAAACACCTATCTTGTGGGAAATGAAATATCAGCGTTCTTACCAAGTAATTTATAAAAGGTATTATTATTAAACCAAGTCCTCCGATGTACGCCGAAGTACCGATGCCAACACCTCTTAACTCTGTCGGGTATAATTCTCCAGCATACGGGTAGATTATCAAGAATGATGCGGATATAAAACATTTCGATATCAAATACAGTATCAGTGTTTCAGTTTCAGCATCTACAAACAGAAGAGAGATAATAGAGAGAGTATTTGGATTTGTATTTGTATAAAATAAGGGCTTATTTGTTTTATTACCATTTGGTAAAAGTACAGTGACCATGCAAAAAATTCCACTGATAACCATTGATAAGCACAAAGGCCAGCGCCGGCCTACCTTGTCCATAAGAATCCAACAAACTATGTAACTAGGAATTTCCACTGCTGACGACAGGAAAAAACTCATATATTGATTGCTACCAATTGCTGGTCCATAATAGCTAAGGCCGACGTACACCATTTCAGATGCGCACCAGTTTAAAGTTATCAAAATCGTCTTAAGTCGCATATTAGGAGTCTTGCATAACGAAAATGCGTTTGCATTTTTAGTTTCTTTCACACCGTGTTCTTTTTGTTCTAGAACTTGTTTTTGGAGCTTAGTTGTGAATTCTTCAGGTAAATGTTTGCCGTTTACTCTAGCTATCGTTTTTAAAATGTTGTTAGCCTCCTCCAGTCTTTCTTTCATTAGTAGCCATCTAGGAGACTCCGGTAGAACAAACCAATATAGATAGTAAAAAAAGAATGGAACGGAAGTGGCTAAAGCCAGAGATCGCCAATCACGAAGTACGTACGTCACTCCGGATAACAATATTAATCCAAGGGTATAAAATATGCAGGTCATTACAGTAACAAATGATCTATAGTTAGGTCCTGCTAGTTCTAGAGCTGAAACAATATAGTATATATGAGAATTAAATACAAACGTTATTATTAAGGAGTATATGAATATGTACTCACAAATTATAAAAGGTATTTGATAAACAGCTGGAATTGTTAATCCGACAATAATCCGTGCTACAACCCAAAACCAATATTCGTGTGCATATGCAGTCATAATACTGCCCAGTAATAGTGTTGATAGGCATGCAAAGAAAGATTTCTTTCTTCCGATACGGTCGTTTAAAATGCCAAACGAATATACTCCTACAGGCCCTCCTACATTTAATGCTACTAATCCAAGGGTTGGGTAAACATCATAGTCACAAACTAAATCGAACTGAAATCATGATATACATTATTAAGCTAAATCTATACAGACTATAGTACCTATAGAATGATATTTTACTATTGTATTTAAGTGGATATCAGAACTAAAAAGTGAAAAAGCGTTAACAAAATAAAATACTTACATCTATTACAACAGAGGATATTACTTCGGACCTATCGTATTCATAGCCATCCAGACAGGGCTCTAACGGCCAACTCTCATTTATATGTATCGACCGATTAAATTCCATAATTTCAGTCCAATTTACGGAATATCGCACACAACTTTCATAAGTAGAATTGTCTTCTGCCTGAAACTTGTTAATTTTAATCATTTAGCAAAATTTCGCGATTTGTATGTTTATTTAAAAAAGGATTTTTTTACCTTTTTTGGGATCGACATCATTTTACGTTCCTCCAACGAAAAATTACTTAACTGTGGCACTCGACACCAGTGATCTGGAGTGTCTGTCATAAACAGTTGATTAAATGCACAAAACCCGCAAGGTAGACATGCAGGCAAACATACGAGCCATAGCAGGCACTTCTGGTATAATCCAAATTCACCAATCTTCGGGAGCAAATCATCTAAATCTATTCCATCATCGTGTGCCGCCTTTGCCTTAAAATAGTCACAATGAAGTAATTTACACAAATTGAACTTAATAAAACACTTTCAAGTTAAAGTTCTGTACCGGTGTACTTTGAGCGTAGCTTTCTTGGTCTAAAATCCGGTCGTTCATTTTTCAGTACGTTTTGCCCGCGTAAAGTCTGATTTGGATAAAAGTGACTGAGGTATATTCATGACTAGCTAAGCTACCTTGGTATTGGCCGAAGCCTTAGAGTATTAATCTAATTGATTAAAGAAAGATGGACACATAGTATATAGAGCTTAGTAAAACGTTTTCCGTGTTCTCAAATATGTGTCAGTGTGTCAATTAAATAGTTATTTCAATTATATATTATACTAGAAAAAAAAAATGGAATTTTTATCTCGTGTATGTAATCGAACGTTAGGGCCCCAGTAGCTTACGCACTATTTGTTTGTCTATATCTATTTGTTTAATCAACTCGGAGAGCCCTGGTTTCAATTTTCAAAGGAAAATAACTTGTAAATTTTAACTTAAACCGCAGAAAGCTGAAATTTATTGTATTTACTGATGTGCTGTTATATCCTGTCTTTAGCTTATCATGTAAAGGCAGGTACTACACATTTAAATGAAACCTTTTTACGACCTGAACGTCAATTTATTACTGTAAAAAATCTCGTCTCTAAATCTGACAGTAACAGTAAGTCTCTTTCGCTATTAATATTATTCTTAATGTAAATCAATCAAACGATATGATTATCGTTTGAGTTATTTGTAAACATGATGTGGCAGTCTCTCGGTCACCACGATGGCATTCGAAACATTAAGTTATGTAAATTAATGTAATAAAATCGCGTCGATATCCCTTACAGAGTTTTTATTTAAATATGTAATAAACTCTACAAGTTAATAAAATTAAAACGAATAATATGATTAAAAATAATAAGCTATATACTTTTGTTAAAATATTTTATTTTTGAAACGTAGATAAAATTGATACAAGTAATTAAATATCTTAACGATAACTTATGTTTTTACATAATGAAACTGTGATAAAATTGTAATGCATTTAAAATTAACAATTTAACAACTGCGCGCATTGTCATGAACCATGTCATTTTAACAATCTTACGCCCACTAAATAATCATATAAATATAGATATATAACATTTTATAAGGACAAATTGACGTAGATCACAATCTAAAGTTTGTATAAAACGGCCCATCGGTTTAAATAAATTACTAAAAGTTGAAATAACAAAAGTGTACCATTTTTTAAATATTCTGACTTGAAGAAGTAACAACAACGCTTCCATAAACAATAGAAACAAAAAACAAAGTGAATTCTAATACAATACGAAGGCTAATGTGATATAATTATTTACAAATATATAAGTATTACTTTCAGTAACTTTACTGTGCGTTAATTCCGTATATCGAGGTTTATATATAAAATGTTTCCCCATGTAAATTGCGAACACCTACAATATGCAGGCTTAAAGCGATGAGTGCAGCTCACACTTTTATCGCCGGGACACAGCGATCATACACACAAGTTGGTCTCTGCGCTAAGGGTGGGGCATTTGCACTTCGATATTCAATTTTGTCTTACATCGCACACGTACACCATTAATTACACTAGCAAACCGAAGTTCCTTAATTACAAAAGGAATAGTATCCTTGGACTCCTTACATTAACAGTTCGTTTTACACAAAAGGATTTTGAATCGTAATAAATTGTTAATCGAGTTATACATGTATTTGCGGCTTTCTCATAGTGGCCGGCGCGTGCGCGCCTCCGGCCGCCGCTACGTGAGTAGCTTGAAGAACATAATTCCTAATGAGATGTTGATGAACAGCACCAAGATTATTAGCTGTTGCCGCGAAAACCAGTCCTGAAAATATAATTAACATTCATTTGTTTCTGTTATAATATAGATAATAAATCTACGTGAGTCTTTAAGAATTAACGACATTTACTTGTTTATGTTAGCGCTAAGACTTATTTGTCTACGAAAGTTTAATATTTGATAGAAGACAAGGAATAATGTTAACCGTTATTGTATTGTCACTCCATTTATGTTTTTATATATTTGAATAAATCTTGTTTTTGTTAAATTACCTTGACTTGCGGACTGACTAAGTAGAGTAGAGGGTTGGCTCTTAATTTCTCTGACTCTTCGTACATTCGTCGCACTTCCTCTCTCCGCGCGGATCCAAGAGCTGACACCTCTTCGCGGGACATACCGCCGCCATCTGGCATTCTTGGCATTCCAGCGACGTCAGGCAACGACTTTTTACGTTGGAGGGCCTGTGGCGTACTCAACATCTGGAAAAGTTATAAAAATGTCTTTTTTTATCTTGAAATAATAATATTATGAAAATTTCCTATATAAAACCACTACGAGGGATTGTTTTAGATTTGGCATATTGCTGATTTGAAGTTAAGCCGAAGAAGTCAACAAGCTACTTAGCTTGTTTTATCAATTTTTCTCATACTACTATCCATCCAAATAGAAGGTTTTCAACGAAACTGGTTTAACAGTGGAATCGTCGAAGTTATATGAATTTACTAATACCCTAATTAATATACCTCAACGGGAGGAACATTAATCCAACTTTCAGAGGCCCGCCGGGCGAGAATCGCCGGCGAGCACATAAGATCTTCATCTTCCTCTTCATCCACTTGGTACCACATTATTTAAATTGTTACTCAAAATATCTACACCTCACACGTTATCAAAACTTTTGTTACTTCATGTCGTAAAATGTTACACAAGTTTTTATGGTGTGAATGCCGCAAATAAATAGTTTTGTTTATTTTATAAAATATTCGGAATTTCCTATTTATATCTAGTAAAGAGGTGAAGCGCGGAAAGCGGCAACGAATGACTGTCTCAAATTAGAAATAGAACGGGCTGGCGAGCTCCCGCCGCCCACCCACCGCATCCCGACTCCCGAGCCAAACGTGTACAACTATAACCATCTGTTTTATCCGTGATTTTTACAATATTATATATTTTTTAATTGATCAAGATGATAGCCAATAGATTTGCTAGTCAACATATCGAAATTCAAATTAAGGTTTAATGAATCACTTCCGGAAGGTAAAAGATTATGTCACGACACGATTACGCTCCTGCTATTTGTATTTTTTAATTGTGTTGTACGAGTGCCAAATGGTTTTAGTTAGTCCGGTAATTACACTAACCGAAAGTAATGTGTCACGATACTTTGCAAGCCAGATTTAGGCTCATTATCATTAGCATTTCATTTTTATTTAATAAAATAAAATAGTATTAGTACCTAGAAGTAAAACATGTTCAATTTTAAAATATTTACGGAAACTTGCTAGGTTATTCACAATGCCTCTTCATGAATTCGAAGGTTAATGTTCGTAAAATATTAAATTTTCTGTTACACGTTCTTTTAAATATTTTAACCCGATAGATAGGTTGAGTTCTATTAAGAAAAAACAGTTAGGTCTGTTAAATAAGAAAATAATCTTACCTTGCGTCCACCACCGCCTCCGCCGCCTCCGCCGCCACCACCGCTTCCCATAGGCGCAGCCGGTGGTGGCGTCGGGTTTTGCGTAACATACAAACTCTCCGTACGCTTTGGCTGATAAGGAGATGGTGATATTTCTTGACCCAAATTACGCTTCCGCAATAACGTATCTTCAAAAGGCTGTTGTTCCCGAGACGACGCGCGGGAAATAGAACCTCGGCCAGACGCTAGGTGTCCATTACTAGCGGGAGTAGCCGCTCGGGATGGTGGACGCGATGACGAAGCTGGTTGTGGGGCTATAGACCCTGACCTTGACCCGCTACTTGGTACTGCAGCTTCAACCGACGGTTGTCTTGATCGCCTTCCGTATCTGTCGACACTCGAATCTCGGCTTGGGGGTCTTTTATAGTGATCGAAGTAATCAATCGATGGCCGACTTGTTGTCTGCCTTAAATCTCTCTCTCCATTAATGACATCCTGATCCGTAGGCTGCCGATACTGTTGTTGGTCCATAGTCGGTTGCCTGTAAAGTTGCTGGTCCGGTGCTTGTCTATAATTTTGGACATCAGGCTGTTGGCTAAACTGCTGATCTGGGCCTGGTCTATATGCCGGTTCTTGTTGTCTATATGTTTGTGTATCTTGTCGATAGCCTTGTTGGTCAACATTAGGCGTCTGCTTATCCAGTGCTCCTTCCGAATGAATCGTTCCCGTACGTAGTCCATTCCGTCCATATACTGCTGTGCCACTATCCACGTACGTGGTGCTTTGCGGGTCGTGACGTGGTTGAGCAAGTATACTTTGTCGTCTTGAAACTCCTGGTCCAGCATTCCACTCTTGTGGTATTCTTTGATTCAGTGACTGCCTCGTTGCTGATGACACTCGACGATCTTGATTGGTGTATTGTTGATTAGTCTGATCGACGCTTTGTTGTTGTTGCAAGCGGTACGCTGTAGCTTGTGGATTTAAGCCAAAACTGGCTCCGGAATCTCCTTGATATTGTTTTTGACTATCGAATGCAGGATTTTGTAAATTACCACTATTAGGCCATGTTTCGTGCGAGGCATTATAGTATGAGTCATAGGTTGTTCCTGTATTTCTATCGTCAGTGTTATAATTAGTATTATTTGCGTATCTAGGGTCAACAGACTGTGCTGGTGGTTTTCCATATTGCGCCGAAGGTCTTCTAGAAGATATTGAATTTGGAATTTTATTCATTTGAGGAAGTTGCGTGTGGGTCGGAGGGATGTGATTTGGAATGCTCTTTCCGTCCAAGATCTTTTCAGATTCTTGCACTGGGGGTGCCATTACCTGTGATTCAAAAGGCTTTTGTCTATATCGTTCTCTTAAACCTATTCTATCAAATCCGGGATGCCTGAAATCGGGAGCGAACTGCTTAGCAGTAGCTTGTGCTATATCACAGTCTTCTTTAGCTTGGTCCGCCGCTTCATCGGCTTGCTCGGCTTTCCCCCGCGCCGTTGCTGTCCTGTAATGCAATGAGCTCATTTATTTCATGAAATGCAATTATATCTATTTTAATAATTTACATGTTTTAAGATTTCTTGGTTAAGGTCTAATATTTTTTAAAATAAGTTTAAAATATAAACCAGGAATAAACAAAATAGTACCACCAAGTACCTGGAAATAGCAATATCAGCTTTTTGTAATGCAATCTTAGAAGCCCGCTGCGCCGCATTAACCGCTGAGTCGATCCGTTCGCGAAATTTAGCCGAACGCATGAGAAACATATGTTTGCGTTTCTGGCTTGTTATTAAAACGTTGTTTTTGTATTTTCCCTCCTCTCTAGTGCCATCTCTAAACGTTGTTACACCGTAGCCATACTTTCTATTTGAAAACCATTCTCCTTCATATCGAAGGCCGTCACTGCGCTCACTAATACCGAAGCCAGTTCGTTTGTCATTTTTCCATTCTCCCATATACGTTTCAGTAACAGAAGCATCTAAGTGTTCGTCCTGTAAAATTATTAGCCATAAATTCCCTGATTTCTATCATAGTGTTTTTTGTAAAGCAAATTAGAATAATCATTCGTGGAAACTATCGAATAAGATGATTCTAAAGTTAATTATTTAATTAATAGAAGGTGTAAATAAGTAACACCAAATTATAGACATCTTATAGCTAGTATATTAATTATTTCCTAAGCAGGCAGGTTTATGCAATTTAGGGCTTATGATCCGAAACATATACCAATAGCTATAATCTGAACAATTTCAGTTCCGTCCAATCTCTATGTATTACTGAGCATCCAGCATATGAAATAAACAAGCGCGAACAACTGAATAAGAGGGTATTTTATTTCCTATATTACCTCAACAATAAAACTAGTGTTGGAGTTAGTATGCAACGAGACCCTCGTCGTGGCGGAATGAGTGCTCTCGACGGACGAGACCCAAGAGGCTGCGGACCCGCCGGAACCTCCAGACCTGACTGAAGCAGTCCCTCGCGGGTCCAAGTCGCCAGCACTGCGCTCACGACGAAACCTCTGAAATTATATATTTAGTTTAACTCAAACTCAAACTCAAACTCAAAATATCTTTATTCAAGTAGGTAACCAAGTACACTTTTGAATCGTCAAGTTAAATTAATCGTAAATTTACATTTACTACCAGTTCGCAAGTCAAGGGCGTAGAGCGGGTAAGAAGAACTGGCAAGAAACTTTCCGCCACTCTTTTTAATCGCCAAGTATTGTCATACAAATTGTTTGAACTGGAGCAATTCAATCCCAAGGATTAGGATCATTTAAGTAGTCCTCAAATTTATAAAAAGCTTTGTTGATTAATTTTCGTTTAACGAGGGCTTTGAATTTATTTAGTGATAATTCTCTAATTTCGCTTGGGAGCTTGTTGTAAAAACGAATACAATTTACATATAAGGAGTGGTTTATCTTTTGGAGCCTGGTTGGTCGTACACTCAAATTAGTTCTATTTCGCGTATTATACTGGTGAAAGTCACCATTTGTTTTAAAATCGTTTATATTTTTTTGGACATACAACAAGGCTTCAAGAATATATTGACCAGATAGTGTCAATTAAATTAAATCATATGCAATTTTGAAAAACAAAGTTTGACTCATCCTACAGATTTTATAAATACGCAAATATAATAAAAATATGTACTATAACTGAGTTGTTTTAAAAATATTTATTGGTAGAGTATTTTCTCACTTGCTAGAATAAAATAATTACACTAAGTGCCTATGGTTTTATTTATTAGAAGTCAATTAAAATAAAAAAATATATCGAGTAATCGTACCCAACACAACTGATAACGTAAAGTTGACACGACAAAGGCTTGGTATTTTTTTATAACGCTCTGTAATCTTCTGTGTACTCGATGCATTTACAAATACAAAAGGAAAAACCATGCAGTATTCAATAAAAATTGAGATGTACTTATTGAAATTAAATGTATATCTTCTCATTTTCTTGCAATTGAATGAATCTAATAGGCAATCGTTGAATCCCTTATCAATATAGGAAAACCAAAGCAGGATAAACTTACATTGAACAACCCCTTTTTCGCCTTTTCTCCCAATGAACCCCGTCTTCTTGGAGGCTCATCAGAGCTGGTTCTAAGCACGAAGCCGCCTCTCGCTTCGTCCATGCGATGGTTGCGTCTATCGGAGGGATCTGGAATACCCGTGTCCGCCAGGGACGACATGGAGCCTCGGTGCTCCCGTGCACCACCACGATAGTGGGATGCGAGACCGAATGGCGCTGACGTCCGCACTCCATAGCCATGACGGAGACCTCGCATCCATTGTCCTTGATACGTTCCTGTAAAGTATTCAGCAAAATAATTTTTATTTATGTTATCGATTTAAATCGATCATTTAAATGATCATATTGATATGGAATTTATATTTTATACCCTGTAGAACAAAACGGCAAGCTAACCCAACCTGGTGTGCAAAAATAATAATATAGAAATATGTAGTTCCGTATTAGTTTAATAAATTTCTGTTATATCTGTGTTATTTTACGTTACGTAGACTAAACTTATTCTAATTATGATTTAAGTTCAGGTCGGCCACGTCGTGGCCCGATCGTAAATTTAGTCATGTGATGTGCACGAGGTTATGAAATGGTAAGTCAAAATTGGTCATAAAAGGATATAGTCCAACTATGGTAATGATTTACCATCATTTGCTGTTAAGCGGTATAATTTTATAATAATTGAAAATAGGTATACGGTAAAATAGGCAGAAAGGTTAGAAGACAAAGGCGGGACCGAATCGGGCTTCCATCATTTAAGGTCAGTCTTTTTATAACAAAAGGAAGCCCAGTTGAAATATTGTGGAAGAATCAACGTGGAATTTTAAACGAGTTTGAGATATTCATCGAGAAGTAATAAATTTATGATCAGTCTATAAGATTTGCGTACACTGAGGCAGTCTGCGTTGGCCTTCCAAATCCTTTACTTTCAATAGAAAAATAGCGACAACGAATAGGTATTATTTTAGTTCCGTACTAGAAGCAATTAATAATTTTACTCAATAGAGAATAGCTTAAACACATTTAAAAACTGTAATGTTTATTGCCCATTTAAGTACTAAATACGTCCTATTTTTTACTTATAAAACATCTGCAATGCAACACGCATTCATTGCATTTATAAATTCAAGCGGAATTACTGAACATATATTCGCATAAAACTTCACATGCTCTAAAAATGCAGAAATATTTATAACAAAATGGTAAAATTATTGACGCTTAAAACCCTATCCTAACAAATGCAATTAGAATATCAGGTACACAATTTGTTTTATTCTCAAGTAAATACCCATGTGGCAGATAATTCCCTGGGATTCGAACCCTCTTATTGTGTAATCGAATATATCGATCGATTATAATCTAAAAACTACTACCTATATCAATGCGTTGTTCGTGTAACATTTAATTTCATTTATACAGCTTTTTTATTGCTTAGTAAATATGTTGTTCGGAGAATTATACTCTCTAAGAAATAAGCAATGTTGTACTAAGTATATTTAGGTGATTATAGTTTCTTCAAATCTTATTCTTTTGTTTTAGCACAAAATAAGCCGTCGATAAATGTCGATGCGGCGCGCAAAGCAGGCGTGTCCATGCTAATTTTAACCGTTGAGGGCCGCAGATGGCGGAGCGTGCAGGGCCAACTCACAAAATCCATTCATATAAAACAAATGAAAATGCCTACCGATATTTCCTATCAGTAGCCGTTCTACAGCTGTTAACCATTGAAACACATAAATCAATCTAAATTTACTGTATCTAAATAGCAAATGGAATTGAAGGATGGCGAAAGTATGTTTAAATTTAAGAGCAATAGTAATTTTTCTTTACGAATTTTCAATATTAAATTTGGAAGAATGTTACATCCGCGATTTTATGAATGACAAATCTTAATGCGGCCGTGACTCAACAAGCCGAATATTATTACGTGACGCGTTGCCATAGCACTCTGTACTTACAAACTATAGCTACGCAACAGTGGGATTTGTTTCTCTATTGACTTTAAGAAAAACAAAGAATCAAGAGATTGCTGTTGTTTTGAAGATAATCCTCGATCAGTTAGACTTTGAATGCGAATTGCTATGCATTCGTGACCGAAGTTAAAATTGTTAATACTTTTTACAGTGTCTTGCGCTTTATTTATATATCTATCCTCAGTGTAGATTGTGGAATGGAATAAAAAGCATTAAATACAATAAAAATATTTTTGAAAACATCCACTTTAAGATAAATCTATCCGATAATACAATGTATTTATTGATAAACGTTAGAATTCATTGGAATCGTATTACTGCTTGCAGCGTGATTCATTTGAACTGAGATTAAATTATTGTGCATAGCATCACGCACCGACTAATGTTTTTGTAGGCATTGCACAACTGTGGTTTTCTTTTTAGTCCACATTCATTATATAGGTTACTGGGTGCTTTCCATCTGCGCTATTATTAAGCCGTGGAAAGAATTGTACCAGGAGGGATTGAGTCTTGTATAGGAAAATTAGTTCGCAGCTATAAAACAGATAACGACCGGTAGACCAAGCTTTTATGAACCGTTTCGAACGATGACTAATTTATGAAAACATGTCCGGTATAAAATGTAGGCTATAATATCAATAACTGCTTACAAAAGCAAAACATGAGTCAATTTTATATTTGTTCTGTGGGATAATGCCATAGTTACACTTTCTTGGAAATTAAATATTCCTCAACGTTGTTAAATATAAACTTGATTGTCAACATTATTTTTGTATAGTAGCTGTACTTATTGTAAAATCTAAGTTTTCTCCCTCATATAACACCGGAATTAAGTGTGGAAGTAGTAGGCAGAGAGGACTGACTTTTATATAAAACGTGACCAGTGAAATAGACACATAAATCTCTAATGTCATGTCGCACTTTTGGGTATAAATGCATTATATATTGTATCCAGATGATAAATTCCAACTATCAAAATGTTAGAGTTTCTCATGATCCTTACGATTTACTCCCTGCGATGACGTCAGGATATATACAGAATATATTAGAATTCCAAGACAAGTGAATGTATGTTTAATTTATATCGTTTAGCCGTTGCCAATGTGGTTTTAATTGTTATGATTTAAAAATCCTAAGATTACACAACACTAGAACGTCACGGTCATGTAAACTGAAGTATTTTAGTCGGTATTCAAATCATTTGGCAATGAGTATGTACTGACCGCCGTCGGCGTATGTTTCAGAGCCGTATCCATCTTGCATTCCGTTTGCCCAGGTGCCTTCATACTTGGCGTTGCTGGTAGTGCTCTGTCTAACTCCATAGCGACCTTTGTAGCCTTGTGTCCATTCTCCACGGTACAGCCATCGGTCTCGAGTTTCCACGCCCAGGCCGTGGCGCTTTCCGTTTTGCCATTGTCCCTCGAATGAGCTCCCACTGGAATTCGGAAAAAGAATTGTTTAATACGATTTTGAATTTTTTTTATATTCTAACCGTACCTATTCTATCCGTTAGAAGAGTAGTCGATGAATAAGTCATAAAAACGACTACTCTTCTAACTTCTTTAGTTAGTAACTCAATTATGTTTACGCTGTGAAAAGAAACAGACTTTAGTAAAACGGTGCAATTAGACTGACTGTTTTATTTGGGTAAGTTTACGGTTACATTCCAAAATATAAGAATCGAATTGATAAGAAACCTTTTGTGTAAGCAAATGACTGAGAAGTATTGCAAATAAATGCTAATTATCACAAATATAAAAAATACAAAAAATTATTATACTTTTAAATGGTAAATAATTAAAATATATATACATATTTCACGTGAAATTTTGGAACATATATTTTA
This sequence comes from Pieris macdunnoughi, assembly GCA_905332375.1. Taxonomy (NCBI): domain Eukaryota; kingdom Metazoa; phylum Arthropoda; class Insecta; order Lepidoptera; family Pieridae; genus Pieris; species Pieris macdunnoughi. The sequence continues at coordinate 5,889,147 of CAJOBZ010000002.1, forward strand.
TTGTCTTTGGTTCATGCGAGTATGTAAATAATGATGAAATAAATTCACGTTACAATCCGTAACAGTGTTTTTACGTTCGAAAGAGAATTAATATGGTTGTTGTGTTAAATACTTGTACTTTAAATAACCTTCCAATTGCTATAAAACTTTTCCAGTAATATACGAGTTTTTTGGATTATTATTGATGTTAAAAAAGACTCGTGAAGTCGGGTTAGGTAGGCTTGACGTACCTACCTGGACCAAATCCAGAAGGTACTAGAGGGACAAGTTAAAAGTAAGTGAATGTCATGAAAGTGGATGAAGCGAAGGATGTATGTCAGGATCGTAGCAACTGGAGATCCGTAGTATCTGCTTATACCTTCGGGATGATTTAAATAAATAAAGAAAATTCTATAATATCAAAGTGTCTTTGATATCGACTATTGGTATCTAAAACGGACATAAAGCTATTCTAGAAGCCTAATTAAATATAGTGTCGTAAAATTGGAATCGTACTTATTATTAATAACAGTATTGTTTGCAACAGGTACCTACTTGAAATAGTTTTACATGTAAAGCAGATACTAGAGAATGAACGATGTTCTATGGAATTGACGTAAGCTACGAGGTTCATTTATTAATAAAATATAATGCTACGTAACGACGTCATTATTTATTCAAAGGCGACTTGTAGCTTTAACTACGCCCATATTTTATGTAGACTGTAGTTTTTTAGGACAATGAACAAAAATATTTTTCTATATGAATTATTTTTCTAACTTTGTTGCGCGTAATGAGAAATCTTATAGACCATAGAGAATTATAAAGTGGATAAAAAACTTTTTTAATGCTCCCTTTTAAAATGTATACACACGTGCATACGTATAAACGTATTTCGTATCTGCTTAATTCATATAGTGATAGCCTCTTTAACAATAATCGTGACAATATAAACTTTAAGTACGTTATATTTACAAAAAATTAGTTTTAAGGTCTTTTTAAGGTTTTTAATGTACTCTGACCATGGCATGTCTTTAATGATGTGGTAGCTACTTTGTGAAGTCGGAAACACCTCGAATGGCAGTTGTAACTCACAAAATGTGGTTAGCGGCAAATAGTGCCTCAGAAATACTTGGTAGTGGAAAGCGAGAGAAGTCAATACGGATAAAATCTTGGCTTCTGGCTTGACGAACGATGATTAGATTCAGCTGCATGTAACAATCAAAACAGTTATTCGGACCGTTCTTCATAACATATGTTATCTTTATATAGAAGTTAAAGTTTGCTTTACGATTTAAAAAAAAAAATCGTCTTTTATCAGTTGCACTATGATTGGTTATAGAAGAAAAGCGGTGTCAAATCTACTTATTGTCGCACATATTAACATTACTCTAAACTCTAACTAAAGCCTACTAATGGCACCACCATCACCATCGAAAATAAATGTTACAAAAGTCTAGATAGTTGAGAAGAAACAAAATTTATACTTTTTTGTGTGATCTGTTGTTAACACATTTTAAAGACAGTACTTCGTCTACGTATATTATTACCGACAACACTGAAACTAAATAACCTTGAACGAGAACTAGGGCGGCGTCGCTACTCCCCACAGTATTCACCCCTGTTTCCTATGTAAATGTATACCTTCTCATTACTACTGAGTACCAGTGTTTTAGCTGGTCTTATATAGAATTTAGTTTGCAAATACAGAGGTACAAAGGTACATTAACCTCAACACGTTTCTGGATCTTTCACCGACTATTTTTACGTCGAAAGTTAATTTTTGTCTCTTCCATCCCAACAACACGTTTTAGACAAATTCGTTTAGCAATGAATATTGTAAATAAAAATTACAGAGCTAACTGTAGACATACCATGACGTAACATAGAGACAACTTTGCAGTAAACTTAAATTAACAACTGTGTATTGGAGAAATTAAGAACTTTACATGTAGGCTCGGGCGGTGAACGTTTGTTTGATCAGGTTCACTTCAATGTTTACTTTTAAGTATGTAATTCAGATCTTGCGTTAAGGGGATGCGTAAGGTCCGGATATACACACAATGAAATACAGATGTTGCCAATTTTACATACACAAGATTAAATTAATGGAACCCTGGCAAAAGCAAACAAAATCTTTATTGTAAGCGGGTTTATCTAAAAATTTATTTAACAAGAGTAATACTGATTTATTACACCTTAAGTTTGTTTATAGTTAAACCGCGTGCAGTGAGGTGAGAGAGCAGTGTTAGCCCCGTGGTTTAGCCTATGACATTGACCTAAGGCCGTTGGTTCGTTGAATGTCAGTTTCAATAAATGTTTCATTTTGACCGGTGATGTATGTCAGGCACAGAATGCTGATCACCTACAGTCTTGCCTATGAAACGATGAATCAGGAAAAATTGTCATGATATAGATGCGAAAATCTAAGGTATTCCTCAATAGATAGGAATACTTTATATTAAATAGGTAAAGCGAAAAAAGAGATGTTTAGTTTTAAAATTAGGAACTATAAATACTACTACTGCAATACAAGTGTTGCGAAATATTTTATTAATATTAATTCTCAGTATCGTTTAATTCAAACGAAAAGACTTGAAAAACAGGTACATTGTTTTCCTTCGTTGTACGTTACAGGACGGTATTGTCCGCCCACGTATCATGACGCATCATTCCCATGAAATTACGCTCAACTATGACGAGGTGACACCGACATTTTATTTTTACTTAACAGTGCACTTATGCAAACTAATTTCCGATTGAATATAAACTGTATAGCATAATTCAACCAAATCTCTAAAATACTAAAGCAATATCAACAAAGCTACTCTAACCATTTGCCGAGTCTTACTATTTTGATATTATTGTTATGTATAGCAGATATATATTCATGATTTAAAATTGGTCAACCCATAATAAGTTGTCGTACTTATAGTAAATTACTTCTCAGCACTTTCGCTTTGAGCCAAATAAATGACTTTAATTATATTTTAGGTTCTAATTATTTGCTACTCTTTAAATTTTATATTTATAATTTAGCTACATGTTAATAATTTAATATGTGCGCGGAAAGCCTCGTTACTTGTTGATAGGCGTGGAAAAATTGCTGCGTCTGTTTCAGTGAGTGAATTATTAAGTCTGGCGTCAGCATTCTTTTTATTTGAACTTGTAACGATTTTTTGTTTCGCCACCTATTGAACCCAGGATCTCGGATACGCACTGTGTTGCCAATTAAGCCACGGAGGGAGTATAGTTATAATAAGCGTTGGTTTTATTATACCAACTTCGTCTTAATATTATTATAAAAATATAATTTTTTCTGTGTCTAAACCATCGAACTAGTTAGTCCCTCATTTCATTTACGAAGTATAAAAATACACGTGAACTTATTACTGACATATTATTATAAGTCTGACTAATTTTGATAGTAAGTATATCAACATGAGAAGGTTTTAATAACGCCTTGTAATTCCGCCGAAATCACACACAGATTAACAAGAAGTAATTTTTAAGCCGGTATAATCCAGAGGTGATTAGATTCCAGGCGAAACATAATTTTTTTTCAGGTTCTACTAGATACTTCAAGCATAGAAGGCATTTTCATATTCTTATTCATTGATTAATCGTTCGTTGTTCTCAATGATCAATGGAAAATACACTGAAATGTACCTACCCCACACGAGACTTCAAATAGAGTATTTGTTGTAATCAAAATGAAACGATTTTTTTATAACAATTAAATTTCAAAATAAATTTAACAATTTACTTTTCTTTACGATTGCTCTTTGTTAAGCAAGGTTAGCAGAAACAATGGAGCGTTTTTCCGACACGAAGAAGTTGAGCAATGATTATTTGATCTTAAATTGTTGTTTATACGATTTCATACAGCAAAATTAGTTTATAATTAGCTATTTTTTTTTATTTAACTGTAAAATAATGTATATAAACTTTTAAGTTAATACATATGTAAAACTTAACAAAAACGATATATGACAAATGTAAAGCACACTTATTCACCAAAGTTAATTAAGATGTGAAATCTCGAGACGTTGTTAAGTCAAAGCCTACATTGAGTACTGTTGTAACCATCTACATTCTAGGTCAAGACGTCAACTAGAGCAACCCTTGTGGTTAGAGCTAGGTTTTATATATTATTATGGCATGTGAGTGATATTTGACAGGTCAAGGGCGTTCGGAAGTGATATTATTTCTCTAGACACTAGGAGAATAGAGTCTTCTTCAAAGTTCACAAGAATTATCTATATTGTAGATGGTGAGCGGGTTTTATATGTGTTCACCATGTCCACCCCATTGAGTAAGAAAGCTTGATTTGAAATAAATATATAATTATATCATAAATAAATATTATATTCCAATTTTCATGGGACGTATAATGTATTTATATAAGTATTAATCGGCATAATTCACTTCAGTGAGTTTATAGCCCAAATATCATAATGTATTATCTACTATTTATCTAGAAATTAAAAAAGATTAAAGGTTGGTGTTTTTGAAGATGTAATTTTATCATTTCTACGTATTCCGTATAAAATTACTGCTATGTGCATGTCCGAAAAAAAATATATAGGTACACGCCTTAGTTCCCTGTTATGTCCTAATACCTATAAAAACCTAACCATAGGTATCAACGTACTGCTTATTTTGTGAAGTTTCAAGAATTACAGTTTTGGGGTTTACTATTATTAGGTTTCTCTTAGTTTACTGCATTATAAGCACTAATTTATTAGCCTAAAAAAATCAAGGGGTTTTTATTCTACTTTTAAGACTCAACACATGGGATCCCACTAAAACGTCGGGGTAAACGTTTTATTTATTTTGGCTATTCACGTAGAAAACAGGATAATGTATAATATTAAAAAAATGTATAACTCAATTACAATGTCGCGGGTTCACACTATTTTGATGGAGCAACGACCTGGCGAATGTGGGTTACACGGGAGGCGTCCGCCGAGATTAATAGGAAAGCCTGGCACAGCAACGCATTCTGCCCGAGCCACATACTGTTTGATGTCTATATCTCATATAATAATATAAATTTTTAATGACAGGTTTTAAGCTAAGTTTTGTTCTATATAGTTCTATGGTATTGTAGGATAGTTAATATTTGATTTCTATTGATTGTACTGAGTCTAACTGGAAGTTATTTTTTAACAAGACTTAGTGGACTTAGTTTAAGTATAACACATAAGAGATTAAGAAAAATCAGTTCGTAATGTAATGTAGAATGTTATCAGACAATTTTCAGTCACATGTCAGTCCCCGTGACTGAAAGATTGAACATCTGCAACACATTAGCCTCAATTACAATTTATAAAAGCGTTGTGCTTCTGCAAATATATTAGCATGGTGTCTAATAGACTTGTTTACATCTAACAATGGGTCAATTGACGGGGCAATAAGAACGTTTCAGTTATAGTTACACGGCATGCGTTATCAATATCTTATCATTATCATACACTACAGATCGATATGTAGATATAGTTCCTCGACGACTGAAACATTAGGCACTTTCACCGCTGGTACACGCGTTTTCTAGCGAAACACCGAACTCAATTATTAATAGCGGACTATTTTTGGAGTCGCTTCGGACGCGGATTTCGGGCACGTGCGAGGCCCGGGCTGAGACACTATCTCACCTGGGCCAGGTGTAGACGCCGGATACTTCGAATCCATAATGCCAGGAGCCGGCGTACGCTCCTTGGCCTTTGGGCCCCGTGCACACACCATGGCCATGGGCCTTGCCGTCCTCCCAGCCTCCGCAGTAGGTGCCGCCGTCGTCGAAGTCGAAGCGGCCACCGTTGAGGCCGCGCTGGGGGGGGCTTCCGCTAGCGGCGAGCGCGGCGTCGGCTGGCTCGCTCGGCTGCATCACGCGGACCCGTGCTGCCGCGGAGGGGGACGCCTCCCGCGCGCGCCCTCCGCCGAGCTCGCGGTATAAATAAACATCAGCTGGGCATGTCGCGCCGTGGCGCGCGGCCGAGTGAACACCACACCGCTTCTGCGCGAGAACTGCCAGCGACGCCCGCCGCCCGCCCTCGCCCTGCCGCCCGCCCGCCCAGCGCACTGCGCAATCCCAACTCGCTTCACAATACGCGCTTAACCGCTATATTGACTTCATTAGCGAAATGCACTTCTCTTCGTCCCCGTGACACGTTTCATTTTAATAGCCGAGATGATTTTTTCTTAGTTAACTTTAGAACTAGTTGTGGTTAACAAGACATCGTCAAAACAATATAATAATCATTTTTTGTAACCAATTTTAATTTGTTACTAAGTTTTATTAAGTTACTCAAACAGTCAACCACAAAGTTACTAATAAGCTAAATGTTAATAAATAGTGACATATTAAGTTATCTATTATATAGCTTTTAGTCTAGTCTTCTACATTACTGTTAGGAAACATTTAAGGTTAATTTAATTAAAATACACAAAAACAATTAAAATATGATATTTATGCTTTATTAGTTTGGCAGTGACTTATTTATAATTTTAATAAAATATATTGGTTTCAAAATGAAACCATATTAACTTTGTGTGTGTCTTAATGTAATGTGTGACATTTATTATGGACTTAATGATAAGAATTATTTAAGTACAACGCTTTCATGTAAAACCAAATAAACTATAAAATTTTACATTGTATTATTTTAGCTGCACCTGATCAACAATTATTTACACTTATCTTCACCATTCCATTCAATACCGTTACCAGGCAATGGGCTTTTGAAATAAGGCGATAACCATACCAAATACCACCTTGACCCAAATACTTCTATTACATTCTGTTTAAGGCCTCTATGGTAAATTACTTCTTTAGAATTGTGTTTAATTTCGGGTGTAACTTTTCCCTTTAAAAGATTATTCAAATGATAAAAGAAGAGAAAGCCAGTAAACATGGCAACTATAAAATTGATTTCAACAAGGAACACATAAAAAGTCTCGTCACCAAAATCTATTACAAAAAAGGCCAAAGGAAAAAGGAATTTTCCAATAACCATGCCATTATTCCATTTTAAGTATATGGCTAAAAATTTAACATTGTAATAAAATGCATACACCATTGCAACAAATATATAAAATGTAAAACACATAAAATATCTATGATTATAGTAACCTACACAGCAGGCAAAGAAGGTGCAATGGTGGTCTCTTTTCAGTATACATAAATCACAAGTATTGCAATGCCAGGCTCGAGGAGGCCTAAGACACTCACACACAGCACACAGTGTCCAATTATCTTTGTTTTCAGAATCCAGAACTCTCCCTTTTATACTTGTATCAGTAAACATTCCATATATCATATTTCCTAATATATTCATTAGAAGAAATGTTGCACATGCTAAATGTACTAAGAATGGGGCACTCCATTCTTCTACTGTTGCAGGGAGAACTACAACCAATTCAAAATACAGAAAAGCTGGCACTAACACAAATATTATGGTAAGATATGTACCATGTTCCAAAAGTCTTTTTAATAGCTTATTTTGAATGAATTGCAATTTTAGCAACATCTTAATATGTTTTTTATTGCAGGTCCCTTGTACATATCTGAAAAATAAATAATGTCGGTTTATAGTTCAGTTCCAGCTTGAATTTGTTATATTAAGGAAATAGGTAAGATTCTTATCTTTTTCAAGATAAACATACTTTTATGAAATTGACTATACATTTATAAGGCACACTTTTATACGTATGCTTAGTAAGAATATATGTATATTTTTTCATAAAAGAATACTTTTTTTCTTTAATTCTGAATATATCATAGAAATTGCTGGATATAATTGTCTTATTTAGATTTTAGTAATTAAATAATAAAGTATAAAATACTTATGTTTTCGAATCAGCATTCAGCTGGTGGTACAAATAGGGATGAGAAAAAAGTATTGATATCTGGGAATCGATACTTTTGTTCCGAGACTTTCTAAAAATATCGATACTTCTCTTTTCATCATTTCTACGTATTTCATTGAAAAGTTCTAGAAGTTTTATTGCGAGTTACCTTTACGGGTTGAATAGTCTATATGGTGCTTTATTGTCTTTTAAACTATTTCAATTATTCAAATTTAATGCAGCCCTTAATAGTATTGCTGTATTATTTGCCTTTCAGTTCCTTAGATATATAGGAAATTTCTTCTCTGACATAAATAAATTAATATTTGCAACGCTCGTATACTTGGAATTATAATAATAAACTCAAGAAGGTGCCACCGCTCATAGGAACCAGCGAAATGCGGAAGCATTAAAAATGTGACAAAATGGTCATTTAAAATTGGTTTTAACCTCAAAGGTAAGTATTTTTTAAGTTATGTATATATGGATTTTGCGAAACTGAAGAACACAAACAATAACGATGGGCCGTTGGTCTAGTTATTAGTGACCCTGACTGCTAAGTCGTGCCAAGGTCGTGGTTCGATTCCCACCCAGGCCAAATTTATGAGATGAGGACGGTAATTTTTTCCGTGTTTCTGGGTATATGTATATTATTAGTATGTTTATCAGTAGTCTGGTTGATTGTGAAATGTGTAAAGTATATTATGATTATTATTAACACTTCGTTCACTTTTATTACAAATGAATTAAAAAGTAGGCGGTACCTTAAGGTACGCGTACGTATCGATACTTTTGATACGATTAGGTAGGTATTCTGGTATCCAGTAGTCTCCGTACTTTTGAATTTTTTATGACGCAAGTAATGCACTGACAATTGATATATATAACGTCTGCCATAGATAAATCTCAAACAGATATATAATCCTTAAACGCAGATTATAGAGGCTATATTATATTAAAAGGTTAATAGTTATGTTGAATTTTTCTCATTCACAATTTTTTTTTGTAATACAAAAAGACATTAAAATTTATTGATATTCGACTAAGAGTGTTTTATTTGACAGTATTGTTTCCTTTAGAGAAATCAAAATATGTAAGTACAGGAATTTTCGTGCATTCTTGCAAACATTTCTTAGTACTAAAACGGTTAAAGTATAGCAGGCTTACCTTTTATTTGTAAATAAAATATCATTTTAATAAATAGAGTTTATTTTCTTGATCATAAATTAACTTTTACTTAAGCATACTTAAAAAATCTTTCAAAAATACACAATATATAAAACGATAATAACCTTAACAATCATCCAATATCTTAGACAATGTTTTATAAATCTCTTTGAGTCTGGATAATGCAATATTACTAATTTCAACTTGCATTTCACTGGAAGGTATATATGACTATTTTAATTTTTGTAGAACTTCTTACTACTGTCTTTGGCCATATCAACGAGGGTCTGCGCTGGTTTAAAAGGAGCTCCATATAAGCCTTGGTATTCTTCCATCTTCTTCACTAATTTATCAGCTCCAAATTGGTCCACCCATCTATGAAAAAGACCATTCTATTATTCATATTACCTTATAAGTAGCTTTTTAAAAATTTATTAAAGTAGCTGATATATATACATTTAACTAAATTACACTAAATGATTGCTTATAAACTAAAAAATAATTTTCTAATTAGTAAAATATATTACTAGTACTTCCCAACTGATATTGAAATTAATAGACTTACACTTTGCTTATGTGTTTGGTGATTGTTGTGTCTGTGTGATATACTTTATAAACTAGTGAGCCTGAGAGGTTCAAAAATGTTTAGGGTCTGTGCGGCAGGATACCGTTGCTAAAGGTAACAGCAGTGTTAAATTACCTTTTTTGTTATAATGATAAGTTATGACATAGCTCGACAGTAATCATCTTGATACTTAATATGAAAAAATAAAAGTATATAATTTTGATAGATAGCAAAAAAGAAATTTATTAGTCCGTACAACAGCCACGTCGGTTCTCTTTCTCCACATACTATCTATATTGTATTGTAAAATAAAATTACCTGAAAGGTCCACCAGTGAACGGCGGGAAGCCAAGACCGAAAACAGCACCAATATCACCTTCTAATGGACTGTGTAGGATTGTCTCTTCTAGAGAGAGCACCGCTTCGTTGACGAATCTAAAAAAAACAAGTTAAAGAGAAAAACGAAAACAAGGTATTTTGTTAGTTGTTCAAAATAAATTTAAGATTTATCGAATTTTATTCCAAAACATATATTGTATATAGCGCTGTCATAATGTCAAATGACAAAGATAAATAATAGTTGTTTGACAGATCTTGAGACTAGATTTAGTATGTGTTTAGAATATGTCTTAAAATAATAATTATTCTAGATTAAAACTTAAATATTATTATTTATTTATCATATGACCCTATAATGGAACTCTATAAATAATATGTTTTTTTTTCAAAAATATGTATATGACAATAACAGTGAACATAAAAATTACAAAAAATATTGAAAATATATATTACACTACCAAAAAAGAGAAGAAAAGGAAATGTAAATACAATTTTTTTGCAAATAAAAATCTTAATATTGTGCTTATTCGCGTAATTTAGGTACCTAATATAGAATTTTTTAAACATAATCTCTTTTATTAAAATTTATTTGTTAATATTGCATAGGTAATCTTTTGATAAAGAAATTACCATTAATTTGATGACTGCAATGAAATTTGGATTTATAAAACTGTCCTTTCTATACATGACATAAAAAGTTTTGGGGCCCTAGTTTCTAGATTGGAGAAACAAAAGAAGCATTATAAGAATTGGCATTTGATCGTATTAACCACTTAACTTTTTAATTAACTGAGTCTAGAGAGAATTTTAGTCAATAAACCAGAATTCATAACATGAGATTTGACGTCTATTAGCAGGAGGCATGGTGAAATAGGAGCACGCACTTACATTCTCGTGGGAACAATACGCAAATATTGATGTATTTCAAGAGCTGTCAACAAAAAAAATCTGTATGTTTTGTTGACATTTGACAGCGCTCAATACGGGATTGTGACATGAGAGTTGACAAGAATTAAAATTACTTACGTGTACACTTTAAAGATTAAAACAGTGCCCAGGCTAAGCATAAGCAACTAACATTTGAATGCTTACCTAGAAACCATTCTTAACTGATGATCTTCCGGGGTTGAAGCCCCTCTTGGTTCCAAAGAGTACTTGTCTTTAAGCATTTGAATTGCATCCATATTTACATCCTTGTTCTTGGTACCTTTCTCGTATACGTAGAAGCCTTTGCCGGACTTTCTGCCCATAAATCCAGATTTGACGAAGTCCTGCATAATGTTTAGGTCTCCTCCGCTGATTCTATCACCAAAGGCCTGCAATTTTATAAAATATTAAAATTATGTTAATATATGTAGAATGAGCCTTGATTAAAAAAAATATGTGCGTGTACTAGTGTACACATGTAAGAAGTAAAACTTCTTTGACCTTATTTTTCGAAAAATTATCTATTATATGCAACTTTACAGAAATTGGTTAAATAAAGTTAACTTAGATAAAGTTAAAAAAAAGGCTTTTATTATCATAGCCATGAATACAAATAATACAATTATTTCATTTTACCTTATTACTACTAAGACTATTACAGAATTTCATTAATTGTAATATAATTATTACTATCATTGTTATCGTTTTTATATTTTTTTGTTATTAATGGCTTCGAATCAACCGTGGTAGGGACAAGAAAAAGATGGCGCGTAACGGAAAAATGTGACGGTAATTTTTTTTCCAACGCCGATAAAGAAGTTTCACTTCAAAAAAAAAAAAATATATGTTTATTATGGAATAATATTTGTATCGGTAGACATCCCTTCTCATTGGCAAAAAATTGAGCTTTGAGCGTTAAAATCATGGCAGTTCACCAATTAATTCTGTTCTATGTGCAACTCTAAGTTCGGCACGTACGGGAAGGGATCATGAGAAAACCGGCATGCTTTAGACCCAAAATTGTATTGTCAGGCAGAAGGCAGAATCACCCTTATGTCTGTTAAAAAACCCGATACGAATATCTCAGGCCAAGACCAAGGGTTGTAGCGTTGTCTTTTTATAAAAAATAGAAGAGTAGATCTCCATTATTCGAGTCATTCAAAATTTGTCTAATAAGCACAGAATTCGTAATAACACTAGAGAGTTTAGATAGACTTGTTACCGCAATGAATCTCTACATTCTGGCACATTTTTTTAAGTATTGTATTTATTATAATTATCAATGGTGCATTTTAGCAATTGTGAAATATTTAATTACACTGTTATTATTATGTTGCGTTGACAGCTACAAGTGAGGAATGGCTTTAACATTTCTGCTGCCTTATTATTACGATATATATGGGGCTGCTAGAACCAGAGTGGCCTAACTGCATTTTAGCGACTTTTGACTTAATTGCATTTTTGTAATTTAAAAATCTTAATTTACAAAACCAGAGTGGCCTAAACTGGTTTACATGATCGCGACAATAGATGGCGGTACAAATACATTTCGGCTTATAATCAAATCGACTAAAATCAAAGTGCCACAGTGGCCTATGAGGGTTAATCCTCCTTAAAATTGTCTTGAAACCCATGATGCTGCTACTGATAAAGTCACTATGTGTTTATGGGATGAAACAATTGCATCCAGAGGTCCCCAAGAGATAGGATCTTGTTTGCTGAGATATATTAAAGAAAATGTGACTACCAAAAAACTTATTCTTTACTCTGATCAATGTGGTGGGCAAAACCGGAACATAAAAATTGCAGTTTTGTGTCAGTATATTACAGCTCACCCAGATTTTATAGTTGAAAGCATTGACCACAAGTTCTTTCTTAGTGGTCATTCTTACTTAGCTTGCGACCAAGATTTTGGGTTGATTGAGAAGAAAAAGAAACTATTTAAAAATATATGTGTCCCTGATGATTGGGATGAAGTAATTAAAGCTGCAAGGAAAAAAGAGCCTTTTGTTGTTATAAAAATGAAAAAAGAACACTTCTTTTCTACAGACTGGAAATGAATATTACCAACAGAAAGATTACCAGTGAGGACTCCAAAGTAAAGTGGTTAAGCATTCAGTGGCTAAAATACCACCAAATGCACAAGCATAAAATATTTTTCAAGTACTCAAATAATGAAGATGTGCATTTTGAGTATGTTGATTTAAGCAAGAGGAATACCACTGATATAACTGAACTAGAACTTCTATATCCTGATGGAAAAGCAATCAGTAAAGAGAAAAAGAAAGATTTACTGGATTTACTTGATAATATTCCACTAATTCATCATCAGTTTTACAATTCTATTAAAGTCAGCCCTACTATAAGCAATACCATACATCTCACCCAAGAGAATAACTACAGTGATAGTGATTAAATTTAGGATTTACTCTTTATTAATAATAAATAGTTCTGACTTAAGTTTGTGTTCTCATTTATTATTTGATACTTCTTAATGCCATAGTGGCCTATCTGTAAAAAAAAACGTACATCCGGTAGATAATTTAATTTTAAATATGCAATAAATAAATGCGTTATTTTATAATTCATAACACGTAGTAAATAACAATACCTTCATTAGAGTAATTTATTAAAAATGAGTTTGAAAATGACACATTTTGACTTTCCTCTGTATTGTAAAACATGTTTTTTGTAGTTAGGCTACTCTGGTTCTAGCAGCCTCATATGATGTTGTTGTTGATGTTTGTACTAGATACAAACTATGTATATACAATTCAGTGAAAAAATATTACGCAGACCTTCAGTTGTAAATGAAATGATGCCTAGCAAATAAGAATTACATATTGAAATATAGTAATTTGTATAACGGTCTCTTTTCACACAGACTATCTGTAGATATGTTTTTGACAATTGATACACATTTTAAATGATTTGGAAATTTGTGTATGTTGCTAATCTCATAACTGTAATAAAAGACGGCTGCATTAATTCGATTTTTTTTTATTTATTCCTTGAACTCTCGGGAAGGTTTTTATGGAGAGAATAATTGAGAAATATAAAGAAATGAAAATATTTAGTTTTTAATAAAAACCTAAGTACTAAATGTACTTAGGTTTTTATTTCGGTAACGCGAAAAATCACTATGGGGTAGCATAGCAAAATGTTCCATATGTTGGTATGTAGCTACAATAAAATCATATTAAGGCGAAACGATGTTCGCGGGGGCAGCTAGTTATTAATAAATTGATATGAAATGCTTTGTATAATGAAAACGTTGTCTATAGTAATAAAACAACCACCTAGTTTACGGAATAATATTAAACATACTCTATTTTATTTAAGTGTTACTAATAATCCAAAGTATTCGTAATAAATAATATTTTGAATTTTTAAATTAAAAATTCGACGAATATTACGTACTAATACAGATAAAGTACTAATAATTAGCTTATCGTGTGTGGGAATGTGTGAGGGTGTGTGTAAAACCTCATATAAAAATAAAGATTACCTTAGCCAAGTCAGCGGCGATATGCGCGCCTACATCAATACCGACTTCGTCAGCGAGTGTAGCAGCACCCACGGGGAATCCAAACTCCTTAGTTCTCTTGTCTAGATCCTTTGGGTCTACACCCTCTTGCAATAACCTAAAAATAATTAAAATGTGGATGAAAAAGATTTTATCCTATATTGAATTACGCCAATAAATTACGGCCGATTTTGGACCGGCTAAAGGACTTGTATCCATGGTCATGTATGTAATACATTATTTAAAAAAATTAAAGCGGCGTCAGTACTATGTGAATACGTTGGGTTTTCCAAGATGGACTCCTATCTATGTAAGACGTGGCTTCGGCCATTAATATCATCATCATCATGAATACGTTGTTAAAATTTGCCCCAGATTTTGTTTAGAATGCATTCCGTAAATTGTTAGCCCAGACAGATAATGAAGTCAAATAGAATTTCACCTTAAGTTTGCGGTGAGCAAAGTTCGAGGTATATATGTACCCAAAAATGTTGGCCTAACAACATAAATTGCGGTTCCTTTTGATTAAAATTTAACCGAAGCGATGTTAAAATAAAGGAAACGGAAATGATGCAGTCTTATACATATTAGAAATTGATAAATAATAATTTTGCTTTATAAATGCAATTAATAATTGATTAATTTCACTTACAGCACATAGCGAATATAAAATAAATTATTAAATTGAATGTAACCAACTAGTGATAGCATATAACTTCGATTATACAAATAATATGCGAAAGAGTCACTCAATCTATTTAGTTTTTTGTTAATAGCACAGGAGGATCATCTTATCAAAAAAGATACCGCCACCGCCCATGGACACTCTCAATGCCAGAGGGAGCGCTAATACGTTGCCGGATTTTTAAGAATTGGTTGATGTTAACAAAAGACATTTTTTTAGCAAGTAATACAATCAGTTTTAATCACTACATAGTATAAAACTATGTCGCTTTCTCTGTCCCTATGTATGCTTAAATCTTTAAAACTACGCAACGGATTTTGATGCGGTTTTTTTAAATAGATAGAGTGATTGGAGAGGAAAGTTTATATGTATAATAACATCCATTAAATAGTGGAGGTTTCTAATGTGATGTCGTAAATAATTACATTTTTTCCGCTTACATTGCAAACGCAGGCTGAACCCTACGAGATTTATCAAAATAATGTACTAAGAATGGTACACATTGAAAAGGTCTACAGAAAACTCCGCGATGGTATATTATGTCTACCTCTTATGGATATCCCACAATAACATTTTTTCAACATTTTTCTTTGAAAACATTCACAGTTTTTACACGCTTTATATTAGCTTCACCTGTATGTATGTATGTAACCGACTCCTTTGGACTCGATTTTGACCCACTTTTAACGGACAGATTTAATTTAAACTTTGCGCACATGTCAAAGATCCGAAAAAACTTAACTAAATAATAAAAAATAGTTTAAAAAATCTCGATAGAAATATGGCACAGAGCGCCCCACGCTTTTTCACAATAATACCAGTATTTTTTTTCATTACCATTTTCAGCCTAAATTAGGAATTATTTTTCACTTTTTAGTTTGATGTGCTTTTAAAGCGTGTTTTTTAGTTTTTTTAAACTATTATTTATTTTCTGTAGTGTATTTAGTATCAGGATTGCACCCGTGCGAAGCCGGGGCGGGTCGCTAGTATACAATAATACATCGATTAATACTTTGTAATTATTTTCCAAATATTATGAACTCATAATAATTGTACGTCTGGGGAAGAAAGTCCAATTGCCCCATACTAACCTGACAGCCTCACTCAGCATAGTAGACAATATCCGAGTAGTATAGAATCCTGGTCCATCTCCCACAGTAATGACCACTTTGCCCTGTTTCAGACCTATATCGACTGCGGCGGCCGCTGTATCATCACTTGTGCCCGGATGGCGGATAATTTCGAGTAATTGCATACGGTCCACCGGGGAGAAGTAATGCATACCTTTAAACAAATATTTGTATTACACACGCGATAAATATAGTTTCGGATGTAAACGTAAATTAATAATAAAAATAATAAACACTTCATCACGAAACAGGTATAAATAAAAGTAGGCACTGGTCTTACTGCTAAGGTGTTTACAAACCCATTTAATAAAAATACTATACCTCACTCAAACCGAACTGAATATTAATATACAAGCACAGGGCTTGTAATATTTACATCGAGTAAATCTGTATTTAATAAAATAACAATTTAATTACTAACGTTAATGAAAATATTGATATATTCTACAACAATCTTCCTACTTAGGGTAATTTTGTTTATTACGCTATTAATGAGGTTTAAGTTTCTATTAAGTTTTTCCATTACTAGTTTGTGATTTCTGTCCCAATATAAATTATGTGTGTGTTGAATCATATATATTCTTGTTTTTTCAGATAAATAAATAAATACGATAACTATGACATATGACCTCGACTTTTTAAATGTTGCCATATTAACGCCATCTATTGCCGCGAAAAACAAAATGTCTAAAATGTTTGAAAGTTAAACTCGTATTTTTAAGGGATTACTTGCCATCAGTCTTTCGTGCTGGCGAAACTAAGTCAAACAAGACATATGTTGTTAATGAGGGTATACGATTACTTAGATCACATTCTATAACTACCCACAAAATATTAAATATTTCTGTAATATTTCTCAAAATAAATAGGAGTGATACACGATACTTGATTGATGAACATTAATTTGTGTCTGGTATATTTGTATGTAATATACATACCAATAACTTTATCCGGGCGACTGCTACCAGCGGCTATCTTCGTGATCGGGATTGCACTGGTGTTAGTAGCGATTATACAGTGCTTGGGAGCCACCGCTTCAATCTCCTTAATTACTTTATGCTTGATATTAATATCTTCGAACACGGCTTCAATCACACAGTCCGCTGTCTTGAACTTCGCATAATCCAATGTTGGTAATAGATTTGACATGTACTTGTCTTTTTGTAAGCTGTAAATTTATATCAATCATCAATACTAATAATATATATAGAGGTTTTTCATGTTACGTCACACGATTGGACCTCATAGCACTAAAACTTTGTTAAAAATTTCGACTCAATAATGATTTACTATGTACGTACATGATATACATGACGACCATAATAAGTGTTCCTCATAAAGTAAGAAATTTCATTATATTGTAAACTGTTTGTAACGTAACGAAATTAATAATTATACATTATTTTGTTGTTTTATAGTCCGTACTTATTCTTAGGAATACGTATGTATCGAAGATTGTAATTAATTTTGTTTGGTGTGATTACGTTCTACGTGAATTATCTAAACTTTAATATATTCCTTTGATAGGAAAACAATTATTTTGATATAACGACATCTCTTAATAACGTCAAAATATGCGGAATTCATTCAACATAGTTCTATAGTTGCCACTGTTACAAAAAAAAGTACTTTAGTAGGAGAGTTGCAGATTGGAGGAATTCCAATTAAGATGATAAGCGATCAAGAAATAGTGTATATAATATTATTAAAGAAATCATACTTTCGTACTTTAATTTCGTACTTGAGAATTCTACAAGAGTAACAGCATCAAGAAGTAAATAACAACCGTACCTAAGGTTATATTATATAAAAAAAGAAAGAGGGTACAACGTATTTTTTCTTTAAACAATATTTAACTTTAATTGAGTAAAACTATTTTGACTGTAATTACATGTTAAGTAATTTTCTAATAAAAACCTACAACATGATTAAACTATAATTGCTAATATAAAATTTAATTAATCAAGTCATAGACAAGAAATTTAAATCTATGCTCATGAATTTCAGTAATATCAAACTAAAAAAAAACTTACGCGGAAATTCGTTTACGCTTAACAGCATTAGCTAGGCCGGTCTGAATTTGACCCATTCCTCTGTATAGGCCTGCAGTAGTGGCATCTTTCAAAACTACGTTGTAGCCTTTGTCTATGGACACTTGAACGATGCCAGCGCCCATCAATCCAGCTCCAAGAACTCCAATCTATTAATCAGTTATTAATAGTTCAGTCTGTGCGGGAAGGGAATGCTGGTGGGATTTGCAGGAGGTGCAGCAGCTCTAAATTATCGTTACGACAACACTTCGTACATCGACATTTACGTCATTATAGTTTGACAGGACTTCATATGAAAAAAAATATATTTTTTTTTTCAATAAATTAACTGACGTGTACATAAGTAACAGTTGTACAGTATAATTAACAGAAAAATTAAGTGTTATTAAGAGTAATCTCTATGAAACATAGCCTTAAAAAGCTTTATAGAGTAAAATAACTTATAAATTTACTAAAAAATATTTTAATATCGGTTTTCTTTCCGCACAGACTCTAACATAAAAAGAAAATGTTTGTTGCGTTTAATAATTTAAAAATTCCCACGAAATTTCGTTTGATATATTGTATTAAATTAATGTATGTACAATACAAACTGACATTTCACATGTAGTAAGCACAGTCATGGGTTATTAACCTACGTGTAATAACCATTTTTATTGGTGTTAGCGTAAATTATTGTAGCCTATGAGACTGTATTAATTACTATACTGGATAATTATTATTTTTTTGGATTGAAAGTTTGTGATAGAATCACACGAGTGTTATTTAATATATTTATTTACGATTTTTTAATCACATAAATATATGAAGGGTCAAATGCGCAAAGCCATAATTTAAAAAAAAACTTAATAGGTATATCAGACTAGATATTATTATACAATTTTTTAACACCTACTAATAAAATGTATCAAGAAACCAAAATTATGACCATCAAACAACTATATGTTTATAGCATTTGTATCTTAATTAAAAAATATTGAATAACTCGCTCCATAGTAGCTTATCATTTAAAAAAATCAAATACACTTGACACTACTCGCAATATATAGAGTTTGCTTATCTTGCCGAAGCCGCGCACAAATTATTTAAAGAAATCCATTGAGTGTGAGGGTGTGCAATTACTTAATCAATAACCCTCTAAAATTCGAAATATTAGCGTGTTTAATCAATTCAAAAGGGCATTAAATAGACGTATTAGAATGAGCCTAATAGACTAAAATTGGGATAGCTGATGTCGACGCGTATCTTGTTCGTATATTTATATTATATTAAGTTTCTCATGTAAATAAAAACGCATTTTTTGTAATGAGAAATAAAGTTCTTTAAACATTATATTCGGATATAACATTCATATTAAATTAGCTAATAAATCTTCCTACCCCGACCATTACTAATGACGTATTACAATCATTTAATCGAATTATTACTTCTGTTGGTAGATGTTTACATCAGGCATCTGATTTTTTTTTATATCTGATAAAGAAAAGACATGTAATTTTGTAAAAAATATTAAAATTAGAAAAGATTTAGATAATAAGTAAAAGGCATTATTAAAAGAAATATTGTTGATCCACATATTTTGTCTATATGCGGGTTAACCTAGAAAGAAAGTGTAGATATCATTTAAGATAATTGTAGAAATGACTTACGGTTTTAACACTAGTCTTAGGCTTGCCAAATCTATTCTTCTTGCATTCAGTCTGTCCTCTGAAGAGACCGATTAAGCCTTTGCTTTGCGGAGTCATGGCCAATTCACCAAATCCTTGAGCTTCAGCTTCAAATCCCGCTACTGGTCCTTTGTCCACTCCAGTTCTTACTACCTCTAGAATCTAATAATTTCCAAAAAAAAAACATATTGGTCTTTGAATTCACATCTGCTTCTATAATCTATTCCATGCATAGATTGTGAAAAGTGTGAACAAAATAATTAGAAGAAAGATCTTGGTGACCAACTATATACAAGTTACATCAGTGCTTTATAATAAATAATTTGTCCCTTTCTTTAAGATTTTGTTTACAATGTGATGAAAAGAGATAATCAGTGCAAGTTAGTCTTACGTTCTGTATTGATGAAAACTCAATCAGGATTATTAAAGTACTCTTTTGTCGCTTGTAATTTTTGCTATAGTAAAAAGAAACAGATTTGGCTAATACAGTGTAATTGGACTGATTTAGTCATAACTAATAAGTTGTATTACTTTTTTCTTAACATACATATATATAAAAACTTATTTTGTAATTCGAATTTTAAATATGAATAAAAGATTACTTTTAATGGAGCCGGGTAAAGTCCGTTGGATGCTTTCATGACCTGCTCCTTTGCCTTGTTGAAAATCATATTCTTAACAAATTCCCATTGCATTGCTGTAGCCATTACTTTGTCCATCATACCTTTCTTCCTCTCAGTCTTTATTTTGCCAGATGCAATGTCTTTTGCTACCTGAATGGCCACTTGTTCTAAATATTTCATTGTGTTTTCTTGTGGTTCAACAAGACCTGAATACGAAACATTTAATCAGAGGGTATTCTCAGTATTTTAAAATTAGAACCTTTTTTAATTTTTACAACACAACAAGCATAAAAGAATCATATGTTTAAATAAAAAATAAACTTGAATTTTATAATTGTATTACTAATAATGAAAGACACATTGCAACTACAACCCCATTAAAATTGTGACCACTTGAAATTTTATTTTGCTATAAAATCTAAGATTCTATTAAACTATATGGTGGTAAATAAGTTAAGCCTAAGTTTTGTAGTTAATTTAAAAATTGAGTGCTACTCTAACTAAATGTGAGTAATGATTATTACCAGGTCCAAGTGGAGAGACCAATAAGTCCACAATTCCTAACTTCTTAGCTTTGTCAGCTTTCACTGTTTTCCCTGTTAAGGCTAGGTCCAAAGTCGTGGGTACGGAAGTTAATTTTGGCAGCCTTAAAGTTAAAAAATAATAGAATATTATTAATAATAGAAATGTTATACACAATTTTCATGGAAAACAAAGCATAATTATACATATATAATATATATATCACACAACACAAGGTATTGTTTTAAAATTGTGTCAAAATTAGAAAAAATGCACTTAACATCAATATTGATACTCAGGGAATAATTTAAAATAAATGTCTTAATAACTATGTGAAATGTTACAAGTCTTACCTCTGAGTACCGCCACCACCAGGTAGCAGTCCCAACATAACTTCAGGCAATGCAAAACCTGTTTTGCTGTCTTTCACTGCAATACGGTAATGACATGCCAGTGCTGTCTCCAATCCACCACCAAGACAGCTGCCTTGTATAGCCGCAATGTATGGTTTTTTTGATGACTCCATTTGTTTGAAAATGGCATGGCCTTAAAATAGTAGTAGATCAAATTAAACGTCATTTTTCCACCAGATTTAATTTTTTTTAAATGCTAATTGTAATAATAGCTTAAATGCCACATTAACAACTTCAAGTTATCAAGTTAAGCAAAGATATGCACTCTATAAGGTGTACTGGTTTTCAAACAAGAGTGATCTAAATATATGTAATTAAAATGGTTAAATTATAATTTTATACAATGACCCTCATTTGAATAAATAATATTTGGTCCAATAATTTCATTTAGTAGAAGAAACATTTGAATAATTAATTATGTAGTTTAATTAAATTTTAAGAGTTTTAAATGTAAACATGATAATTAGACATTGCATTATTGATGCATACATGTTTAAACATGATGCGAGTGTGTTATTCTTATTATGGTATTTATTTACCACAATAGTTTTTAATCAAATTCTACAGCTATGTGTAAGAAATCACAGGTGTGTTTTCAGGGGAAGGTGCATAAAAAAAGGTGATATAATTAAATATATATATGGTGTTGTAGCATGAGAGACAAAATAACATGTTTGTAGGGATGGACTTTTCTGTGTATAAGAGAAATTTAGGAATTTAATTCTGAACAGTCTCAGTTCAGATATAAGGACAGTGAATAATAACAACCACCAATATATATCAAGGACAAATTTGCATTTTTTACTAAGAACTTTTTATACCTCTAATAAAATTATAGTTACAAGAGGCACCAAAATCAGATATGGTCAAGATAAATGTTTACTCTATATGGACAAGGGAACTTTTCAAAACACTTCTTTTGTGTTACAGTTAGCGCTAGATCATTTCTGGAAAAACTGTTTAGTTAAATTACTTACCATTCTTTGCTAATGCGACAACTTCTTCCTTAGTTTTACAACTTTCTATCATACCAATATCAGCACCAGCAATAAAACATCCAGGCTTTCCAGAAATTAATACGGCTGCCTCAATAGAAGGGTTTGTTTCAATTTCATTGATAATTCCTTTTACCTCATCCATAACAGCGGCATTTAATGAATTAACCTGAAATACTTTCATGAGTTAATATAAAAAATATAATAAATCTTGTCAGACAAGATTCTTCACATAGTTTTTTAACATGCTTATTATCATCATCATTGTTCAAGTATTTAAGCTTTTAGTCTTTTTGCTCTAACAAAAGTTCTTTGTATTTAGGGTAGTGATCACAAAATACAGATATAGAAAACTATATAAAACTTAATGACATACCTTTAATGACAACTAATTAGATATTTTTAATGAAATCCAGGAATTTATATATTCTGGTGGTTTGATTAGCTCATGTAAGGAAAAATACCTATTTATATATTGATTATAGGAATTAGAATACCCATTGCAAGTTTTAAATTGTAAAAACTTTAAAAGATACTTTTATTGGGATTATCCATCCACACATCAAGAATTTTCTTTCTTAATGTATTCATGAATTAAGTATAGTTGATTGAAGTATGGTTCTATATTTACCTTAACATTTGGCGAGTCTAAAGTTATTACATAGACACCATTGACTAACTTGCACTTGGTGTGAACATTGTTGGTTGCCGCAGCCGCAAATGACCGAACATGGATCCCTAAAAATATTTAGCTCTTTTTGCTTTATGCCTTTAAAGTAATAACTAATACTAATTAAGGGTTAAGTGGACATAATAACTTGAAAAAAATATAAAAAACTTTATACTGTACTTACGGTTAAAAAAGTTAACATTACGGTGCTTTAGGATTTTCAGAGCATTAAACATTTTACTATTAGACATTGTTACGAGATAACTTTACAAAAAAAATAATTTAACTCAAAAAATCTGTTCTAAGAAATTTGAACCCAGACTTTGAACCTAAACTTTCTTGAATTACGAAAAGGAGAGCGGGGGTCGAGGGCGGACGAGTTAAACTTCTAATGACTTTGATTTATGGTATACATGACAGCAGTGACACACCACTGCGAGCGTACTTTGGAGTTTAGACATCAAGCGAAAAAGGTGAAATGGCGATTGACAATCGACAGCAGTTCATATTGCATTACTAGTGTATATTTTTTATCTTTGGAGAAGTCGAAGGAAGATCGTGTTGGGTATTGGATTTAGTTGGACTGAGTGGTTTTGATAGTTTTAATTTATTTCATTTTTTTCTTCGGTACTTTATTGTGACTTCTTTATAGGCGTTTCCAGTACTACTTTACGGCGGTTTGTAAACTTGGACAGTTTCAATTTACAGTTGATTGGGAAGTAAAGGGATTCTATACAGTTCGGAAGGATATTCCAACAGTAATGAAACTGTTACAAATTCTTCGACAAGATATTAATTTCAACGGAGGAAGAGAATCTCTGAGGTAAGGAAAATATCAAGTTATATAAATGATTGAAATGATATACAATAAATTAGTACAAAAAAAAATGATTTATTTTTCACGACATATTTTTCTATCTTAAGTACCCAATGTATAACAATATTCTTCATTTAAATTACTAATATGCTTCATGTTCATTAATACTAAAGTTATATATAAAAATTAAACAGTATCAAGATAATTTAATCCAATTTTCCCAGTATTGCCCACAACAAATTTTTATTTCACTATTTGCAATAAAATTCCGATATACCTATAACTGTATTTTACACTGCGTGATATTTTTTACGAGCTTTGGAGCAAGATAATTAAAAGAATTTCAACAATGTTCATACAAAAATAAATATACCGAAGATTCTGGCTATAGTGGGATGGCAACACTGAAAAAAAGTTGTGTAAATAATATTTTATAAATATCAAATTTCAGACGCAAATAATAAAATCGAGGTAAGTATCGGTAGATGTAGCATTAAAACAAATCAGCTTTTGTAGTGTTTAACCATAAACAAAATCACACGCTACTTGCTACTAGATGGTGCTATACATAAATGTATAGCAAAAAGTTCTTCAATTAGGGAGAAGGGGAAAGGCGCAACCATACTTGAGAAGTTTTACACTTCTGTTTTTTGAAGTGAAACTTCTTTAGGCGTATGAGGGTAACATTTTTACGGATGAAACGCAATAATAATAATATTAGCGTCACAAAGATGTGCAGCGTTTTTGTCGAAGAAAAGGGAGAGAGCGATTGAGACCTTTGATTTCGAGAGAGAGAGAGTGAGAAAGGGCGAGCGTAGCATGAAGCAAATAGCCATGGAGCGAGAGTTCCCTAGCAAGCAAGTGAGAAAGAGAGTGAGATAGAGCGAACGTCGCATCACGCACAGTCCCATGGAGCGAGAGGTGGAAGAGAGTTATAGTGAGAAAGATTGAGAGACAGAGTACGGAAGACCGAGAAAAAAAACACGCTATTGGTTGATGTATTCGTTTAGTAGTTAGAACTTTATTTTTTACTTAACAAGGAACCTTAGATGGCAACTCAGTCGAATATCTCGGTGCAAACGGAGCAAACCAAAAAAGGCACCCCTTTCCACACTCGCCGTGGACTTCACAAATGTTAGGGGGCTCAACTCCAACATCATTAGAGACAGCGAAGCCGGCCTTGCTCTTTATTACCGAGACTAAGATATCCTCCCCGGCTGTATCTTCCTATATCCGCGATTCTACGAGTGCCTGTATAGGTCCCATAGTGGAAATGACGAAACTGACCGACTCAACGAGCGCATCCAAACGGCAGTAGATTCTCTGCTCGAAAAGTTTCCGACCGCTGAAATTTATTTATCTTAATTTTAAATAGGCTCACTAACGAAATACATACAAACACTTACAGATAACACACAACGTACAAAAACCTAATATATGCACGTGCATCAATGACAAGTGTGCACAACATTTAAAGGAAAACATTATAAAAGACAATAAACTATACTTATATACAATAAACTAAGAAATGCACATATGCGATTTAAAAATTTAATCGTGATACTTGGTTATTTTAACGCCCACCATGCGATTGGCTCGGCTCTGAAACCCCGGTGGGACATCCTTTTACGACTTTGCTTTAGGATGGTCATACAGCCTCTTTGTTGGACCTATTGCTGACTTCGCATCCGGGGTAGTTAGATGTATCATTAGATCATTGCGTCGTCTGGAGCATTATGCCGTGTATCACGTGCTCTAAACGGCCCCGCTTCGCGGCTGTCGCCGCGTGTTGCTCTATAAGTCAGCAGATTGGGGTGGGATGGGGTTTTTTTTTGCATCCTACCTTTGGGGGCCATTTGCTTTTCGTCGGATACTCCAACTTTTTCGCCGAGGTGGTCCTGCAGGGTATAGAAGTTTTTGGTCGATTCTCTGCGGTGCCAGTCGTGGCAAGTCCCAGCCTTCGTTCTGTCAAGGCGGCTTTGCGCCGTAAGCGAGAATGATTTAAAGCCTGAGCGGAAGCGGCGACATCCTGTGATGCGACTATCGCCGAACGTAAAAACGCATACAACTCAGCCTCCAGGCTTCCTTCAAATGGGAAATGGCTTAGGCAAAGTCAGAGAAAATTGTCAGATTTGGCGAGAAATTGGTCCACCTCCCTTCGGGACTCGAGCCTTCTGGCCTCTTGTCAAAGCTGTCCACGGGAATTTCTGTCAGCCCTCCATTCCACCACTGCACAGGAAGGATGACACGACTCTGGATGACCGAGGGAGGTCACCACCGAATATTTCGCGGTGCTTGTCTTCGATGCCGGAAATCATATTCTGGCAACGTGCTGTCCGCAAAGCACTATCTTCCTCCAGTAGAGCGAGCCTGATGGTATCCCGTGAAACGGACGTCAAGTTTACCAATTACCGCTCTCTTCCAGGTAACCCGAATGAAAGATAACAATGAATAAAAAATGTGACGAAGTCCACAAAGTACAACTTATTTCACTAAGCGTGTAAAAATCTAAATATACGTTCAATAAATATTTTATATTTCAAACATGACTTTTCCATACGATACGCGTCGTTGCCTTTAAATCACATCCACATAAGCCCCACTTCATCAAAAGCTTTAGAAGTGTAATTACCCGGTGACGCAGACCCACTCTGCTCTTGACTTGTCCGAGGTGGGTGAGGGGGCGTATGGGAGGGGGGATCGGCTGGTTACCATAGTTACGGAGCCACCCTCCTCCAGTTGCAACAAGTGGATAGTATATCAACGGGTAATGAAAAACGATAGCGCCTTCAATGAATTATTCATTTCCATTGAGGTTGTTTAGCTTTGGTGTTCGGTATTGTCTTTAGAAATTATACCTCGACTGCTTTTATTGATGCAAAAAGTTTTATTGAATCCACTCTATGTTCTAACTGACCGTCAGGTGCCGGACCTGATTGTTTTGGGGATACATAAATGAAATATCCGTTAGAATCATGCGCCTGCAAAAAAAAACATTATTAATAATAACAACATGGTACTCATTTATAACCTACTCTATTGTAGAATAGGAGTAACGCACGCCAAATAATTTTTTATTTAGTATAATTAAGGAGAGTGGACGTGTGTGTGAGTTATCAACATCTAAAAAGAGGCTTTTTGTATTATTACCTATATCTACTATTAGTATTGAATAACATTTTTAAATAATTACAAAGAAATGTAAACGGAAAATACAGCAAAAAATGAAGCGATGAATATTAATAAATATTACGACCAACCTTTTGTACTACTGTCCCAGATTTTCACAAGTCGCATTTAGATAATTGATTCAATTCTCCTCGGAGCGAGAACGGTTGAGGGGTGGAGTGGAGATTTCTCACTCCACTTTGCATCGCTTTGATTTAGCTAGCGACTGCCTGTGACTACGTCTACGTAGAACTATAATAGAATTTTTTACGTCCCTTCTGATTAACGTTTTGTTATTTAACTTATACATAATAGCTGCAACCCACGATATTGTTTCCGTTGCACAACAATAAAGGTATTCTTAATTATGTATATTATTTTATTTTATTTCAAGGTTTACGAACAATCTTGATTTCGTATTTTTAGATTGCAGCTTGATTTTGGCTAGGATCTGAAATTGAATAACAGCTAGATAAATATACATACACATTAAAGTGAATATAATTTATTTGCCAAAGAAGTTAAATATAAAAAGTATTACATTGAAATTAGCATCATCTAGATGCTAATTACGAAAATCTCCGAAGATTGACTAGCATACTACCTGACTTTTTTAGTCTTGATTACTAAAACGTTAAAACTCACATGTCAATATGATTATGTTATTTCAAATTTGCGCTAGGCGTACGAGGGGTTAGTTACACAGTTAGTTATTTATTTTATCAGATAAAACACAAACTTTATACTCACTTACATTTGATCGTTTCTATACAGAGTATGTGACAACTACATTTTGTTTTATTGATTTAACTCCAATAGATTTACTGTAATAAAAAAAAGGCCTGCTATCCTTCTGAAATCAGCAGTGTTGGCCTAGTGGCTTCAGCGTGCGACTCTCATACCTGAGGTCGTAAGATCGATCCCCGGCTGTGCACCAATGGACTTTCTTTCTATGTGCGCATTTAACATTTGCTCGAACGGTGAAGGAAAGCATCGTGATGAAACCGACATGTCTTAGACCCAAAAAGTCGACGGCGTGTGTCAGGCGCTGGAGGCTGATTACCTCCTTGCCTATTAGATTTAAAAATGATCATGAAACCGATTCAGAAAACTGAGGCCAAGACCTAAAGAGGTTGTAGCGCCATTTATTTATTTTAATTTTATTTTTTATCCTTCTGAAATAATTGATATCAATTGATATAATATAAATATTAAAGTGTTAAATTTTATGAGTTACTGTATCTTTATGGGACTGTACACAGGAAACGTATAAAAGGAGTCCATGTTACAGTTTCAGGATCATTGTGTGACGTGAAATCACGGGATGCGGGTTTAGGTTCTGTATTCGTATTAGATAGATCTTTGGAAGTTTTATATTAAATATGGGTAAGTACCTACTAAATGTGTTACAATCCAAAATCATAGAAACTTTAATGTAAACAATATTTTTGTTTATATTATTTATAAATAATATAATCAAGACTTTATAAATAGTAGGAAAGCATTAATTTAGGAACTCCGTATTTCGGTTCATTTAAAATTATATATATATTTTAAGTAACAATATATATCTGTATATTATACTTTTTTAAATAAAACATTTGTTTTTATTTTATTACAGTTCTAAGTAACTGTTCTAGGTAACTGTAATAAAATTAACCGATTTTTTAAATAAATCACATAATAATATTATTAGGGATTATGGGGATTAACGCGATAATATATACGCCTACTATATCTTATATAGTTTAGGGACACATATTTAATTTATATTGTCATTTTGTCCTTTTATTTTTTCCTTTTACCTTGTAATTTTTACTTTTAGCAAATAAGTTTCTTCCTAATAACTTAAACTAGAAGCTTTTAGTTTAAAGAATATATAATTTATTGATAAGCCGTAACCACTCTATTATCCCTGGGATCCTTTAAATCTCTACGTCATAGCGTAGTTTCCGCTTTACCTATAGCTGAATGGCCAGCGAATATATAAAGTGAGAGATCGTTGCGGCGGGCGTAGTGCGCGAGTGGTTTTTGGTTAAGCGTACCGTGATTTACTCAATATATCCCATAATATTTTATATCGCAGCCCGTGTTAAAACCTTGTGAATAACTCTTTCGGTGAGTACACTGGTGTAAATTTAAGTCTAACAAGAATTTTAGCACATCCAATGTCATTTTGATTATTTTAAAAACTAGATTGTCTATCGCCTAAAAGTGTTGATAATATTTAACAATAGACTGTTTGATATTGTAATTTTATTGATACTATTTGATTGGCGCTTAATTGGGATTTATTCCATGTAAATTTTAAACTTAATCAATTAAATTTTGCATCTGACGCAGGCTCACCTTGGAAATGTTGAGAACAAAAACTTGTCACACATACGTAGGATTCCTAGTAATAACGTAATAACGTAAAATCAACCATAGTTCATGAAGCAATAACTGTTAATCTGTAATCAGAAAACCTTGGCCTTGTCAAGATATTGGAACCACCTATGACACAATTAACAGTTGGCATTGAAACAACATTAGCCTTTTTTATTTTGAGGCATATAGGCTCATTTACTTGCTAATCCTTCACGTTTTGTAGGAAACTAAAGCAATTTCGAAACTAATTTTAGCTCCAAATGAAAGGCCAAAGAGGATATTAATTATTTTGCTATCAATAAGCAGGAAACCTATTTATTTAGATTTAAGCAAAATCAATAAAGTCAGTTTCGTTTTATGAGGAAAATATTGACGCAAGTTGATTTTAAACAAGATTCGTTTCCAAGTGGAATTAAGGGATTACCCGCGCGCCAATTCAGCTTTCGCAGTGGAAAACCCCATACAAGAATTTACGTATATTGTACTGAGAAGACATTTTAATATAACGGCAATTTTAGAATTGTTTACTGCCAAATATAACAGGTATTTTTAATTTATGCTTTAAAATATGTTATTACTTTGGCAACTTTTGAACATTATATAAAATAACGCTGAGATCTAAATAACAGAAGACAGTAGTTTTATTTAAACAATATAAACATAATGTACTAAATTACAGTTCACTTACAAACACATAAGCTAGAAAAACGAGCTTTAAACTCTATTTTGCACTATACTTAGGGCTAGATATTAGGGATCTTAAAATACAGAGTCGACATTTAGTGCGAACTGTGACTTCCGTATTCCGTACCCTTAAAGCTCAAAAGGTTTAATGACGCAATATTAGCATCCTTTGTTTAATACTTGATCTATCCAGCCCTGCGATTCTGTAACTCACTTTTACATAACCTATACATAAACAATAAACTACAAGCTCCCACCTTTTCAGAATGCCAAATCATAAAATGACTGCTTCACGACTGATTTGAGAGCGACCGCCGATGCGAAAACCGCTGTGTGAGTTCGAAACGTGAGTTACAGAATCGCAAGGCTGTACAATACCATTTAACATAAAATTTATGGCTATGATTTTAACGTTCGTCATTAATAAGTAATTTCTCATTAATGACGGTTAAGATCTTAAAAGAGTATTTACCGAATCATTTAAGTCGGTTCCCGCCTAAATGTTAGTAAATTCTATTAGCTTACCGTATTTTTATGAAGTGACCAATCTGGTTTTAGCAGCCAATTTTTTTCACGAAGAAATTAACTTTAGGGTCGAGACATTTTGTCCTAGATTTTTAATAAATGTTTTAAAATTATAATTAGCATTGTCCCAATTAAAATACTTAGTAACAATTTTCCTATTATGAAAGGAAAAAAACAGTGTTTTTATAAACACGTAATCTCTCAGTTCTTGAAAATTTGCGTGCAAGCGGCCTAGTTCTAATTTTTTATGTAAAACAATTAATAATTATTACTAAGTATTTCATTATTTACTCTTAAAAGTGGTGACGTACAAAATTTTATCTGATCGGTATTCTCTTACTACGGTATTTATATTGCTTTTACTGACTTAGACTTTGTTCTTTGTTGGTGTCTAATGGGACGTATAGAAGCCCTTCTCAATTTTCAACACGTTTTCCTGCTAATGTGATATGGGATTTTTTAAATTGCAATAATTATTTTGTCGATAACGACATTCTTGTTTAAACCACCGTTTCCTTGTGTATCAGTATTTGCTTACAAGAACAGATATCCGATTACAATTCTATACAGCATTTTATAGCGTTTTGTTCGCGACGTAGTGTCGAGGTCCGACAATAACCTCGCACCACTTGCTTGCTTGTGCAACCTAACCACCACTCAGTACCATTCTCTCGACATTGAATGAATGCGATAATATTGTTATAAAATCTTAAAGGCCATAGGAAGTAAGCCTAATGGAACAAAATTATAATATTTTAATAATTAATTAATGAGACGCAATAAAATACAATTTTTATGACAGCGAGAGTCTGAGATTTTTATGTAAGTACAACTACAATATAATTATATTGTATGCTCCTCTACAGATTCAATAAGTATAAAATAAAAATTTATAACTTTACATGACATGAGGGTGACCTTAAGTTGAAACTTTATGAAGATGATAATAAAAAGGCCAATGACGCGATTATCTCAAAGATTTATACGAAAAAATCCAGTCCTTTTAGTTAGAGCGTAAAAATAGCATGTCTGGCCTATTTTAAAGTTGTACTCTCGCTGAATAGAGTATGTTAGTAGATAGTTAATCTACTGTTATCATTTCACAGCTCTTGAACATCAGTATTTAATGCCAATTTAAATTTATTGTCTACATTTTTTTTCACAGACAAAATGGAGGCAAAGGAATTCAAGGAGTTTGCGAAAGCGATGACGGACTACATCGCAGAATACCTTGAAAACATACGAGATCGGTAAGATAACTATTAATAATTATTATTTTAACATATTTAAATGATGCATATTAATATTTTTACAAACTAAGCTTTCTAAACATTTCCTTTGGTTAAATTGGTCTTTATTTATATTTCAAAATAGACGTTTGCTACTTGGTATTAAACGTTATGGTGAAATAAGTGGTATAAGTATATAGTATTGTACAAAGGCCAAAATGATTTGTGCTTACTAAAATAATATTTTACGTTTTTCAGGCAAGTGGTGCCATCTGTAAAGCCAGGATATCTGAGACCATTGGTGCCGGAACAAGCTCCAGAGAAACCGGAACCTTGGACCGCAGTAATGGCGGATATTGAACGGGTTGTCATGTCAGGAGTCACACATTGGCATTCGCCTAAATTTCACGCGTACTTCCCCACTGCCAACTCATATCCCGCTATAGTAGCTGATATGCTGAGTGGGGCAATTGCCTGCATTGGATTTTCATGGGTATTTATTACTGAAGTATAAATTAAAACTTGTGACGTGAAGGAGAACCAGTCTATTTATGAATTCAAATCATGAATAATAATATCAAACTAGTCAAGAGACATAATTAATATGACCTAGTTATTTTATAAAACATCTCTTAATAAATATAACGTACGATACGTAAAGAATAAATAAATCGCAGCTTGAAACTGAACACTTTAAACACAACAATCCTTGCAATTTTACTCATCCACAATAATAAATGTGCTTTAACTTAATTTTACAGATTGCAAGTCCTGCTTGCACTGAGCTCGAAGTCGTGATGTTGGATTGGCTGGGTCAGATGCTTGGTCTTCCTGAAGAGTTCTTGGCCCGTTCTGGTGGCGAAGGTGGCGGTGTTATTCAAGGGACTGCCAGTGAAGCCACACTGGTCGCTCTACTTGGAGCGAAGTCGAAGGCTATGCATCGTATCAAAGAGCAACACCCCGAATGGACTGACGTGGAAATCTTATCTAAACTTGTTGGCTATTGCAACAGTGAGTCTCTTGTATAATTCAATATAACATCATTAAAGATAGAGGGAAATCAAGAATATAATTTTGTGAACCCTAAGAACGAATATTCGAACCCCGGCTATGCGCTAATAAATTATTTTATCATCGTGAGAAAAGCACGTCTAAATCAGGTACAGAAGGACTCATCAAATCAAAACAATTTAAAAAAAAATTGTCGATATCACATTTCAAAATGAAGATAAACTTTTCAGAACAGGCACACTCTTCGGTAGAACGAGCAGGTCTCCTAGGAGGCGTAAAGCTGCGGTCACTAAACCCTGACAGCAAGCGGAGTTTAAGAGGTGACACACTCAGGGATGCGATAAAGGAAGATATCAAGAATGGTCTCATTCCATTTTGCGTAAGTTATTTATAAGTATTCTGTTTTTTTTTTAATATTTTACAAACATTAAAATCTCTTTAACTCCGACGATTTTAAGCTTCCTTAATGATAAAATTTAAATTATTTCATTTAATTTTTCAGGCTGTGGCTACTTTAGGTACCACATCAACTTGTGCTTTCGATGCTCTTGATGAAATCGGTGACGTATGTCGCGAAAATGATATCTGGCTGCATGTCGATGCAGCGTACGCTGGTTCATCATTCATATGCCCCGAATACCGATACCTAATGAAAGGTATAGAAAAAGCCGACTCGTTCAACTTTAACCCCCACAAGTGGCTACTAGTTAACTTTGACTGCTCCGCTATGTGGCTGAAACAGCCCCGTTGGATCGTTGATGCATTTAACGTTGACCCTCTGTACTTAAAACACGATCAGCAGGGATCAGCGCCTGATTACAGACATTGGCAAATTCCTCTGGGGCGTCGTTTTAGAGCTCTTAAGCTGTGGTTCGTCCTAAGATTGTATGGAATTGAAAACCTTCAAAACTTCATCCGTAAACACATTGCATTGGCACATTTCTTCGAGAAACTTTGTGGCGAAGATGAGAGATTCGAAGTTGTTGAGGAAGTTCTCATGGGCCTTGTCTGTTTTAGACTAAAAGGCGATAATGATTTAAATGAAGCGTTATTGAGACGTATTAACGGACGAGGAAAAATTCACTTGGTTCCATCAAAAATTGACGATTCATACTTCCTACGATTGGCTATTTGTTCCCGTTTCTCCGAGGAGAGTGATATACAAGAATCTTGGGAGGAAATTAAGGCTTCGGCTAGTGATGTTTTGACAGAAAACAAATGAATACAACATAAATCAACCAAGAAATATTTATCGTAAGTATCTAATATGCTATTGTAGTCAAAGTATTAGGAAAAATTTTGTCTGTGCTTAGCGCGACTTAAAAAAATAAATATTTACCATCAATGAAGTATATTGATAAAATATGTAGTTTTTTATGTTATCTACATGATAGCAGTGCTTATATCGTATTGTGTGTTGATGTGATGAAATTCAATGTGTATGTGTAGAGTAGAGATAAGTTTATCTCCTTAACTTGCCAATGATTTAAATGTTATTTATTAGGTGCTGATTTGCATTTTTAATAGACAAATATAAGATTTTATATACCTACTTAATTTTACAATATGAACAAAGGAGTTTTACATTAGTTTAATAAGGACCAATATTATTAACATTTTTACAACTTGTTTATTTATTATATAATATAAGAGACGATCAAATTTTCATTGCATGTATAATATTCATATTTAATTGTTATTTCAAATATATTTAGCATAGCACAAGCTTGTATGGCACAGTAGCTTGGCATTGGTGGGACAAAGTATTAAGGGCAAACGTTTGCGTATAATATATTTAATATATGTATGTACTTTGTCAAACTTAGTGTGGAGCTTCTGATCTCGGTACTAGAAATTCAAAACTACTTCATGAATCTAATTATCTTAATGTCCTTTATAAATTCAGTATTATCAAATAGAGATATAGCCATAGGCGTCTATATGTTTGAGGTACCTAAAGATGATTGCTAGAGAAGTAGGTATATCTACTTTTAACACTGTAAATATTATTGATCTATCATTATATTAATGTGATACATACTTATAACTTATAAGAGCAATAATAAAGTCATATTCCATGATAATTTCTTCGTTTCATTTATTATTAGTGTTTAGGATGTTTTCAAAGTCGCAACCTTGCAGAATACTCCAATAAAATATGTTTATTATGGAACATAAGATACAGGTATCACTTATTCCACGTCATTAAATTTGATCTGTAGGCATCCCTACTCATCGCCAAAGAAGACAGAGGGTGTAGGCCGAGAGAAAAAGCCGGCGTTAAAAACTCTCGGTACTCTTTTAAAATAGCAAATCATCAAACAACACTTATTTTAAAACAAATATCGCAAATTAATTAGAAGTAGCCTGTCTTGCACTAGTCCCAGGCCCTTTTATCAAACTCAAAACTCAAACTCAAAATATCTTTATTCGTGTAGGTAAACAAGTACACTTACGAATTGTCAAGTTAAATTAATTGTAAATTTACATTAACTACCAGTTCGCAAGTCAAGGGCGTAGAGCGGGTAAGAAGAACTGGCAAGAAACTTTCCGCCACTCTTTTTAATCGCCAAGTATTGTCATACAAATTGTTTGAACTGGAGCAAATCAATCCCAAGGATTAGGATCATTTAAGTATTCCTCAAATTTATAAAAAGCTTTATTGATTAATTTCCGTTTAACGAGGGCTTTGAATTTATTTAGTGATAATAGTCTAATTTTGCTTGGGAGTTTGTTGCAAAAACGAATACAATTTCAAGGAGTGGTTTATCTTTTGGAGCCTGGTTGGTCGTACACTCAAATTAGTTCTATTTCGCGTATAATACTGGTGAAAGTCACCATTTGTTTTAAAATCGTTTATATTTTTTGGGACATACAACAAGGCTTCAACAATATATTGACCAGATAGTATCATAATACTTAATTCCTTAAACCTATTCCGTACCGACTCCCTCGGAGACACACAACAAATACCCCGAACAGCCCGCTTCTGCAGCACAAATATGGATTGAACCTCTGCAGCAGCACCCCACAGTAGATATCAACTAGATAATCGTTAACTTTATAGTAAGCCTTTTTACACAACTTTTCTTTAATACATTTCTTAAATTTATTAAAAGGCAGAGATAAAAGAGCCTCTGGGATTTTCCCAAAAAAGAATTACTAACTTTAGATAGTCTAGTAAGGGGAAATCGCAGCCTGCGTTTGTTTCGAGTATTAACATTGTGCGTATGTTATATTCTAGTAAACTTATCACTATTTTTGTATACATACATAATATTTTCATAAATATATTGCGAGGGAAAGGTAAGTATATTAATTTCCTTGAATTTATCTCTCAGAGATTCCCTACATTTTACAATGATCACGAAGAAAATTTTATTATTATACTTATTGTGTGGACACATCCTTCGAAGATATATTGTTAATGGCTGATTGTAAGGAATAATGTTTTTAGATAACCGAAATCTTCTTTCAGAAATGTCAAATGTTGTCACTTAAACGATATTTTGTAAAATCTAAATTTTAGAGTTATATATTTCCCGATGTCCAAGTACAAATAAAATTCTAAATAACAATATGAAATTATCACGTATATTATCTTCTTGGATCAGTAAATGGGGTGCTTTGTTGGAAGGCTCAGGCTTCGCGAAAATTCAAAAAAATAAATGTGTGACACTAATATCTTATCGTGAAAGTAGCGCTCTAAGTGCAGGCAAGGAACAATGTATTCTGGATTCATGCTGTATAGGTCCTAATTGCAGAGAACCCCGAGTAATTATTGTAGGAGCAGGCATAGCTGGACTTTCTGCAGCCCATCGACTAGTGCAATGCGGAATTCGTAATTTTGTGGTGCTTGAAGCAAAAGAAAGGTATGATTAACAATGTTTTAAATACGTTAACGGCAACGATTTTTCTCCATATTTTCTTAAATTATAGTTTTTATGTACCTACATAGTAATATTTTATAGAAACACAACTCATAGAATTGAGACAGAGTATTAATGAAGCTGTTCAATACATCCTTGTTTTAACGTTTATAATTCTATATTATTTTTGTAGACCAGGTGGCCGAATTCACTCGTGCTGGCTTGGAGACTCTGTAATAGAAATGGGTGCTGAGTGGATATATGGAGCTTGTCTCCCTAACGCTGTATATACTTTAGCTTCTTATGATAGACTCTTACAGTCACCGTTACCTCGACTAGACGCTTCGAGAGGATTATTTTGTACCAGTGAAGGGCGAGCTGTGGATCTACCAGTTACAATTACTGCTTATCACACTTTTCGCCAAATAGAACAGCAGGCAGCCAATTTGTTCCGACTTGGAGGAGAAAGACCGCATGGAACATTATTAAATTTTCTTGGATTGAGAATACAACAGGAGTTACATAATTTCCCCGAAGATCAAAGGTACGACGCGGCAAGAGTGATGTTTGGGTTATCAAATATTCTGAGAAATCGTGTTGGTGACGATCTTACTCTTGCAAGTGCTGATCAATATGGGAGTTATATCGAGCTACCTGGTGGGAGCGTTCGAGTTCCTTTGGGATACGTTGGTATAATGGCCCCATTGATCCGAGATCTGCCAGATAATAGTATTCGTTATAATAAACCAGTTAATGTTATACGATGGGGGACAGGTCAGGCGGGTGCTGGGCGAACTTTAGTTAAATGTTGTGATGGAGAGGAAATAACTGCAGATTACGTAATTGTAACAATGTCCTTGGGATGCCTTAAATGTCAAGCTGATAAACTATTTGCGCCACCTCTTCCAGCATGCAAACTAGATGCTATCTGTTGTCTGGGCTATGGATTAAGCGACAAGATATTTCTAGAGTATGCCGAGCCCTTTTGGGTATGTCACGAAGGCAATTTAAAAATGGCTTGGTCAGCTGAAGAACTTCAATGCAGATGTGATTGGAGTAAAGGTGTTTGTGCGGTGGATGAATTACCAGGAAGTAAACATGTTTTATGTGCTTGTGTTTCTGGCCAAGAAGCTGCTCAAATGGAATCAATGCCTGATAATGATGTAGCTGAAGGTCTAACACAGTTATTGAGAAGGTTTACGGGAAATCCTTGCTTACCATACCCTCAGATGTTGTTAAGATCACGATGGGCATCGGATCCCCATTTCTGCGGATCTTACTCTTACATGGGCTGTTGCTCAACGGTTAGCCATCAATGTGAGCTAGGCACTCCTGTACCAGGTCCTTGCGACTCCCAACCTCCGAAAATATTATTTGCTGGAGAAGCCACTGTGCCTGGATATTTCGCGACAACCCATGGGGCAAGGCTGAGTGGTATTCGAGAAGCAGAAAGAGTTGTTCTGTTGACTAAGAAATTTGAAGGTCCACCACGTTGAATATTTATAAAATTGTTTAGTAAACATGTTTTGTATAGTAAATGTTTTAAATGGGGACTATTTTATTATTTTTGCTTAAACATAGAATTGGCGTGTGTAATCAAAGTGCTACTAGGAATACAAGTATATTTTTTGTTTGGCAGTCCGCATATTGTGTTGTGTGTTAGCCATAAAAGTATGTATTATAATATGGACTAGCTTACCCGGCAAACGACGTTTTGCCATGTATATTATTTCTAGGAAACATTTTTTTACTTCAATAAACATAACTATCTACTATTATAAAAAATAGGGCTTGATCGTAGAGGGGTGGAAATTAAGGTTTATAAGTATTTTTGTACGCCGTATCAAAAAAAATAAAAACAAAAAATAAATTTTGGGGTGGACACCCCTTATAACTTAGGGGTTTGAAATATAGATAGTAGCCGATTCTCAGTCATACTGAATATGCATTAAAAATTTCATAAGAATCGGTCGAGCCGTTTCGGAGGAGTATGGGAACGAACATTGTGACATGAGAATTTGATATATATATAGAGATATTCTTAGGAAATGCAAACTGAATAATACACCAATGTAAATACAGTTAATTTTATTTGTTAGCTTTTCATAGCCACTCTCATAATTTATTAGCCTACTCATGCAATAAAAAATACACAAAAAGAGTCACGCTGTATAAACTAACAATATTCAGATCTTATAAATGTTACAATTATAAC
The DNA here is from genome assembly GCA_905332375.1 of Pieris macdunnoughi. Taxonomy (NCBI): domain Eukaryota; kingdom Metazoa; phylum Arthropoda; class Insecta; order Lepidoptera; family Pieridae; genus Pieris; species Pieris macdunnoughi. The sequence continues at coordinate 5,928,142 of CAJOBZ010000002.1, forward strand.
AACCATACTAATAAGTAAAATAAGATACCCGTTTGTAATAAATTTTAACCAATATTTGGTAAATTAGTGATAATACTCAAAATAATACGATAAAATGTAACATAAATGTGGTAAATCAGCTGATTAGTTTACATAGTGTAAATATTTACATACAAAATTTAAAACCTTTGAGAAAACTTCCACTTGTATTAGACAATGAGGAAATGTCTTGAAACTCAAACTTAATTTTATTATATAACATTGTATAGCTTAAATCTCTACTTTGTACACTATACATATGAGTGTCATACAAAGTTAGATTTTGCCAAATAAAGCTAATTCTAGTCCATTGGTCTCTCCTTATACATAAGGGCTCCAAAAATTCAATATCAATACAACAATCATATTCAGTATCTTCTTTAAAATCAAACTCTTTAATAATACTGTTATCGTCTTCAGAAAGGACAGAGATTATAAAGTCTTCATTATAAATATTTGAGGAATTGTAAAAATTATTTACAGGTGCCATTCTTGACTGTATTTTAAGAGAATGTATAAAAAATGTCTGATCTGCTTTTATTTTTGAGTGTATACAATAATTGTGAGAATCAATTGTTATAGGAGATTCAGATCTTATTAGAGCACGGTGGCAGAGGTGCGACTGTACTTCTATTGACTTACGAGGAACTGTTATGGTGTTAATCTTATCTTCCAACCTAATTCTTTTATCACTTAGTAGTGTTTTTGTTAGCATGTGCTTGATGGTTAGAATTTCATCTGGTAAGAGCAAATTAAATTCATCATTAACAATGTCATCCAAATCATCAATGCTTAAAGCATTGAATCGTAGTAAAGAGAACAATCCAGTTTTAATTAATATATCCCTTCTATCAGTTGTATCTGTGTTCAATTTATAATTCTTTGTATAATAAGTTGACCATGCAAAAACTATTTTTATTAAATCTTTTTCTTTAATATTTATTTCATTGGTTTCTAGAATTTTTTTCCATGATGAAATTGAAATATCTTCTTTGTGTTCTTGTAATAAATGGTAAGCATGCTGACAGAATAGTTTTAAAGCACATGTTACTAATTCATTATCCTGCATATAATCGGGCTGGTTAAGTATATATATGACATTATCAATTCTTGTATTTGATTGAATATATTCCAAACATATTTCAGTTAATGTATCCAATAAATATTTCTTGGATACATAAAGTAAATCATAAGCTTCTTCAATAGTAAGTATATCCACTTTGTCAGTATAAATAAAGTTAATAAGTAGTTGAAATATATTGGGATCTATATCACTTATAATTATACTGTTATTGGTAGATAAAGGACCATATAACATAGCTTCAAATACTGGACTGCTAATAGCTAAAATTAATTTATGTGCTTTAAATTCTTGGCCACAAACAAGAAAATTGCAATCACTCCAGTCATATGACACAAGTAATTTGTTTACACGATCATAAAGACTGTTATGCTTTAAGTCACTCTTGAAGGAACCCATCTGCAAAAAACAATTATTAATTACAAAATATTGTTTGTAATTTCTTTGTTATAATACTTTATTTTTTAAACACAAAAGAGGGAATTTTCAAATCATTTTGTGGCATTTTTGATTAAGTAAACAAAAATGCAACCAATATTTAAGTCACACTTGGTTTTATATTCTTTGAAAATATTTCTTAAGAACATTCTTCTAATAAGTGGATTCTACCAGCACTCACCTTAGTTGTTTTCGTTCTTTGAGGTTCGACGTTCTACAAATTATGCTCTACTGCCTGGCACTGCTCATAACGGTTGTACCTGTTTGGTATTAACATGAAACCTTGAACTTGATAATGGCTAAGGAACAAGTTATGAGATACCTATACTTATTGTAACTTAAAGCAATGGATTTTGAAATATTAGCACTGAAGCGCAATAGCAACATAAACTATTAACCTTGATTAAAATCTTATGTAACTAAAGGAAAATCAAATAGCTAATACAAACCTTGAATACAACACAAGAAAAATTACGAATTTCAAATCAAAATATTTTGTTGCAGCCGCCAGCCGAGTCCTCTGACAATTAACCGTTTGTTTGTCATCTAAGAGACATAAAGATTAAAAGTTTAACTACATGACACAAGGGAAAGCTCGACTCTAGTTCATTATAGCATTCCTATTTCCTATTCATTAAAAGGCTTCTATTATTTCCTAAGGGTCGATTTACATTATCTTATTGTTTAGCAGAGTGCTTTAGGATAGTTCTTTAGTTGAAACATGTAAACGCTACTTGCTTTAGTACGGTTCTACTTGACTTTCAAGTTGAATCAAAATAGAATCGCTTTCTATTTTTGTTTCAAGTGATACCCCACCCGCGCCCGCGCAACCCCCGAGATCTTCCCTCGTTGTCAGGGTTCACAACCGTACGATAATTATCGTATATGTGCGATAATTTCATAACTACGTACGATGTACGATGGTACATGACTATCGTACGCAGATTGTACGATAATTTCCAGTCTGATAAAAAATTTGATGATTACACAGATAGCCCAATAACAATTACAGTTTTTAGTGTCAGTGCCATCTATTGGCTTATTTTTCTATTCGGAAAATATGCTGTCACAAGGCGACTACAGCGGATGAACAAAGCGTTAATGTACAAACACAAAAATGCATCAGAATGCACAGCTTTTTTACCTGTATGGTGACGCAGCTTCCACGATTTGTATGGTGACGCAGATTTGGAAGTGTTCAGATGTGTAAAAATAATATGCAATGTTTACGGACAATAGGTATATCACTTAGAGCGAATACCATATCGTTCAGGAACAAAAATACGTACGTTTTTTATATTGCGTATTTTTGTTCCTCATTGACGGAAAAGATTAAAAGTTGTATATAAGACGTTAAATTTCATTTATATTTGCGTATTCTGTTCTCGAAAATATATTCAGTTAAACTTTTTAAATATGCTTGTCTCTATCCTATAACATTATTTTGTTCTTTATAAATTCGAAATGTCGCCTTAATCACACTCGAAGTGGACGAGGGCCCAGCCCGGGTCTGTGCCATTCGAACATTTAAATTGAATTATTATTATTTTTTTCAATTCGAAAAACACAAGTTTACAAGATTTAAACTATAAATCGTTTGCAACATTTTATTTTCACGTTTCATATGATTTTTTAAAGTATTTTTAGCCATTTTCCTGACTGTACGATAATTTATCGTATTTGGATCACATATACGATAATTTTACGGCCCTGGTACGATAACTGCCTGGCTTCAGGTTGTGAACACTGCTCGTTGTGTGTAAACACGTAATTTAGTAAAATCTTTAGGAGAGTGCACAAGTGCCGTGAAACGCATGCGTGTTTTTTGATTTTTAAAGGTCGGAAGATACAACTATCAAATTTGTGTCTGAATATGTTGTTCACGAATGTTTGTGGAACGTTAAAAACAATTTATACAAAAACAAACAGGCTAGGCATTCGGCATACACTGCCTTAAAATAAGCTATTTTATTTATTATTTATATTTTGTTTATTTATTTCGAATAAAATCTCGTCTTCTATTTGTTCCATAACTACAGTTACTATTTTGCGTAGAATAGAGCGTATTTGCCGACGTCGTTGCGCGTTCATTGTGGCGCTGTAATGATACTCTACTGGAAGAAATGTAAACGTTCACTCGCAACGCACTAAAGCACTAAAGAACTTGCCTTTCAAGTTGTACTAAAATACTCTCCTAAACACTAAGATAATGTAAATCGGCCCTAAGAACAAGAACTTTAGTGAAGAAACTAAGAGTAGACTTCTAGTTAGGTATATATCTATAAACGTTACATGACTTGTGTATGGGTGAATGAGATATCTAATTCACACTTATGACCTTTTTTATTCGTATTCATTTGTTAAAATTTGTTATGTGACAGTTAAGTTTTATTTGATCACGTTGTAATGAATGATCTATTTTTTTAACTTAATTATTATTTCCACCGATCAATCTCCTTCGTGCCTTCTCCATCTACATGACTCTGGCGAAGTACCTTGTGCCCAGTTGGCACAAATATGTAAAAGCCATAAACAAGAATTGAATTGAATAGTAATGAATGATGTCCTTTACGAAACTTTGTTATTGTTTACATAAAATTAATACTTAAATATGAAGTTGAGACACAACATAGTAAAAAAAAGGGGTGCGTGTACTTATGTACGCGCGTAAGAAGTTATACTTCTTTGGCATTATTAAAAATAGTTTTTGATTGCATGCAAATAATTAATTACAATTAAATAATCAAAGACTGGAAAAGGAGTCATTATAGTCAATAAAGTTCAGTTTACATTTGAAAAATGATTTAAATATTAATTATTATTCTCTTACATTGTATTGTAACATAAATTCTATTATTATTCGAATGTTGTTTTTAAATTATATCCAATGCCGTAGCATCTTCCGTGGGCAACTTAATTCTGTTAATATTGTGTCCCGGTGCGCGCGCATCGTAAAATTTCACTCACATCAATTTTTCATAACGCGCCTAAAGAAGTATAACTTCAAAAATAAAATCCCGACAATCTAATAATTGTAACGAATACATTAATAAAGAATTTAATTTTTGCTTATCTGCAAATGGAATAAAGAGGAGACTCACTGGTACCTATTTATACACCTCACCAAAATGGCAGAAGTGAGAGAGAAAACAGAACCCTATTAGACAAAGCTAGATGCTTGTTAATAGAGGCATATGCCCCACTAAAATTATATGAAGCAATTGCATCTCAAAATTATTTAGGTAATACTTACCCATCCCTCTGGGAAACGTATGAATTTATTTTCCTGAAAAACATTTTTTTCGGAATAGAATAAGGTAACAGAAGGCATGTTTATAGCATTTTTTTTTTTTTTTTTATAGAACGGGGGGCAAACGGGCAGGAGGCTCACCTGATGTTAAGTGACACCGCCGCCCATGGACACTCTCAATGCCAGAGGGCTCGCGAGTGCGTTGCCGGCCTTTTAAGAATTGGTACGCTCTTTTCTTGAAGGACCCTAAGTCAAATTGGTTCGGAAATACTTCAGTGGGCAGCTGATTCCACATAGTGGTGGTGCGCGGCAAAAACTGCCTTGAAAAACGCTCAGTTGTGGAACGGCGGACGTCGAGGTGATACGGGTGGAATTTCGTATTCTGTCTCGACGTCCGATGATGAAACTCAGCTGCAGGTATTAATCCGAACAACTCCTCTGAACACTCTCCATGGTAAATGCGGTAGAAGATGCAGAGTGACCCCACATCTCTACGCAACGCCAAAGGATCAAGCCGCTCGGAGAGGGATTGGTCGTCGACGATTCGAACCGCTCTGCGTTGTATACGGTCAAGTGGAAGGAGCTGGTACTGGGGAGCCCCCGCCCAGAGGTGAGAGCAGTACTCCATGTGGGGCCGAATTTGCGCTTTATAGCGCATATTCTTAAAATTCTAAGGCATACCAGGTTTTAATACCAGAATACAATAAAGTTGTGATTAATAAGCAGAGATGTTAGGATTACTGATATAATGTATTTTGAAAATCAAAATGAATTTTACGAGAAACTTGTTAATGAACGCGTGGAGGAGTTGACATTAGGGATGTGAAAAAATAATCGATTATTTTAAAAATCGATTGTAATCGATTTTTTTACGCGATTTTTATATTTAAAATAATCTATTATTTTTATAATAGAAAATCAATCATAATCGATTTTTTATCTGCCACCTCCCGACATTATGTCTGGTCTTTTACAACCCGGACCTCGAACTATTAGGGATATTCGATACACAACGATGTTTACAATGCGATACATTGAATCCGATTCTTTGAAGATGTATTGATATACTCGATTTACATTGATGTTTTTTTGTAAAACATCAAAAGGATGATAAAAGCAGTTAATTTTACAAAAACTCAAGTTTGAATGGAACACTATAACTTAAAAGTAAAATAAATTTATTCAGCAGCACAAGACTACATACAATTAAAAAGACAACAAAAATACTGCAATGTGCTACTGAAAAGGAATACACTCAGCATTTATCAAATCAAGTTAATTTCGATTTTGATTATTCTTAAACGTTAATTTGTGTTTATAATTTCTATTGTTTATTTTTAATTAAAAAAAAACCATGACAAATAAAATATTTAGGGTGTTTATTTTAAAATAATTCAAAAATTTGGAAAAAATCGATTATTTTTTTAAGAAAAATCGATTATTTATTAATCGATTATTCATGCTAAACAAATAATCGATTTTTTATGCAGAATGTCACATCCCTAGTTGACATCGAAAATACACGATAGTGAAAGAAAATATTTGTTAAAAAGAAAAGTCAAAGGCCACAGACAGAAATCAAAATTCAAGAAAACGACTTACTTCATCAAATACAAACATGCTATGAATCAGGCGATGAATCAAATGAATAAATTCCTGATGTCATAGAGATATCTGTAAATATGAGCAAATAGAAAGACGTCCACCAGCTTGGACTACTATACGTGGTAAATAACATAGATTAAGATATAACATAGTAGCAAATCTATCTGATGAAAATGAAGACCCTGGGGCTTAGTCAAGATGTCTTAACAGTGGTGTATGTAGAAAGTCGAAAACTAAATTTGTATGAAAATTTGACCCCTTGAATATTAGCATGATGTTATTAAGGCTGAAATAAAAGCACATGTTTGTAGGTTGTAGCTTCATGAAGAGGAGTATTGGTAACTGGTAACTGCTGCTACGATGCTTTCGACCTTTTTAGCTATGATTCTATATTTTCTTTCATTATAATATAAAGTTAAATCTTCCCGACATTGTCACATTCGAAGTAAATTTTTAATTTCATTTTTCGATTTTTTTATAATGTTTAACTAAAAAGTAATACATTTATTTTAACACTAAAATTTATGTATCTATTTTATGGATTTTTACCAATTCATTGCTGATTTATTTAATTTAATAATAAATAATTCTTGTATTAAAGAAAACACTACTGTCTACTATTTCTTCTGCTTCTATGTTTATTCCTAACCTATGTCCAACATAAATGACCAAATGTCATATCGACACTAATTATGATTTGACAGTTGTTGAAAATAATGTCGCCGCTGAATGCGAATTGCTAAATATTCCGCGCTCCCGGTGTTTGGTTGTAAAATGCTTATATCATTGAAAAATGTAGAGTTTCATTAATCCTGGTAGTTATAATTTTTTCAGCAAGATAATGGCTAGTTTTTACGACGAGACATTGGTAAATTTTGATTTAGACTTCCTGCAACCGTCTGCAAGTAATGTGGTAAGTAAGGTTAGTTTATGAGGTTCTAAATCAATTAAAAATATAACTACTTCATAAATAAATTAAAGAATTCCGTTTAAAAATTAGTGTACATCTTATTGTATTTGTAACAAATGTGTATGTTTAAACTTTTTTAATGCGAGGAGCATGTAAACAAAATTATTTATATTTATTAAGTTATTCATAACAGGATCAGTTTTAAAGGAAAATAAATTCAAGACTACCATTTGTAACTAACACTTTATAAATAGTTATTTTTCAAATTAATCTACCCTACCCAAATTTTTAAATTTTGTTACTGTTACAGAATGTTTTAAGACATGACAAACAGCGACAATCAATATTGAATGTGAAGAAGAAAATTGTAGCAAGCAGGTATGAATATTTTTTATTTAAGTTAATCAATAACATTTATGTGTTAATAATTTTTATTATTATATATTATTAACTTATATTATATATTAACTATGAAAGCATTCAATCAATAATTTTATTATTAAATTTCATGAAAAAAATTTAACCTACATTTTTTATGTTTCCAGTGCTCTTGTACAGAAATTCTATACACAAAAAGAGAGACTTGAAGAAACTGAATGCTTGCTCTTGGCTGCAAAAGAAGAATGTAAACAAGCTTGTATAGAGAATAAGGGAACTTTGGAAAAATATACTGAATTAGAAAAGGTAGCTTATTAAATATCACTGGAATTGATGAGAGTTTTTAATCTATGCACATTTCAATTACAACAACTTGTAACTTGGATTGGTGCTATTCCTCTGCACACCATAGAATCTTCAAACATTCAATTATGATATGATTAAATTATTATTTTTTTACCCTTTGCTTACAATCAATTTATATTTTAAAACATAAATTGCAGATAAGATTCAGTGGAGACTAAGTGTTAAGTGTGACTGCCGTATATCATATTGATCTAGTGCATTTGGTTTTATTAAAGGAAACTATTTTCATTCCAGAATGCAGTGAACCTCAAAGAAAGTAATCAACAACTGGTAAAAAATGTTGCGGACTTGCAAAACCAGGTGGAAGCAATGAATTCACATGCTTATCAATTACAGGTAATTATACATTATAGTCAATGCTGTGTACAATTTTTAACTAACTCAATTTATGTTATTCAATTAAAATTTATAAAAAATAGTGATGATGAACAGCAAAATCAATAAAATTTCAGTGTTTAGTTTGTTTTATGTATGTATGCTAATTGGACAAGTTTATAGTTTCAATCTGGGTGGGCAAAATTAATAAAAAAAACCTCAAAGCTGCAAATATAGGAAGCCTATTAGAGAAATTATTATTAAAATAGAAATCTATCTATATCATTCTATATAAAGGCCATTTCATATGGGTTATGAAAATTACTCATAAGCAATATTGGTAAATTTTGAGGAATCATTGGATTCAATGAAAAACACAAATATTTCTTAAGAATCTGTTAATTATACATATTACATTTCAAATACAATTTTAAAGTTTCTTAAGGTAATACTGACTGTTCATAATAATAATAAAAAAATATATGAATATTTTTATTTAACAGACACTTGTTAAGGAAAAAGAATCAATGGTGGAAGCTTTAAAAATAGAAAAAGAATTGGAGAAAAACAGTTTAAAGGACTATGAGAAAAAGCTTACATCATATGAAAAAGAACGAGAGGCATTTTTAAATGATATAAGGTGTTTCAAAGATGTAGTTCTTGGTAAAAGTAAGTGAAATATCTGTCAATAAATAAATATATACTTATAATTTGTAAGTGTTGATTTTCTGCAATTTATTTATTCTATTAAGATCATTTAGGTCCTAAATATAGCACAACATTTTTATGAATGGCTTACAAAAGCAATGGCAACTTAAAAATGTAACTAAACTAGTGGGATGAATTTATTTTTAATAATTATACTTGTTGTTACAAAATAAATAATATGCTTTATTTAATTCCAGAAAAAGTTAAAGAAATAAAACATATTCTATCAAAATATAAAGACATGAAAATCTTTGCCGATGGTATAGAGTCAGATAACAGTAGTGATCTAGATGACTTTGATGAGAGTCCTATCAGATCTCCATCACCAATAGACAATATTTTATATGAAGCACAACAAAAGGTATGATTTTATTTCAATAATATATATTACATTATGTTTGTGATAGTTTATTATATTATTTAACTATAAAAATTTATTTTTAGGAAGGTGTGTTAAGTAATAATGTTAATAAGGAATCATGCAATGACTCAAAATTATTAAAGATTGGTGAGTTCAATTTTGTATATGCTATAGAATACAAAGCTTGATGATAAAAAAAAGAATCTTATTCTGTTGCAAATTAAATAAATTTTTATAATTAATAAATTCTGTTGCAGATAAATTTAATGATGACCATGATTCTGATTTTTGTATTGAGGTTATTAGTGAAGACACTGGGAGGGGATCTTCATTGGCATTGTCTGAAATGAACAGCCCAGAAAATGATTTTATGGTGGGTGATTATAATGTAATAATCAAAGAACCAATTATTCAAGTTGATGTTGGTACAAGCCCAATGAGAGTTGAAGATAATCTTGTATCAAGTCCAAATATATTTGATGATGAAGTATTACTGAGTGATAGAAATGCTGATGCACCAAAAACTCCTGAGTACTTTATTTCAGATATTCCTTTAAGTTCAGAAATTGTTACCATTAAAGAGAAACGACAATTAGTTGATGCATGCACAAGTCCCGTGAATATTCCACTTAATATTGTTCATGAAGGTACTAGTCCCATCATCTTTGAGGATAATAATGAGGATATTAATATCATTGCAAGTGCAATACAAGCCTCTAATCCCGAACAAGCAAACTCAGACGCATCCACTGACGACAATAGTAAATGCCAGATGAGACTGAATAGTATATCTAGTGGTTGTGAAATAGAAATATCAAGGAAACCCATAGAAGAAGTTGAAAGTATGGATGTTAATGATGAAATTAATAATGATAGGGAAGTGCAAATGATTTTAAGAGAAATGAAGTTTCATCATAAAATAATCAGTCCTCTTCCAAAAAGACCAAAGATGCAATCCCACACAATTAAGGAAGCTCATGGAGTATGTCCTGAAGCAATAAAAGTCAGAAAAGAAAATAAAACTTTAAAAACAAATGTTGACTTTTTATGCAAAGAAATTTTGCTAATTAAGAGTATGTTAACAAGTAAAAGTCATGAGAATATACAAACTACTGAAAGTGATATAAGCCTATTTGGTGATAGTCAAGATACTATCATAGAAGGTGATAATGATCTAAGTACTGTTAGTGAAGTTAACAACACATGTGAGAACTCAACTGATTTTGATTTGAGGTCTAATGCAACGGAATGTGAAAATGATCCAATAACTTTATTATTTTCAAATGTAAGTCCACAAAAGTCTCAAAACAGAATATTGCTTGAAAATGACAATACCACTGAAACTCCACTTGAAGCCGACATAAACTGCCCGGATACTATTATAGATAATAAAAGAAAACATGAAACATATGATATCCAAGTTTCCAATGACTTTCCTAGAAATGATAAATCACCGAATGTTTCAAGACTTAAACGACGAAAACAAACCAAACTTGATTTATTGAAGAGAAAGATAATGCCGAGGAGTAAAATAATGGCGCAGCTACCTGCAAGAAGATTAAAGAAAATTCCTCTTAAACCAATTGTGAGAAAAGATTTTAAGAACAAACTCTTAAATATTATAAACAACAAAGAGGCATATGATAAAGCACGACAGGTAATGAGTGAACTGAAATCAAATGATAAATCAAAACCCAAAATTATAAAACAAAAAATTGTTAAGAAAAAAGAAAATAGAAGTAATATTAGAAATACATCTGATAGATCTTCTGTTAAAGTTTCAAAAGAAGACTTTGTTAAGAAAACAACTGTAAGTAATCCAATTGCAATTGATAGTACAAAAGAATCTTATAATAATGAACACAAGATTATAAGCCCTAAGAAAAATAGACATGCCGTGCCTTTGGCACCATCTACTGACAGCAGTATAGATACAAGTTCTGTTTCCGTCATTAATGGAAACGAAAAGGTAAAAACTATGGATTTAGAAGAAATTATTCATAAAGAAGACAATACTGGTAATGAAAAGATAGCAGAAGGTAAAGAAACGCCAATAGTCGTAGACAATGAAAAACAAGACAATCACACAAGCAAGGAAACTACTCCCAAAACTAACCGAAGGCGCAAACGGATCGATTCTGGAAGTTCTAACGTTAGCTATAAACGAATGCTGCGAAGTTCAAATTTGGAGAAAATAGAGTCTAAAGAACAAGAAAATAAGGATGATAGACCACTCAATATAGATTATAATGATCTAGATATGTTTGAAACTGACGTTAAAATGGAAAACGTAGATAAATATTTAGGTAAAACTACGAACGAAGAAACAGACACAAACTTACTTAATAAAGTTAAAAGAAAAATGAGGGTTTCTTCACATGATTCGGATAAACCACAACGATCATTACGTAGTTCGAATTCACATGTAAATATTACAGATATAGATACAGACGGAAACGCAAACAGGTTAGAGATAACAGAAGATAATAAAGGAAAGAAAATAAATGAAATTTTCACTCCACCTGATGACAGACTGAACATTTCTGCTGATGCAAATAATCTCAGTAACAGCATACTTTGTAAAATGATTAGAAAACATGGAAAGAATGTTATTAAAACCTCAGCATCGAAAGTATCAGGTGAGATTTCAGTTTATTTGTGTACTTTTTATGGTTCCATGTTTGGTTCCTGGCTAAACAATAATTTCCATATCCCCCCAGTCCTGTCTTTTAAAGGCTTGGCCTGTATTTCAGGGACTTAAAATAATTTTTTATTTAGCAGGCAGTCCATTAATTAATGTGTTAGTAACAATAATTTCTTAAAAGCTAGAATTAGTAGAAAAAGTACAAGAATTTATTAAATCCTCAACCCTGCGGAGATGTCGCGTCAAAGCATATATCTGAATTCATATTAATTTAATTCAAATTTGTTTTTTTAGACAAAATTATAGACGCCATTTTTGAAAAGATAGACACAACATTGTCAGATATTGTAGAGAAACCTCCTGATCAGCTCCAAAAAGCATTGGATGACCTTATTCAATATTTAAAAAGTCTAAATCGGAAAGAATTTATATCTGGTCTCATGAAATTCCTCCAAGACCCAGCTCGGAAGTTGGAATTGTATAACAAAGCTATTACAAAAGTTCCCATGACAAAGAAAGAACAGATGATTGTATATATTATAAAGCAAATGAATGATAATATACTTGGCGAAGTTTTGAGAAATATAGACTTTGCTTTATTCTGTTTGAGTCGAAATCCTGAGTTTGATACAATAGAGAGTTTATCGCATATGTATGCAGTGTTATGTAGAGTGTTTAATTTGAAGAATCGGTTAAAAGTGTTCATGCTGGATGCGATGTACTGTCTTAACTTCAAGGCGGTCGTTGTGGTTAAGCAGTGTCTGACAACTTGGCCTCATGTCTTACCTTTGGCACATTTACCTCATGGTGAGTCTTTAAAGAAATATTTTGTGTGTATATATTATAAAATGTGTGTAAGGGTTGACACAATAATGACTAAAAGAATCGATTGCTCAATCTCAAATAATAGTCTAGAAGTAATAATACAGAACATTAATCTTTTGAGGATTATGTCTTAATAAGTAGGTGAGATACATTATTCCTTCAAATGTAAATTGTGTGCAAGATTTTAGATTTATCATTTCTTGTTTTCTCTTTTTGTGTGTGTGTTTGGTTTATTATACGCAAATAATGAAAACGATTGTTTTACACATTACACACATATTTTTTTATGGATATACATTATGTTGAGATTTGAGTTATTTAGGATTATGTTTATTTAAGTGTAGAAGTCGCGAGCACCTAATGCTATAAAAATAGTAAAATAAAATTTTAGTTTCAAATTCAACCCCCCTCGCTTTTATATATCATAGAATAGTTTTAAAAAAAACTTAATTGAGTATTAATTCTTTCCAGCCAAATCGCCGCTACTATTAAGCATAGTGTACTTATTACACTTTTTAAAGTGTGACAATCGTGGTATGAAGCGAGCGACAGATGTAAGATGGCTGTTAGATAAGAAATACATGTACAACTTCAATGAATGGACACAGAATAGAGTACTTGAGATGTTCAGCCACGCCATCAAAACCATCAGAGGTAAATATGACAGTTTTCTCTATAGACTCCTTGCCCATCTAAATCTTTAAACAGTATCCAAAAATGTATCAATCTATTTTCCCTGGTATTCTATCTTTACAGAATATTACTAATAAGATAGAACTACACAATATACACACCTGGATAAGTATTTAATTAAAACTTAATGGCTGAACCAAATTCTGTATATAAAAAAACCAGTGTAATAAATCACCACAAAATCTTTTCATTACATTTGGTGAAAATGTTCATGTTGTAAAAATTAACGTACGTATTATATGAACTGAAAAATACAGTATATTTTGAGATTTTCCAACATTTCCTATTATTAGAATCTTCTCCTTCTTATAGTGCCATCTCCTTGCGAAGGTTGGCGATCATCATGGTTATTTTAATTTTGGATGCCGCGCTTCTAAACAATGACTTGGTACTTTGACCAAAATTTATTAGATTATTAGAATATTTTATTGCAAATTTGCCCAATTGGTTCCCCCCCTTCCCCCCCCCCGGCGCCCCCGGGGGGCCCCCCCGGGGGGGGGCCCCCCCCCCCCCCCCCCCCCGGGGGGGGCCCCCCCCGGGGGGTTTTCCCCCCCCCCCCCCCTTTCCCCCTTTTTTTTTTTTTTTTAAAATTTTCCCCCCTCTTTGTTGGGGGGGGGGGGGGGGGGGGGGGTTTTCTCGGGGGGGGGGGGGGGGGGGGGGGGGGGGGGGGGGGGGGGGGGGCCCCCCCGGGGGGGGGGGGGGTATTTCCCCCCGGGGGGGGGGGGGGGGGGGGGGGGGCCCCCCCCCCCCCCCCCCCCCCCCCCCCAAAAAGGGGGGGGGTTTTTCCCCCCCCCCCCCCCCCCCCCCCCCCCCCCCCCCCCCCCCCCCCCCCCCCCCCCCCCCCCCCCCCCCCCCGGGGGGGGGGGGGGGGGGGGGGGGGGGGGGGGGCTGCCTCGCCGGCGGGGGGGGGGGGGGGGGGCCCCCCCCCCCCCCCGGGGGGGGGGGGGGGGGGGGGGGGGGGCCCCCCCCCCCCCCCCCCCCCCCCCCCCCCCCCCCCCCCCCCCCCCCCCCCCCCCCCCCCCCCCCCCCCCCCCCCCCCCCCCCCCCCCCCCCCCCCCCCCCCCCCCCCCCCCCCCCCCCCCCCCCCCCCCCCCCCCCCCCCCCCCCCCCCCCCCCCCCCCCCCCCCCCCCCCCCCCGGGGGGGGGGGGGGGGGGGCCCCCCCCCCCCCCCCCCCCCCCCCCCCCCCGGGGGGGGGGGGGGGGGGGGGGGGGGGGGCGGCCCCCCCCCCCCCCCCCCCCCCCCCCCCCCCCCCCCCCCCCCCCCCCCCCCCCCCCCCCCCCCCCCCCCCCCCCCCCCCCCCCCCCCCCCCCCCCCCCCCCCCCCCCCCCCCCCCCCCCCCCCCCCCCCCCCCCCCCCCCCCCCCCCCCCCCCCCCCCCCCCCCCCCCCCCCCCCCCCCCCCCCCACCCCCCCCCCCCCCCCCCCCCCCCCCCCCCCCCCCCCCCCCCCCCCCGGCCGCGCGCGGCGCCGCGGGCGCCCCCCCCCCCCCCCCCCCCCCCCCCCCCCCCCCCCCCCCAAAAAAAAAAAAAAAAAAAAAAAAAAAATACATACCATAAATTACTATCGGAATATGTACCGAATTTTTTTATAAAATTGCGAAAATTTATTTATTACAGATGATCCCGCTGAAAGGAATATGTTGAGAATGGCGATAATTATCTTCGCTAAGCGGCAAGGTGTCAAATGGTGTCAAAGGCATATCATAAATAACCTACTTTTATCAACTGTAGAGAATGAAAATAGTCCAGAGAGAGTCAAAGTGTTTTGTATAAAGGTTTTGGGACCACTTTTCAAGGCTTATCCAATCAATATGAAAGTGCATTGCGAAATTATGACCAATCGATTACTGGATATGTTGGAACAGGAGAATTGTGAGTTTTTAATATTTTTTTATAAAAAACTATATCATGTTTTTATGTGGTTTAAAACTAGTATTCGTAGTGTTTGTTATTAAGTATATTTAAAATATTTTTGTATACACCAAAAACGAAATACTAGTGTAACTAACAAAACTTGATACTTTATACACAATTTTTGGCCTTTGATATTCAGAGGTCATTCAAAAAAGTTCTAAGTTAAAAAGCGTAGAATTAATAAAGTACAAATGACACTCATAAATAACGGGGTAATTTAGAAATTAAATTAATAAAATTTTAGTATCATCATCAATGGCTGTACAACCCCCTATGGGCCTTAGCCTCTGCAAGTATCTTTCGGCATCGCAATCTATGTCGTGGTGTTCAATTGAGAAAAACATCACCAATCTTTTTTTGGGTTTTTTTTGGGGAAAAATTTTTTATCAAGTTGGTTGGGGGGTTAAAAAAAACAAACCCCCCCCCCCCCCCTTCTCTTTATACCATTAGTATTGATATGATCGTAATCATAGTACCAAACTTTTTTATTCCCCCATCTTTTTATTTATTTCTTTTATACTTTATTACCTTATTCAAAAACATACACATAGCAAAAATGTCTTCCAGCAACTGGTAATTGGTACAATGAAAAAGAAACCCTATAGAGTACAAGGTCAAAAATAATTACAAAACTCGTAATAACACTTTACTATAAATAAAATAAAATTAAGTAAAACTAAAAAAACATATAATAAATAAAAATGTATAAACAAAAATTTAAAAGCAACTCAAAAGGTTCCCTGAGAATAATTATATATATTTAACGTAACTAATTGTAAATACCGTTAGATGTAATGATCGGTAAACTGTCGAAAGATTGTGAACTCATAGTACCAATTTAACTATTTTTTCGGTAGATTACAATCTATCAAATTAATCGTCAAATTTGAAACGGTACGCACCTCTCTATTCTATTGGTCGGATTTTATAGACCGTTTATTATGTCCGTTGGTGTGGGGCAAAAAATGGTGGCCTTTCAAAATTTGTTTTTATTATAAAAAACATCAGACATCACATGATGAAAAAAATAAATCAAATAAAAAAATCAGAAACGTAACAATATTTTCTTCAAACACAAATTATAATTGAAAATTAAGAAGTTTTCTTTTAAAAAAAAGGTACAAATAAAATCAAAATTAAAAAAAATCGAAACATTGAAGTTTTTGAAAACAACAAAATTGTCTATTATATAAAAAATAAGAAAGTAAATTGCATCAATAAAATGTTCAATTATTGATGTACACGTCAACGAGTTGTGGCACCTGGAGTTACAAAGAACATTAGCTTTCTTTTTATTTCTTTGGGCAATTAAATTTTTTACTATTTTCATTATGCAACCGCTGTAATAGTTTTGTAACTCTATGGTAAATTCTTCTTATAAACAATACCTAACCTATTACTGAGTTTTGTAGATCGACAGGGCACAATATCGACCTTTTAAATACGAGATCACAAAGGTTCACGCAATAAAAAATATTAAAACAAAAATAATTTAGACTATGTTTGAGCACTACTTAATTATCATTCGAACTGCACCTTTGGTCATCACGTATTTACTTCCCCAACATAGAACTTTTCCCTCACGTTCACTTCAATATCCTAAAGCTGTGAGTATTTAAAGACGACATCAATTTAATAAAAAACCGTTTGTTTACATTCGACAACAATAATAATAAATAACAAATATGTATAAACAAAAATTTAACAATCAGCAAACCGTTCAAAATTGACGTTCACTGATAGATATAATCTACCGAATAATACGTTATATTGTAAGCAATACGTGAGTTCACAATTTTTCGACAGTTTACAACGCGGGGTTTTTACAATTTTACGTTGACATATATAAGCAGAGCTAATTACGAGACACAAAGAAAATGATAAAAAAGAAGCTTTTTAAATAAATTTAAAGACTGAGCTCGTCTAATATCAATAAGTAGGGAATTCCATAGCAGGATACTATACACAGTAAAGGAGGCGTGATAGAATTCAGTTTTATGAATAGGAGTTTCAAGAATTAGATTGTCTAAGGAACGCAAGTCAAAACTACCGCCAGAGAGGAACATAAAATTTTTCTTTAAGTAACTAGGAGTTTTAGGATTAAAAATATCTTTTCTATTTCTTTCAGTATCACACGCAATAAAGGAAGGAATATTCACAAGTCTTATATGTATGAGCAAGCATAATCCCCAGCGCGTTAACAGTGCTATGTTAAAATGGACACCGGAGAGCGTGTCGTCGGAGTTCGAAGCTTTGATTAAGAGTTATGTCAGGGAAAAACCTATTAAGGCGTGGAAGAAGATACTCTCCAAGACACGTTAAGTGCTTATCACTTACTACGTACTTTGATAGAGCGGAAAGAGTACCAGTGGTAGTGTTTGCTATGAGTCATTTCATTTAAAAATTATGTACTTTTTTTTACTGTCCAGCTATGACTTAACAGGGTTGCCAATATAAGGTTATTTAGTTCTGCGACCCTAAATCCTACCACGGTTCGTTTTACGCACTAGTAGAGTGTTGAGAGTTCGAACGCAACGAAACGGTGACACGTTTTTCTTTTGTTTATTTCCAGTGTTAGGTACCTTGTAAAGCTATTTTTTATCTTGTTTTAAAAGCGTCAAATATTCTGTTAATATAAATTGTAGATTTGAAGTAATATAGATTTATAGGACCATTTTTGTTATTACTTAATACTGAAGTAGACTTTCTATTCATGGCTCTTAGTTGAACTTACTGGTAAGAATTTGTAGGAAAATACAAGGATAATTTTAATTGGGGTTTTTGATAAGTAACGTTCAAAATGCACCAGATTAGTTTAAAAGTTTGTTCGGGTAAATTTTTCGGCTTCATTGTTGCTTTAAAAACTATTAGGAATTTGTTTTTAGAACAATTCGATCTTATTGGTATTTTTGGATGAATACTGTTTATTCTTGAGTAGTTTAACCTGTGTTTTAATTATATTTTAATGAGAATGCGCCTTCTATAGAAAATCGTCATAGCACGACTGGTGAAAATTAGTTGAATCCTATTAAATATCATTAATTTAATTCCATAAATAGGAATTACTAAGAAGCTCATAATTTAAGGTATAGTAATAATTTAATACCATGGAACACTAAAAGGCGAAAGATTTATACGTTGAAACAAACCAGAGTTAGATGTTCAATATAACTTAAGGTGAAAATATGTACAATCTGTAAATGATTAAATTATAATTGTGGTCTAAGATCCCGCTATACAACGACCTTCACCGAGATGCTTATTTAATGAAACTTATTTTATATATAATTTAATATGTCAATAAATACAATCCATATGGGTTGCCTAGCAAATTTCAGTCCAGAGTATGTTTAATTAATTTAAAAAAAAATTATTTTTTTAAACATTTCACCGGTATGATTATTAGATAAATTCTATACCAATCGAACGAATGAAGCCCATAGAATATGCAAACGTTAGGTTGTTTTTAATCAATTAATTATTTATGTGTATATTTTTTATGTGACACTAAAGTATATATACATCTTTAGTATAAAAAGAAGGTTATAGTGATACATATATAATACTACCCTGATTAAAAATATTGATTGAAAAAAGTTCAAAAAATTTACTACATGCAAATTATAAAAAAAAAAATTTTTTTTAATATTAATTAAACATACTCTGGACTGAAATTTGCTAGGCAACCCATATGGATTATATTTATTGACATATTAAATTAAATATAAAATAAGTTTCATTAAATAAGCATCTCGGTGAAGGTCGTTGTATAGCGGGATCTTATACTATTGTGTAGTTCCATAATATGTTTGTATTTACTAGTCCGATTAGTATTAAGTCATATAGGGCCAAATAAAAATGCATTTTTAAGATATGTGCGATAACCATACTAAATGTCCGTGTTGAATATTTGTATGAGAATTATAATAATGTTGCGCGAAAGGTTAAAAGTCGGCAACGCTCTTGCAAGCCCTGGTATTGCAGGTGGTTAGCACTGAAGTGCTTGGTTGCCTCATGGCTCAAAAAAAGATGGCGCTGTGAAGTGTTCATACAAATATTCCAGATGTATTGTACGTTATCATTTAATTTGTCATAAGAACTTTCGTTTCGCTCTTAAACTTGTCCAGTAATGATTAATATTAATTTTTGCGTATTGGAATAATGAATGTGATGTGTGGAAGCACCAAATAAGCAACGTGAAATTTAATTGATTTAAACTGTATTTTAAAAGTAGTAAATCAGTCTTGCTTTGACGGTCACGAATATAAATAAACCTTTTTTTTATTTATAACATCTTCCCTTATTTTAAACACATACCACCAGATAATAAACATTTAAATCATAGTCGCAAACTGCTACAAGGCAACTGCTATTAACATTTTTATGCAGGAACAATGGATCCTTCCGTATTCGAATTCGCGTAAGTCATAGAGTTAATTATGACTCCCGTATGTCAAATACGTGTAGGACTTTGATAAACGGAAGTCTTACTTAGCGTTAAGCCTCTGACTGAATCTTATCCTAAGAGTGAATTCAGTCTTATAATGAATGACACATTTTTCGTTGGTCTAAGAATAGCACTTCTATGATTTAAATATTTGCTAATAGGTTAAGTTTTATTAGCATGACTATTGTGTAAGTAAATATTAATTTAAGATTACTGATAAGGACGATATTTGAAATGGCGGTCAAAGCTCAAAGCAATGGTATATGTGTTTCAAATGGTATGCGTACTGTGATTTCTGTAAGCTTCATTTTCGAAGTAATAAATATTCAAATAACATTTACGTTTTTCTTTTCTACCCGCATTGGCTGTGTTTAATTAAATCATTCTATATTCATTTGTATTTTGTTGATCAGTTTAAAGTTTAGCATATCTGTACTATTATTTAGATTGATAGAACAAATTCTATGTATTTTGTGATCTAACGATAATCAACTGATAATTGTTGTGTAATTACAAAACTTGTAAGTGCGTTTCGTATCACTACACGCCAAACATTATTTTTTAGAGTTATATATTTTTTATAGTAAGCGCCAGTGTGAGTGGCAAACAATTTTAAAATCTGTTTATTAAAAGCCAAAATATCATATAATAATTTATTAAAAGTTGGTCTTATATTTCTTAATCTCTACCATAATAACATGAATATTAACAAGTTGCGTCCGCGCATTTGGCGTGAGGAGTTTATTAAATTTCTGATAATATTGCACAAAGTTTGTCAACGCCATTTGCAGTAATCCCGACCCGGTCACCAAATTTGGAAATGACACAAGCACTTCTCGGTGTATCTCTTCAAGACTCTGCTTCCAACTTGACGAAAACGAGGAGACCAGACTTAACGATTTCTTCTCTAAACCAGCTAATTCGTTTTTCTTGTCTTGCTCTAAGAGTTGTTCGCCTTCCTTTACAAACTGCATCAAACCCCCGAAATGAGGACTCAAAATCTCTTCAACATATTCTGAACTTCGAGCTTGCAATTGCTCTCGGAAACTTTCCGCTTCTTTAGTATTATCCCTTGTCCTTTCCATGAGAATGCTTAACACCATATCGTAGTTATTGATCAAGAATATTAATTGCTGAATTCTTTGAGCGAATTCGGCGGCCATTTTTAAAAGGAAGCAATGGACTTCATCTTGGAGCACTAGAAGAAGATTGCTTAGTTCCTGTGACGGGAACTGTTCGCTCAAACTGAGCATTGCTGCTGAAAATTCAGCATATCTGCGTGTGATCTGAAAGTATTAATTTGAAATAAATCAGAGCTGTTTGTTTGAGATTATATTTGATGGGTTTATCGGTCTTACGACTAACCAAAAACACTGTTCCTAGAAATATATGTTCCTAGGAATTAAAGTTTTACAACAAAATGTGGAAATAATCTTTGAATTAATAATTTTGTCTTACTTAAATAAATATAATCAAACTATAATTGTCAAATAGGAGAATATTTTTTAACGCTTTTTGAATTTGATAACGACATATTATCCTATACAATTGGACATTCAATAAATGCATCCAAAAATGTAAATACTGAACCTTTATTTCTCGTGAATCAATCTCATCAAGAGCTATCTTTTCTTAGATAGCTCTAGACCCCAAGGAACAAATAAAAAAATCATAGATATTTCAATACATACATAATGAGGTCCGAGTTCCTTATTCGCCAATTTACCCGGGTCACACTCGCGTACACTTTGGATGTTTAATTTTAATACATATTCGAGACGAGGCCAGAATGTGGATAGTAAGGAATCCCAATAACTAAAATCAATATAGGATATGTATTGTGGCCATACAAATATAAAGAATATAAGATAATTTTTCTATAAATTTTAGAATACGCATCATACAAGTCAATTAACAAGATTATAATACTCGATTAACGACTGAAAAGTTAAAGAATAAGTAAAAATGTGAGCCGTCACGGGACGCCTGGCAGATGTGAAACATCGACATTATTTTGTAAAAGTAATATGCAGAAAAGAACACATTGTGATAGGAACTAAATATGTCATAATGATAAAATAAAATATTACGATTTTTTTTTCAGATAACGATGACTATTTATTGAATAAATATTTATTTTCATTAAATACAAAAATGTACGAATTTATTTCAAATCTTGAAAATGACTTAATTACTTAATTCATTTAATCAGTGACTTCGAAATACATACACCGTACACTACTGCATATAGACTGTATATAATACCATATAGCGTGGCGACGCGTCGGAAATCGGTTTTACGTGCGGCTATAGATGTTTCACATCAAAATTGCATTTTGACCAACTTTAAAATAATGTAGGAGGATACAAAAGAAGGTTTTGTTTGGGTATTGTAAATAGAAGACAGAGCCAAGCTTAAGCTTACCTGTCCAAAGCAGCAACAGCTCGTTTGTGGCACATCCATCTGTATCTATTTATAAGTTGGATGCAAAGGAATAGGGCCAAACAGTCAAAGCATTCCACAACATAGCTTTCAACATTTTTCTGAAATAATTTATACATTTTATCATTTATATTGAAATAGGTAAAATGTCAATAGTGAGAATATTAAACTCAAGTATGTATAAAGAATTTTACATCAATATTTTTTTTAATTTGTTAACTGTTAACCATGCTTCATGTGTTTAAGTGTTACCTATTAGGGTAATGTGTATAGTATAATTGCTATTATTAATAGAACTGCTGTTAGCAGGAATACAAATAATAAATTAATTAATCTTTAGATTTTGTATGAACTATGTTTGCCTGGAAGAGTCTAGTTAGCGATGAGGCCTATTGCTACTTTATAATATGGGGTACAACTGGTGCCCCATATTATAATGTAATCAAAGCCTCCTCAATAAAATGACCTTTTGTCACAAAAAATATCCATACTTAAAAGTCTTTCTTGAGTTAGTGCGTTTAAACAAATGAAGAGAAACTCGCAATAGGAATTGTTTTTTTTCATTGATTCCTGATGTAGGTTTATAATTGTTAAGGATGGTTAAGCAAAATTTTTGCGATCAATAAGTAAGTTATATAAATCCACAGCAGACAGATTAACTATGAAAGATAACTAATTAAACTATGGCTTGAATACTTACCACAAGCAAAGACAAAGTTTTACCAAGAATTCGATCAAACAATTCTTGAGCATGACTACCCTTGACATGAAAGAATTCAGTGGTAAATAAATATTCTCTACAGCTGTTATCTACCAGTGCATATTGAAGGCTTCGAAAAAGTGCTTCATAAGAATACTGAAAAAAAAATTGTTTAATTTTTATGTGCCTTGCAAATTTGTATATCCATTTGTATGAGTTTTAAAATCAATTTTATTCTAAAACTTATGTTCTGATTTAGTAACTAATTATATAAAAGTTACAGTGATACATAAAATTATAGTGTTTATTTGGTTTTAGCAAAATGTTAGGTATAAAGTAATAACTCAATTAATAGACTAGGGAGCGTTCAAGTATTACGTTACGAATTTTGGGGGGTCCTTTTGTAAAACGTTACGATGCGGGGCGGGGATTGAATTACGCGTTATTGTTAATATTATTTTCGACTTTCCAGTACTTTACGCCACATAATGGTAACTTTTAGGTATAAAGAGTCACTTGGTGGTCACGAAACGTTTTACTATACTTGGGTACAGAAAAACGTTACGGCGCGTTACACGGGGGGTCAAGTATCTCCAAAAATTGCGTGACGTAATACTTTAACGCTCTCCTACCTAACATCCAAAATAATTGATCCATTTGAACCAGTAATTCCCAAGCTTAACACATTCAACCAAACACACAAAAAAAAAGAAACTCTTCAGTTTAATAATTTAAGTATAGATGTGGCTGTCTTGTTTTCCACTAATCAGATACACTTACCCTCTTATTGATAAAAAATACATCAGTCTAATTGTACTGTTTTAACTAAAGTAATCTCTTTCTGTCAAATTGTGTTTTAACTTCAATAAAAACGGACAGTTGAGAACTCTAGTTTGAATGGTGTAATTAGTATACCTATATCTATCAATAGTAGTACCTTTGTTTTTTGTTGAACATGAGGCACAATGATAGGGGCCTCCAACTGTTGAGCCAAAACATCTCCACGGTTACCTATTGTGAATATAGTACTTTTGTTCTTAAGATTAGACTTTTGGAAAAATCCTCCTTTAGATCCATCTT
This sequence comes from Pieris macdunnoughi, assembly GCA_905332375.1. Lineage (NCBI taxonomy): Eukaryota > Metazoa > Arthropoda > Insecta > Lepidoptera > Pieridae > Pieris > Pieris macdunnoughi. Next base: position 5,952,316 of record CAJOBZ010000002.1, read on the forward strand.
CAATTCCCATCAGATCATCTTTAGTTGGTACTTCCTCATATTTCAACTTATCCAACCGTGAAGCATATGATTTGAAATAAGAATAGTATACTTTACTCAAGGTATCAATATATTCATTACATATTTCTTGAGCCACATTTCTCTCATTTGCCAACACAAACTCAAAGAAAAACTTATACTTAAGCATTGCATTTTGAGGTATTTGATAATTTGCCATTGGTTTACGAAATTTATAAATCTGCTCTAAAATATACGTCCTTATCTTAGCTATAGATTTAATTTTAAGTTTTTCCAGGACATCTTTCACATCATGACATGCTTTTGTTTCTTTGAAATCCTGTTCCTTGACAAAATTAAGTTTCTGGTTTAAAATGGCCAGTTGAATCATAAATTCTTTATCAGTTATTGGTAGATTGTTTATTCCACTGAAAAAGAAAGCTTTAAGTACAGAATTGAGGAAAACAAATGTACAGCATTGTAATCTTTGACAGCATCAGCTCTTTTTATTTGACCATCACTACAAAAATAAAAAAAAATCAAAGCAGATGTATGGTATAAACTTACAAAATTAAAGTTTCCGATACAGCTATGTCTTCAATAAATGATGATAAAGGACCCTTCAAACCTTGTCTATTTGTCAGTTGTATAGACATATTTACTGAACGTTTTTGTAAACTAATAATTTCATTACTGATACTTCCTAAATCATTCTGTAACAAAAGATATAGTAAAAATAACTTGTAAACTTAAGGACTATGGTATATTTTTCATCAATCAATTACCTTATATTTAGAATAATAATTTTATATTAGCAAGAATTTACAAAAGTGGTATTTACCTGAAAAACTAACAACATGTTTTCCATTCTTTCAAGAATACCATCACATTCTTCAATCTGGTTATGAAGGGAACCAATATTCTCACTTTCTTTTAAATAATCTGCCACTGATGCTTTCTCAGCTTCCTTAATACTTTTGTCAATTTGTAAAGCATATTCTCTCAGATCAGTTCCATTCTTAAGGACTTCCTGAATTTCAATATCTTCTAAATTTTTATCAAGAATTTCCGACATATCTGAATTTTTCGACATATTTACTGCCGAAGGTGTTTTAAAAATACATAAAGATATTTGATTAAGAAGTCAGAAATTAAGATTTAGGTCAGACGAGTGAAAGAAGAATGAATTTTTATTACAAACTTATTGTATATTGTAGAAGATTTTCACATTATATTCTCTCAGAATCGATTTATTATGATTATGTTCAAAATTATTTATCTGAGTCTCATTGCATATTTCGTTTTAATTATTTATATCAACATATTTTAATAGTAATACAAACTATACATAAACATTAAACAATTTTAGCCAAATTTCGCATTTTCTTTTTTTTTTTAGTATTGACATATGACTGTAATCTAAATGACAATTGACAGCTATAGTGTGAAAATTTAGCGTTGACAGAAAAGCTTCTTTTTTTTTTTTTTTTTTTTTTTATTGTTGAGAAATCAATTTACTGACCCCCGCGCCGGGGCAACGATTTAAAAGTGGCGCAGGGAGTGTGGGAGTCAGTCCGTATGGTGCAATGGACACCTTTCCACTAAAACCCAACAGCCCCATCTGTTCGCTATGGACGGTAGGCGCGGTAACAGTTTCCCTTAATCCGTGCCTCCGTCATGAGCGTCTGCTGTGTGAGCACATATTCTGCGTTGCCCAATCCTGTCCTAAGGTCCCAGTGGAGTACGTGCGTAATCGCGACGTCTCCTTCCAGGCCTTTTTTTGCGTTGAGGGTCGGCGTCTGGGTTACACTCCCGAACCCTCTCCGCATTCTCTTTAAGTGTAATGACGGCTTCACAGAACGCTTTGAAAGTGTTCCATGGGCCGTCACTGTCAGCCTCCATCATAGCTTTAACTATGACTGGAAGCGACAGGTCCAATCCGAAGGTGGCGGTTAATAGGCTACGTTCAGAGCTCCACGCCGGACAAACCTCTAAAGTGTGTTGCGCTGTGTCGTCTGCGAAACCACACTCGTGACAAATGGGGGATGCCTCCCTCCTGGCAACCCTGTGAAGGTATCCACCGAAACATCCATGGCCTGTGAGGACCTGAACGAGTCGGTACGAGAGTGCCCCCATCTTCTATTTACCCACAAGTTGAGCACTGGACGTATAGATGTAATTGTCCAGACTCCTGCCCTGTGATCTTGTAACTCATCCATCCATTTCTGAAGGACGGTCACTTGGGCTTCCCGTCTCCAGCTGTTTATGTGCTCAGGAAGGGGTCGAAACCCCTACTTCTACTATCTGCCCTATGCCAATAGATCTTGGCTAGGGCAGCCGCTTCGAGGTGCCAGGGGCAGTTCCTGCAATAACACACGCTGCCTCGCAAGAGACGGTGCGGTACGCCCTTGCCACCCTTATGGCCATCGCCCGTTGCGACTGTCTTAGAATCGCCCTGTTTTGAGCGAATAGACAATCGGCCCAAATGGGGCATCCGTAGAGGACCTTCGCCCGGACCACACCTGCAAATAACCGGCGACACCCCGCACTCGGCCCACCAAGATTTGGCATTAACCGGCAGAGTGCCATAGCCGTGGTAGCGAGCTTCGGGGCAAGTGCCGAGAAGTGATCCTTAAAAGTCCATCGAGAATCGAGGACAAGCCCGAGATACTTTAAAGTGGGGCTTACTCTTATGGGCACACCACATACGACCAATTGTGTACCGTCAGGAGGAGCTCGTCTTGGACCGTGGAAACAGACCGCCCCAGATTTCTCGAGGGCGACTTGGAGGCCAATGCGCCTTATTTGCGCCACAACCTGTGCCACCCCCGCCGTTGCGAGGATGCAAGCTTCTCTGTATGTACGACCTTTTGCAGTGATAAGTGTGTCGTCGGCATAACATATTAGGCTGACGCCTTGCAGATGTGAGCCACGAAGGACGCAGTTATATCCGATATTCCATAGGAGTGGGCCTAGAACAGACCCTTGTGGAACACCACACTCAACCCTGTGTTCCTTCCAACCTCCCCGACCCGGGTAGATGACGGTACGGGCCGAAAGGTATGATCTTATCATGCGCCGGAGGTATACTGGCACGTCATGGAAGATTAAGCCGTCTATAATGGTATTCCAGGGAATCGTGTTAAAAGCGTTTGCTATGTCTAGTGACACCGCCAGCACCACCCCTCCTTGCGCGAGTGTCTCCTCGCAAACGTCTCTTAGCCTTGCAACGGCGTCGATGGTAGACCGGGCGCGCCGGAAACCGAATTGGGTATCGGCCAAATCCGGCCCGTCCGTTGTAAGGTGTTTTACTATGCGGGATGCTAGCACTCGCTCGAATAACTTGCCTGCTTCATTTAATAAAACAATTGGCCTATAGGCCGACGGGGACTCAGGTGATTTACCCTCTTTCTTTAATAATACAAGTTTTCCCTTGACAGAAAAGCCTGATCTAACCTAACAAAGCAAGTGTTTTTACATATATTAAAGAGTTTTTCTTAGCACTTGAAAACCTTCGCAACCTAAAACCGTTTATTTTTTAATAATTTAGCTAGATATTGTCGCTTGTTCTCATACTTGCTTCATTAGCTTGTCTTTTCTGCGACGGTAAATCGAGTTTATATGACTGCTAAAATGGCCAACAGGAATTTTATCAGGTTTGGTTGTAGGTACAGCGCGTTGCATGGGAACTGAAAATTTTACTGTTATATATCTTAAGGTGCGCTTTCACGAGGGCAATAATTGCTCGGCGACACGAATGGACCGATCTGGAGCAATTTCAATAAATTATTTCGGCGATATTGCTTCTAATTGCTCCAGATATTTCATATCGCTCAATGTCGCAGATACGAAATGACGAATATCCAATGGACTTGGAAATTCCTATAAATTTTTGTATATATCTCATTCGCACTTGTTTGTTTTGCGGCTTGCAGTCTTGCTTCCGCGGGGAGAGCGAAAGGTCTAAATAATAATAATTTCTAATTAGGTACTTTATTCAAAAGTAATTCAAAGTCTGTTCGTGACATTCTAGTAAAGTTTTTGAATAATATATTATCTAATTCTTGAAAAAAAAAAAAAAACAATTTAATTAAAGAAAAATTAAAAAAATAATAAATTAAAACTTTAATTATTATTAATTTAATTATTTTTTCTTTAATTGTTTAATTTTATTTTCACAATGAAAATTGCGGCCTCTTTGCCAAAAACGATCGCACCCAGATTTGACGCACCAGACGCCTATTCCTTTTCTTTCTTTTTTGTTTTTGATTAATAATAAAAAAGCGCTACAAGCAGCAACAACAATGTCGTCCATAGCGAGCGAATACTGAAATGCTCATGTAGGACAGTATTGCCTAGTTGATGAAGTTGCGCCATATCGCTCAATATTGTATTGCGCAGTATTGATGCTTGTTGCCGTTGCCGTAAATTGCTAGATGTAGTCGTGACGTCATAGTTGACGAGTATTGACTGGAATTGAGCAATTTTAGTTGCACGTGTAAGCGCACCTTTATTCTTTTATCTCTGATTGAACATCATGTTGTTTCTGTCATTACGCAGCGAGTCAGGTACCTATTATTGATTTACAAATGTTAATTCTTTGGATGCGAAATAAAAGCCTAGTAATTTATTTAGGAATAATAGTGTAATTTATTTGGGAATAAAAACGAAGGACAGCTAATATCTTTTTTGGACACGAACTTTTGACCTCATCAATTCTTATGATTGAGCTTACATCATTTGGGCAATAAAACCAACATATTATTTCAATTAACGCTGTTCGCGTCATTATATTTGTGACAAAATATTTACAAAGAAAAAGAACAATAATTAATATTATTTAAGTAACAAAAGCACATTATTCTATTTAAAGAAAAACGAAATGCAATAAAATTATCATTCGGACGTATTGATCTGTAAACTGCTAAGATAAAACAATGATTAACAATTACTTACATGTTTTTAAAAAGGGATTCCTTCAGGCAAATGTAACTTTTATTATTAAACTATTTTTCATATAGGAAGCGTTGCGAACATCTCTTATAAAATCTAATTTGTGCTTGACTATTTGAATCTGGGAAATGCAGCATTTTTGATGGAATGTATATTTGACTGATTAAGTGGTATTTTTATTTTAAAAGACAATTTATTCGGTGTAAGCGTTTTGCGTATGTAAATTATTAATCTATTATGGATTTACACTTAACAGTTTATAAACGAATCTGTGATTAAAGTAAATGTGTACGGCAAACTGTACGGAAGAGAAAATAAGTTATAATATAAAGGTTACTTACAAAGCTATGAACTAACTTATAAAGGTTCGAGTATCATAAAAAAGTTCAGCACGTTTTCAATATCAAATTACAATTTTAGTACAAAATGACGATTTCCTCCTGAAAACATACATTCTAGTCTAGAGGTTAAAATTAATAAATTTTCCACAACACTGAAACTCATTTGGTGTTTGCGTTCATTGCTGCGGAAATAGAACATTAAAACGTCATCAGAGTCTCTACTTGAAAAATTACTATGAAAAGAGGCTTTCTCAGGCACTGGCATATACCCATATACAATTATAATTTAATACATATATTTTATCATAAATACGTTTTTTACGCTGTTATAAACTATAGGTATATAAAGATATTATCATTAGATAATATTAATATATATTTTACGAAATATTTAATGATTTATCATATAAGGGAAACATGTATAAGTATTATATATAATTATATAATCAGTCTAAAGGGTAATTGTTTTCTACTATAGACGTAAAATGAAATTTTAAGCTATTTTAATTTTATATAGTTTTAAAACTATTTGGTCCGTTTAGGATCATTGCACCTAATATATTTGTAAGTATTTACTAACTAGTAAATTGTTAATATTTTCAAGCTGTTATATTTCATCAAATTATACGATTGTTTACATTGTCTACGCCCCAATTTAGGTTAATATCATTTATTATAGTAATTTGTATATCAATACACGCTGATATGTTATTATTAAATCGAATAAATTTAAGCTAAATGGTTCTCACAATACAACTATCTACAAAGGTCTATCTACTCTTTTAAGACACGGAGTTGAAAGATTGCAATGCTGAACTTTTTCCTGATTCCATACGAATTGTACGAAATTATTTAATGTAACAAAAATATTCACAACGACTTAATTATAATTATAATCTAAAAGGTAACTCCCGACTGATACTCTTTCGACTCAAAGTCTAGTCTTTCCAGATACGAAGTACCGAAAAACGGTAACTACATCGTAACGACATCGTATCCATGTATCACATCAATAACGATTTCAATATTTGTAAAATACTATAAAAATCGGTGACCCATAAGCCAAATTTTTTTATATTTATAAGTCTTGTGACTAGATTTTTCTTATTTAAATATTAATACACAAGTAAATAACATAGGAATATTTGTACGACGAGATGCCATTGATCACGAGCGGTAACTCAAATGCAGCCTACTAAGTAGATATTTAAAAAGATAACTGAATCACACAATTTACAATAACAATAAATTAATCTTATACTTATGATTATATTTACTTAAATGTAACGAATTAACTTATTTATTATACTGAAATTCATTCAAGAACCGATTTCATGGAGATCGAATGCTAGGTTATTCTAGAAAAATATTTAATTTAAGTAAACAATTATAAAAATAATGGGGCCGGTTTTGAAGGATGAGTTTCTAAGGCGGGACCTGAAACTACTGCTTAGAACGGTAAGCTTGCGCGAAACATGTTTTCGATTAGAGGTGGTGCTGGTACTAAGTCTTCGAGTTTCAGGTAGAATATGCGCTGGAGTCCTTGTACGGAGAGAGATCGTAGTTCAGGTAGAGCTCCAAGAACTCGGCTGAAGTGTGGAGCCCCAGCTCCTCCTACGCCCCCGCCACCAGGCATGTGTGCCCGTAGACACCCAATTATCTTCATTTGCAATTGCTCTACTCTGTGGGGCTCCTTCAAGCCGTGCCGTTCTGGAAGAAAAATTAATAATGATCATTCATAAATATACACTCTTTCGTTTTATATAATTGAAATGGGAAATATTATTTGATATTGTTTTATGTTTACAAAATGTATTTAAATTGATAACTTTAAAAAATGTGGAAAAATTAAAGATTTATTTTTTTTATGAATTAAATGTAAAAAAAATAATATTCGATTTGTAATAATTTATGGACAAAATATATGTGTATACATTGTAGGGTGTTATTTTTCAAAATATCAAAACAAAAATAAAACAATGAAGACGTAAAGGCAGCAAAGATTTTGCGTATTAATTTATATTTCGTAATAAACGTACCTGTTATTAAAGTGAGAGCGCAAAGACAGGCAAATGTTGAAATATCAATATCCATTGAATGCAGAGTATTACTGAAGTCCAGTACTGCATGAAGCCAATCTCCAAATGATCGTTGGCATTGGCGTTTGTCAAGCACAAGTCCATTACAGAATGTTAGCTTGGTGTCTTCAGGCCGCGTGCGGTAAGCAAGTCTAAGTACGAATAATTCCAAGCGAGCGGATGCAAACAATTGTTCTCTGTCTTCAGGACAAAGCTCTCCATAACCAGGTACCTTTTCCGCGAACACCTTTATCATGTCAATGGAAGTCGTTAGTAACGAGTAGAATTGTTGAATAACTTCTAGGTCTGACATCGGTGGCTCCATCGGATTTGGTTCTCTAAATTGTGAGTAATCTAGGTTAGAGAAGTCTGGCGACGTGTCAACGTGTGCTCGAACAAGAGCCGTGATGAGTGAGATTGGTGGACTCGGGGGAGATTCCTGCGGGCATTTTGGTTTGGACGGCAACCGTCCGCGTCTTCCCTTTAACGAGTCTGTTCTGACGACTTCCTTTACCATGCCGACTGCGAGACATTTTTGGAAACGACAAAATTGACACCGATTGCGTCTTCTTTTATCAACTGGGCAAGATTTTTCGGCTAAGCATACATATTTTGATCCTTTTTGTACTGTTCTTTTAAAGAATCCTTTACATCCTTCGCACGTTCTTACACCGTAGTGTTGGCAAGCAGCTGTATCACCACAAACAGCACATAACTGACTGGGTGACTGAGGGGCCGCGCGGGTTACCACGTTATCTTGCGGTACACCTCCTGGCGAACTCGCTGCAGAACTAGGGGCTGATGCTTGCATGCAATGAACTCTTCCACCGTGAATTTTGGGACTCTCATTTGAGCTGCTCGATTCCGATCTTTGTACTGGTAGAGAGGCTCGCCGTTGTCTTGAATTTTGATCTGTTGTTATGTGTAAGTCAACTGAACTAGGGAAAGGTGGTAAAGAGTATGAATCCGGTGTCGGAGTGACGCTCCCTGTATCGAATGTTGGACTGCAGGGTTGAGCCGGTGCATAGTATGGCGAGGGAACGTAGGGTAATGTTGGCTGGTGGTATTGATAAAGTAATTGCGTTGATGCATGACCCTGGTGGGAGTATGGTCCTACGTTGTAACAATCTTCGTCCATTTTAATACCGAATTCTGCCATTTCTAGTTTAGGATATCTAACCGAGTAGGTCTCCTCAAAACTCGGTAACGCCGGTCCGGGCGTCGGCGATGGAGTTTCGCTTACAGGCGTAGTTCGTTGTGACTTTATTTCCGGTTGAATAGGTGCATGGAATTCTACGTCCGGAAATGGATCTAAGTTCTCGTCTAAGATTTCAGAGTCTTCTTGATACTGCGATGACAGAAGATCAGCGAAGGATGAACTGTAGTTGCTCTGTAATGAAAAGGGATCGATAAATAGAGGCGTAACATTACAGTAGGCGGACGTCAATGGGCGGTCACGCTAAGCCAATGCCGTTGTTTTCTAAACATTGTGACCATTTCGAGTTTGTCGTGCAGGTGCGTTAATGAGACCGCAATTTAAACATAAAAAATGCATATAACTAGGAGGGTGGCTAAATGCATCTGCACGCTTATTAAAATTAATATATCCATAGATGCGAATATCATAATTACTTACTTGTGTTTGCAGCAGTAGCATGCTGGATGAGTTGGACGAAAAAGCACTTGGCGAGCGCGACTCTGTAGCGCTCGGCCCTGTAACAAATTAAACATATTTTTACAAACTACTACTTTAATACACAGTGCATATTACATATTTTTTCATTTCATTGAGTTTCTTTTAAACAACTTAAATTACGTAAGATTGGGGTTTAAAGTGCCCCAGCCGTTTGGACAGGCAATTGACGGAACCATTCGTTGAACTATCACGCTATCGCGCTTGCATTATTTATATTTACCCCCAACGAACATACTTTGATTCTTACTTCACAATAGCCAAACGTAATTGATAAATCAATAGTAGATATTCACTTGATGTCCAAACACAACCCCGCCATAAACAGTTCTGAGGGTTTAGAAGAAAGGTCTATTAATTTATACTGCTGTTTTGGCAGCTAAATATTGCCTCTTTGAATACTTCGTGTCACGGTACTTGATTCGCCACGCCCCGAAAATTGAATCTACTGTATACACCTCATCTATGTCTATTAAAAAATTTGCTAACTGCAGGGCTTTCTCGGAAATATCAACCTTATTAAACAACGGCTTAGGAATAGTTTGGGACAATGGGAAACGACGAAGTTTTTGGGGCGCGAAGGCGATACATCCCCGGGGAGGTTATGAAATCAGTGGCATTTGCAGTTTCTATTATGTTAAGAACCATTAATTTCGAGCTTATTAAGGCACAAACAACGTTAATATTCTTTGTTTGTACATATACGTAATACATATTGTAGGGGACGAACTGAACCGGTACAAAATAAAATTTACAGGTCCTTTCTATTTAATCATTTTTAATTTCTTTATACACGAGTTAACTGTGGATGCAATAGAAATAATAAATAAACGAATACATAAATTTTGACAAATGTCCGGTGACAAGGAAACGAATCGCCATATAATAATAATTAAACTTTAATATGAAGATCCTGCCTTGCAGACCAGGAAGTTGTCAGTCGTGGAAGTGAGAACTAGTTTGAGCCCATTAAGATTCAAATTCGATTTCATTTAATATTATGCGCAGCTTAGAATTAATATGTGAGCTATATTAGAATACTAGTGTCCACAGCTAGAATGTCTTATCAATACAAGCATTCTTCTTTTAACTAACTGTTTTGCTATTCTCATATTTTGTCGAATGATTTATGAATTATATAGCATAAATATACACTGCGGTGCTAAGTAATTACTTAATTAGTTAACAATTTGTTTATGTAAATTGGTGAGTTATTTTATTCGCATTACTTTACTTATTGTGTGATTTTTAGTAGTACTTTACCGTGTATATCACGGTAAAGCAACGCTTGTGCATACATTTTCTTATCGATCAAAATGTCTTATGATTTTGAAAGATATAGGTGAAATATGTATAAGGTAATCTTATTTTAATATGAGGGATTCCTCGATATTCAAAAATAATTTCTTGATATAAACCCGCTGTTCCTGACGGTGACCATACAAAATGTAGGGTGTAATGTCCAAAGGGCGTTATTTACCTATTTCGTTGAGAAATATATCTTTTGAGAATTCGCCAAGATATCGAGCATTAGTTTTTGTTCTTGTATATCTATTTGGAAACGAAAGTGAGTATTATTTTATGTGTTTGAAGAAAGCAATTAATATGCCAATTTATTGCAATACGAACAAATAAACTTGCATAAAATTTCACCAACTACAAGTATTTCGTTTTAAAATTACATAAGTGCATTTATCCGTGGCACAACATATTTTTATGAAAGTATATTTAAAAGGTTTTATATTGCTTTGAAAAACATTTATTTTCAGATTAAAAATATTAAATAATATACTCTATTCTCTATGATTACAATTGTTATTTAAAGTAGACATAGGATTAGTTATATTATATACATAGATAGATAATGTAAACATTCCCATTTTATTTTAGCCATAAATTTAATTGTATAAATCTCAGCATATAAATCTTTAGGTAATATATTTTTTATTTTATTTACAAAAGCTTGCCAACGTTCGGCACATATGTACATTGGTACATAAAAAAATTTTCAAGATTCAATGTCACAAGCACTTATAGATAAGCATAACAAACACGAAAGGAAAAAAACATTGATTCGTAAACTATAAAAACTTAAGGAAAATTGATTTCAAAGTGAGGGGAGCAACTATGGATATCCAGACCTAACTCGTTTGTATAAATGGCATGTAATTATTGGCTAAGTATCCAAATGACACATGTAAAAATATTACACGTTAATTCTCCTAGAAACAGAAAATTAAAATATTATATTTTTAATAATAAATGGAAATGGCCACACAAAACTTGTTTTATATATTCGCACTCCAATAAAACTTCTTTGATCAAGTTCTTGTCGCTATAAAAGAATAAAATAACGAATTGCAAGTCTTTCCTGTTTTATTGGTGAGTTGTTGATTCAATATTAAAAACATATCGGCCATATCACTTCCTTATTACTTTGATCACCGGGGCTCAGTAGTTCTATCATGAGTTTGTTGATATGATGAAGCTGTAGGTCTTTAGCAAGTGCAGTACCTGTTATATATAAATAAAGAAACCGAAAATGTAGTGGTTCTGCGACTTCTGTTTCTGTCTTCCTAAACAATTTCTGAATCGATTGTAGTATTAACGGAGTTTCAATTGCATAAAATTAACATTAGCTGCATTAAGCTGGTATAAATATATAAAGTACCTTTATCTTACAAAGAGGTTTATGATTTTCTATATAAATTACGTGAATATAGGAACTGTAAGTAGAAAGTTTTTATATGCAACACTAAACCTTATCTCATATATAAATTAGATGTATTATTGTCTTTGCTAGTCGGTACAGGTTAAAGTGCATTTGCAAACCATAAAAAGGGTATTTCACTATGATTGGAAATATTTCGTAATATATTACTAAGAAATTTTGTCTAGTCAGTAAAGTTTTTATTGTTTCATATCTTGAACTGGATGTAGAAATACGACATCTATCGGGCAATGTAAAAATTAATAGGGGTTGTTTTTCACTGAGGGATGACTACACTCTATTGTGTCAAACCACATCCATAAATGTATTAAACTAACTAGTAAATCTATACTTCGACAAAAGAGGGCGCTACAGCTACAAGGCCTTAACAAACGCTTACATAAAATTAAAGAGGCCGACTCTTCTATGTATTTAAGTTTCAATAATTTGTGTGTCATTGTTAATGAAAAATTATTTGTTATTGTATTAACCTAGTGTGTATTTTTTAAGCGTGCTTTGTACAATTGTGTCCTTGGTTTTATTTTCCAGCGTTTCGCATATTATACTTTCGGTACGTTTTACTCAGTTTTTTATGATATGTTATATATACCTAAAAAACGAATAATGAAACAGACATGTCTCCATTATAGGGGCCTAAAGCAGGTATGTATTCTTAAATAAGATTATTGTGCTCTTAGGTTCTTAAATAAAATATAAATAGTCAGCTGTGATAGCGTCAGCCGACTAGGGTTAAGGGGGCGGTGGTGGGTAGCTGTGTAGTGACGTCATTCCAGTTGACGTAGATATCCCCCCAAGACTAAATACTGTGGTGACGAATATTGCCGTATGCAGTACTTAAATTTTATTGTCATATGTTGTACTAAAAATAATAAATGTCTTTTAGAATAGGCTTATGTTCATATTTGTATGGCCTTTGTTTGAGATTTTGGCGCAAATATCAGTTCAGTTGCGAAAAAGACATGATACATTTTATTTATATCTTTGGCTTTTATTTCTTTATAAGTTTAGTATGGTATTGTAACCCAAACACATATATAGTGATAGTCACACACTTGATACACTAAATGACATATTCATGTTTTGGAACGAGAGTTATACACATTTTATTTAATTAAAGACTAATGTTTATATTGCTTAATTGTTGCATGAGGAATACTCGTATTTATATAAAAACGTTGCATACGATTCGATTTTATTTTATTTTTATGTTTTATGGTCGAATGTTTTTTAACCTCTTTTATCTTAAATTTATTTTTGATTCTTTGGGATCTGTCCTTTTAATATGTATTAAGTTTTGTTGAAATAAATTTTTAATTATTTATACCACAGCCACTTAGGCAAAATAAATAAATTTTCTTCACGTTCACTGTGTCACAAAGCCCGAATAACTAATTCCTATGATAAAAATATTGTACAACAAAATGTGACAATGGCGCCAAAACCCAGCACATAAAAATCGCACATGCGCTCAAGAGAGTGCTTTCACAGATAAGTTAAAAATTTAAAATTGGAACATATCGCATCGTGTAAATATTATGCATATAATGCAAGGACACATTTCTTTTATAAAAGAAAACATCGTAATCGATGGAACGTCTATAGACTTTGGCCTTTGTCGGAAAAAAAATAAAAATAAAAACGTTATTCTCTATGATTCATGATCCGTTTTTAAATTCAGTATTTAGTTTACAGTACGGCTATAAGGAACCTTTTTAAAGTTTGTAATTCAATTTCTACTGAGAGTGGACAAAACCGAACACTTGACAAGTTCATGATTTATTATGTTAGTGACACTTTGTAACTGCATTCGGTGTGATTGTGTAAAACATGACTTCTCTAATTATATGATGAAAGAGTTGTGATAAAATTTCCTTATTCATTCGTCTAATATAAATAAATATTGAATGTTGAAATAGCTATTGAATGTTTTCTTATCATCAAAGTGATATGTGGCAGTGGCACAACCTCTTTACGTCTGGGCCTCAGATTTCTGAATCTGTTTCATGATAAATTTTTTTAACTAATAGGCAAATAGGTGATCAGCCTCCTGTACTTGACAAACGCCGTGGATTTTTTTTTGGGTCTAAGACATGTCTCACGATGTTCTCTTTCACCGTTCGAGCAAATGTTAAATGCGCACATACATAGGTGCACATCTGGGGATCGAACCTACAACCTCAGGTATGAGAGTCGCACGCTGAAGCCACTAGACCAACACTGCTCTCTGATGATAAATTAATGTGAACAAATATTTAATAAGTAATTTAGGGTTATAATACCTTTATAAATAAGACGAACTCCTGACTATGTTTTACTATAGCGAGATCATGTCTTCGCTATGTCACTCTCTTTTATGTAATTAGCAGTTATCACTATCTACTTTTAAGTTAACTTAGACGATAAAAGTAAGGAAGTCAATAAATATATATTTTATAATTTGAACTTTAGCCATTTCGAAAGCTACATTATAAACAGTGAAGTATTTAGTTACTAGTAATGTTACCAGTAGAAAATATGTTTAAAAAGTCTGATAAGTATATTAAAATTAGAATTAATTTTGATGTAGATCTACATTCTCAATAAAATCAAACACCTTTTTAAGCATAACAGGTTTTTGTGCGACGGAGGTTATTAATATTCAACACAAAGGCGCCACTTCGGTTTCGTTTTTATCCTCTAAATAATTTGTAAAACATAGTTACATATTCTCATATGTTATATTATTAGACCAATGCATAAACTTATTAACTTACGCATTATAAAACGAGACTAGGTTTTTTACTGTGAATTTTTGTGGTACTTGGCCATAAAATGTATAAATAAAATTCAACGCAACCCTTAAGAGATAGCAAAGAAACTTTCTCTCAACGTTTACTGTGGTTTACGTTTCACAGTCATACATAATATGCTTTTAATAAGTTAAATTGAGTAGTATAAGAGAATACGGAATAAAACATACATTTGAACATGGTCATTTTAAAAGTATTTAAATCACAGCGCATATGACGGAACTATTAAAACGGGCATTTTTTAAATTAAAGTAAAAAATATATGGTCACTAAAACAATAAAACATTAAGCTCTGTATATCTAACATTTTTTTTCAATTGAGCGACCTTGAAGTCTGGCGGTGGCTTGGTTGTCGCCGGCTATTTTTGTGAATTAAGTAACTATATTGAATAAATTTGAATAAAGATTTGATCATGCGTTGATATATTTTCCTCTGTGTTAATAATCTAATTTCTTAGTTTTTATTCACGTGTTTGGGGGAATATGTAGCGACAAATTTGATTTATTTGAGAGATAACACATAATAGGCTATTTAGGTTTTACAGCGAAATTACAACGACTCGATTTTTATCCAAAAATTTTAAGTCTACGCTTTTTTATGCAAAGTCATTAGGTTAAAAAGGCATTTTCGTTTCATATTTTTTCACAAAAATTTGACAAGAACGGCTAGTTTTTACGTAAATGTAACTCCTTTTTTACCTTAAACTACCGTTGAGATATATAATGACACTATTTCGTTCCATTATTGATTAGATATGTTATTACACGTAGCATCTGTATTTACCAAATATAAATAAATACGTATCGTTAAAGAAGTGATTTATCATTTTCCCTCTAAATAAAAATCAATTTAAGGAAGTCGATAGCCGAGGGTAAGCAAGTGCGACCTTGAGAGTGGCGGGTCGATGCGTGGCGTAATACGTGACGTCACGGGCGGCGGCCGAGGCCAACCCACCCCATTACTACCACCCACGTATTTTTAGTCGCTGTGACGTAAATTTCAGCAGTTCAAATGAATGGCTAAAGTATGCAGTAAAAGGCAACTGGGTCCTCTTTGCTTTGGCACCTATGTGTTAAGTATTCGAAGAAATTATTTTTAGAATAAGATTGAAAGTAAGATTTACAATTGCGTGTTAATAAAATTGTTATGTTTTTACTGTATTATAGCTAGTGTTTATGTAAATAAATTTCTAATAGCCTTCTAGATGAAACATAAGATACCTATACTATGGCTGCCGACGGCGGCTGTTATTAATTTCAATTGATAATTTTAAACATCCTATTGAGAATTCTTGTATGTATATGCTATAAGTCTATTTAAATAATTTTTCCTATTGATATTATTAAGTTTATCAAAGCGGTTTATCATTTATTTTTATACTTTTAAGGTTATCTGGTGCCCGTTAATTTGTTTCGAATAAAGTTTCAAGGTAATACAAACTTTGGTTTATATACATAAGCGAACCCTCCCTTATTACATCACGTGCCTATATCGTTATACCCGTAGCGTCAGCCAAGTTTATAGAGGTGTATATCGTGACGTCAGAGGGAATGAATGTATACCGGATCTACGTCACATCAGCTGGCCGATATCGTGCCCTATCAACCGTTGGATCAACCAATTTATAAGATTCTTGTCGAAAACCTTCATCCCTTAGCGAGTGCTTAAACTAAGCATTCATCAGATGTTATCTATGATTATGAATAAACTTTCGCTTAGTAGGATTCGCTACGTAAATAAAAATTTATGAATCCACTTTTGATTTTAACGTCCGATCGGAAAAATATTCGTGCAAATAAAAAGTGAAAGTTGAAGCATTTGATGCTTAGACTTTGTATGTTACAATACTACAGTATTATGCGATCGGTGATCATTTGCGGACATCTCGGCAGGTGCAACGTCTGCCGGTTGCGACAGACGATTGGGCAAGGAAGGTAGTTTATTAGAGGCCATCGGCTTCGGGCCGTTCGCGACATCCCATTTAGTTACCTAACAGACAAAAACTATATTAATTTTATCACACTAGCACGTCTATAATTACATCATGTCATATTAGTCATTAATTTAATAATGTTAAGTGATAATGCGTGTAATTTTGTATCATCACATAATTGAAAATCTAAGTCAAATTTAAATAAAATTCAGGTTAAATAAAGTTGTAAGATGTTGATGTTGACGTTATCTGAAATAAACTTTGTATTTTCAAACGGAATGCACATTTTTCTTAGCTTTCGAGCTTTTAATAAAAAGGTGTTTTTGTAATTAATACTTCGTTATGGAGTATATAATTTAAACTGTTTCATACGTAGCTGAAGCTTTTAATTTGTTATCTACTATTTCAAGCGCAAACTATTTTATCAACATTTTCAACGCGAAAAGCTACGACGGTCTTTAAAGTAAAAAAAAGATCATTTTAATTACAATGCTGTAGCGTACACGCCTGCAAATTTGATAATCACTTTGTTATATTAAGTGAAACAAACCTAGTTATTATTTTCATATACTTCTTATTTGAAGTATGTTAGAAATGTACTATAAATTCCGCATTATTGTAACAATTTCAAGTTATTTTTAACTTATCGAGCTTTCCTCTTATGTTCATAGCATTTAATAATAGGTCACTGGGCAACTGTTGCATTAAGAATTTTTCTTCCCACGTTGATATTTACCTTTTAATATTAAAAAATATTTTTTATTTTGTGTAAATTAAGGGAGATGGAATAAATGTTACGTCCAGTGAACTTTTAACTAACTTAAATTAAACAAATAAATTAATACGTATAAAAATGATAAAGATGGGATTTAAATAAATCAAAAAGCCGTAAATAAAAATAAATAAAACAAAAAGGTACATACGTGTAATAAGGAATTTTCTAAGGCCGCAATGTTGGCTGGAGGGCGTCAGCAACGCACCTCGCATTCTAGCCGATAGCCATCGTCACAACAGTTCCACACAGAGTCTAAGGTTTACACCAAGAGGTTCTACACAACGAAAGCGAAAATAAACACAGAAGTAGAGGGAGGCGAATCGTCGTGCGGGCGCTGACCTGGCGCTGGCTTCTCCGAGTCCTCGGCGGCGGCGCGCGGCTCCAGGGTCACTCCGAGGCACGCGCCAGACAGTCCCAGCTCGCTTAGCAGGATCCTCATGCGGCCGAGCACATAGCACTCACTGCACGCGCACTCACTCACGGTTTGTCGGCAAAGTGTCGCGAGGGGCGCACGGAAGTACGCTCAGGCTGACGGTCGGTGCGATACTGAGGCCGCCGCCGCAGAGGCTGGTGGCTATATCGCGGGCTCTGACGTCACGGTCGCTACGTCACGGTTGCGACGTCACTAACGGTACCTCCCACGGCCCGCCCGCCGCCTGCCGCCCGCCCGAGCCTGCGCTAACGGCATCGCTAGTACGGAGCAGAGCTTTCGTAACTCCGCGCCGAACACCATAGCGACGCCCTTGCCTCACGATTATACTTCTCTCGTGCAATATTTAGGAAACACGTGTTTTTTAAAGAAACGTAACTTTTGCATAATGTCTTGTTATTATAAAACATTGAGAGTAAAAATAAGTTTTGAAAGCAGTAACTCGTGACATAAAAGGTTTTCGTAATAAAACTTCCTTGAACATATTTTATAACAAATACGTTGTACTTTTCTCTGCAATCTTTAACTTTCAACTAAAAATGTTGATTTTATAAATGCTGTTGTCTCCAATATTCTCTATAAAAGTAAGTTAGCAAATACAGAATTTCGTGGACCACTAGTTAGCTACTTAAAAAAAATATGTTCGAACTCGAAAGCATTTTTAGATATACATACTTTTTAACTTCATAGTTACTTAATTAAGCTTGTAATTTTCTATACACGGTGTATATTAGAGTTTAGCTGCTAGTATTACACCAGGACTTTATAAATAGTAAAAAAGTCTAGACGATTCTGTATGCACTAATTTCGTTGCAATTACGCGTATATCGAGAGACAAATGCAGCGGCGGCGTGCGTCTACGCATCCCGCTCTCATTCGAGATCCCTTCCGCATTGATTGTGTCGCCGTCACGCGGATATCTATAGAGTGAATTTACACGCCTATATACAGGTGTGGCCTACATATTGTTGCTTCTCTCTAAGGTACTTGTAAAAAGTATATAACAGGTCAAGCGAAAGTCCTCGCTAAAGTGTTGTCCAAAGCAAGTACCAGCCGATTATGAAAAATACGCTATTTTTCAAGGTAGTGTTTCACTTTAATATAATGGTTCAGACACAGGCTAAAGTAAAATTTAATCAAAAATAATATTGTTTTGAATTTAGAACATTTAACAAAAAAGTAAAACATACGTTCATTAAAAATTTCTTTATGTAATTTAAAGGAACTGTTTCGCCAATTCCAACTAAAATATACCTAAACTCTATTTACAAGAATTATGAAGTAAAACATAAATTTAATACGTAAAACCTCTAGGTCGAGCTAAAGCCTTCGAGAGGGTTGACTTATGTTTATTATTTACGTGCAGTATTGTAGTATTACAAACAAATTAATTAAAACGATATATTCTAAAAGAAGTGATTGTATTCTTTGTCGGTACAAAATAAGTATTTTAATAAATCAATCTGTTCCAATTACTTAAATTAAACCATTTTATATTATGTTATGTATGTATTTGGCTATAATTTTAATAAATTACATATCTTTATGTATATAATTCTACTGTACGTGTATGTCTGAACTCCTCTTAAACGGCTGGACCGATTTGATTGAATTTTTCTGTATGCGTTTGGGTGGCGCCCTGGACGGTTTAGATTCACAAATCAGCTCAGCAGATGTCGCTGTAGTCGGTACTTTCATACTTGTTTTAAATATCCTAATCGCTTGAAATATCATGCAGGACAACGTCTGTCGGGTCCGCTAGGACTCTATATATCCCGTTGGCAAGCGGCCGGATGGGTACAAATTCGGCAAAGTCCCATAACCTGAATTACAATTTTTTTTGTAATTCATCCGAGCATCACCTAGAACATTTTGGTACTATGTAATCTTTGGAAGGTAATGCCCACCTACTGACTTTTTTGTTTGACCCCCTTTATACTTACTATAAGTTTGTTGACACATTTCAATAAAATCAAAATTCGTCTGTATCAGTCTCGCTAGAGGGTACAGGACTCGTATTTAATTGTAGCGGTTTCTATAAATATAAATAAACTATACATGTATGTAGTACATTTCCTTGCACTTTAATATTTTATTCGTATAAACGTAACAGAAAATTAACGGCTGACGCAAGTCGTATTTATTTCCGGACTTAATGAATTGTTTTCATCTTATTAATAGTTAATTATTATCATTATGTTAAATTACAAAGACAGCTAAAATACATGTAAAAGTACTTAAAACTGAAATAATAACATGTTCACCGTGAATTATGCTTTTTTAATATTCGTAGTATACACAAGTGAAGAGTGATTAAAATGTGCTGGAGCTTTGATTATGCTCTTTTAAAAATAAAAAAGGGTGCGTGTACTTATGTACGCGCGTAAGAAGTTATACTTCTTTGGCAATATTAAAAATAGTTTTTGATTGCATGCAAATAATTAATTACAATTAAATAATCAAAGACTGGAAAAGGAGTCATTATAGTCAATAAAGTTCAGTTTACATTTGAAAAATTAAATAAATAAATATTTATTATTATTCTCTTACATTAAGTGTAACATAAATTCTATTATTATTCGAATTTTGTTTTTAAATTATGTCCAATGCCGTAGCATCTTCTGTGGGCAACTTCATTCTGTTAATTTTGTGTCACGGTGCGCGCGCATCGTAAAATTTCACTCTCATCAATTTTTCATAACGCGCCTAAAGAAGTATAACTTCAAAAACTGCAATGCAATTTAAAAAAAATAACTAACTCTGTAATACTCTATAGTATATAATAATATTTATTATTGTAATAGCACTTCCGCGAACTTCATTTCGCCTGAATATGATTTTTTACTTATCCTACGAAATAGAACACAGTTTTGAAGGTTTAATTAAAAAACAACTCGAATTGGTCCAGCCGTCTACGAGTTTTGCGCTGAGTAACATATTTATAGTAAAACATAATAAGTAACATATTGACCGTGTCATAGACATTCATGGTGTAGGCTACCTAAGTTAAAAACATAATATTATGTGAATCTTTTTATATTTTTTAGGAATTCTATACTTTCAATGGTTTATAACCAACTTGAATTTTATTTACTTTAACATTGTTTTATCGGTTTATATTTTAGTCGTTTTGGCTTATTGTAAACTTGTTTACACACACTCAAACCACGGCCTAATTAAAAAAAACATTTAAGTAACTAATAACCATATCAAAATTTCGACCCACAGATTCAATAAAACAAGAGTATTTAAATAAAAAATAAATCCATTTACAAATTCCCTTTATGTCAACGCTGTCAAAATGTTTAATGACAATTGACCATTAACAGAACCGCTTTCGTTTTTTGAAGCACTTAAATGCATGTTATATCGGTATTTCTCGTCCGCATTCGCGATGCATATATTTGCAGTGGATTGGTCGCATGCCCTAGTGGCTAGTACTATTTGTTGCCGGCACGTCGGGCACACGTCCAGTTATCTAATTTTACTTATAATCGATGTCGTCGTATTGACTCACTGACAAAAGACTTCTTTCGAGGCTTTAACTTAAATTTTGCAGCTGATTTTGCAGTGTTGCAAAGATCCAATGCATTTATTAAGCGGTTTTCATTCTTAAATATGTATATACGTATTCATAAAACCTAAAATAGTATTATTATACGATACAGATCAGTTAGTTAAAACAGTTTTATATGACTGATTTAATTTTTATCAATAAGGGTCAAGTTATCTTTCGATTCGCAATCCTTTTATTACTAGGTACTGCAGTAAAGAAATAAATTTATAAAATAAAGTTTTATCTTAAAGAAAATGCTCTTTTTTTATAAGGGGTGTTATAATGACAACTTTACGATTATGTCTTTGAATCCCCGGTCTTTTTCGGTATACAATCTAATTGGCTATAATTGACCCAGGACATGTATCAGAACCTAGTGCCAGCCATACTTATAAGTAGTTACACGATAGATGCTATTTATTTGTATTATGTTTATAAAAAAACATAGATCTAATTTTAAAATTACCAATGGCCATTACAATTAAATGTTACCTATATTTCGAATTAAACAAATAACAATAAACACTACATGTAGGGAAAGTAAACATTCGGGTTACCAATACATTTATGTAAGCTTTTTAACACCTCCGACGACTATATAGTCGGGGAATAATCTGGAAACATTATAAAAAAAAAAAAAAAAAAAAACACTACATGTATCTCCTTTAAGAGGCAAACACAGCATGTTTAGTAACTGTATAATAACTAACAGAATACTTAAAAATATAAAAATATGATTTGTGAACGAACGAGACCGATAAATTATAGCATATTGAAACATTCTGGATAGGTCTGCGAAACTCTAAGTAAATTAAGTGAAAGGGGACAATTTGTGTGGAAAATTCATTAGCTAACTTCACATCTTACGTTCTACGAAAGGGAATGGCAGAAGATTTAACAGAAGAACGAGGGATTCATAAGTTTATTTTTGAGAGCAAAAATCAATCTAACTAAAGATCCAGCTGTGAGAAGGGGAGGCTCGCCGCTAGTAATTATGTGATTATAAGTTTTTCATATATCTGGCACGAACAGCAAATACATAGCAACACATAGTGGAAACTGATTGTATTTTATTAGGTATGAAACAAGTATAGTTATATCGGTCACAGAGATTCGTTTTTATTTAAATGTATGAGTTTTTCCTATAAGGAAAAGTAACAGTTTCAGATACATTACCACAGACTAATAAGTCCAATAAAAAGTCTTTTTTAAAATGCTGTTCATGTTTTACTCCTAAATTATTATGCAATATTGTGTATTTAAAAAACACTGGCAGAAACAACGCAAAGCCTAAAATAATATGAGCTTTCATGAATCAACATATTATATTTGACATACTTATATAAAATAGCACAGGAACCTATTTTTCTTATTAATTCTTCTCAAATAAACGAATGGGCTATTTGTTAAGAATCTTTATATAAAAAATAGGGAAAACCAGTTGCAGGTTCTTTTTTGACCGAGACGGTTATTCCAAAATGACTTGGAAAGTACTATTTGTTAATTTTTTAACCTTGTCTGTAAGGATTATTAAAAAGGAAATAAGTATTCTGTACTTGGTGGGTAACGTTGTACCTTCTTATGTAATTTATCATAATGCGAAGTTTCTACTTAAGAAATTAATTTAAAAAAAAGGGTCCGTGTACTTATGTACGCGCGTAAGAAGTTATACTTCTTTGGCAATATTAAAAATAGTTTGGCTTTGTTCCACCTCCAGTTTTTGATGTTTCACAGCGATAAGATGAAAACTCTTTTTTTGTATTCAATTTAGTGCAGTTACACTGATTCATTAATTGTTTTTTGTCTCTTTTCCTTATATTTCCTAGATAAAATCAGAAAAATTACATGTTT
Source organism: Pieris macdunnoughi (assembly GCA_905332375.1). Lineage (NCBI taxonomy): Eukaryota > Metazoa > Arthropoda > Insecta > Lepidoptera > Pieridae > Pieris > Pieris macdunnoughi. The sequence continues at coordinate 5,975,444 of CAJOBZ010000002.1, forward strand.
TGATTAAACAATGTGGTTAATTTTTTAATCAAAACATTACTCGATAATAATAATAATACATACGGATAGTTAACCTCAATTGTATTGAAGCTCTTAGGAAGGTTGATGAGCACAGTTTTTTCACAAATATTAATTAGTATTGGTTTAAATATTCAATTTAAATCACTTCTGATTATAATTCAAAAAGCATCGCTAAATTTCTTTGAAAAAATAATTAAAACTCCTTTATTTGTTTAAAAGGTAAATGACAAATGTCATTATGGTCATTCAAAATTGTTGGCATACGAACTTCACGCATATTCTATTTCTTTTTACTTGTAGATTGTCTTATTCCTATCGCTCGCGCACGCTATAATCACACTCCTAATTTTGTGTCACGGGTGCGCGCGCATTGTAAAATTTCACTCTCATAAATTTTTCATAACGCGCCTAAAGAAGTATAACTTCAAAAAAAATCTTTCAAATTTTGAACACTTATCGGTTTATTCTCTAACGGAAGCGAGATTATAGCTAGACGGGATAAGTAAATGGAATTATTATTATAAAAACAACACAGACCCAAGGTCACAGTTTATTGCATGAGATAAATCATATTATTAAAAAGGTACTTAAGTACTCAGGAAATAAATGTGTGATGTAAACATCGTACGAATCAATACGTTTAACAAAAAGATTAACAAAAAAGAGGTTGAAGTACTTACTAAGAAATATAAACTTTTTCAGTTTCCAAATGTTTTGTAGGAAAATATTGTTTTTAATTAATCATTTTTACATTTTATATGTTTCTTTCATAGAATTGTAACATGGCATTTAAAAAAAAACCATCAGAATATGTATGTAACGCTATAATGTGTTTAACGTATGTAACGTTATATTTTATTAAATAGAACTGCAATAACTATGATCAATAGAAAGTTAATATTGCAGTAGTTGCAATTGCAGTGATAAACACTATCAGCATAATATTTTGTTAAAGAACGAAACTCGCGCGCCGATGCCTGGTTCACCGAGGCGTCATGACGTGAGACACAGAGGCACATATTCAGAGTATGTGTATGGAGCCCGCATGCTAGTGTGAGTAAAGTGTTACCATTGGATTGCGAACGCAGCGGAGTCAGCGCCCCGCGCGGACATAACGTGAAACATCAGCTGAATGCCGTCTGTATAGTGTATTGTCAGAATATTGTGCGTGATTGTAAATTATACTAATTGAGCATGGCCGCCCTCATTTACGCTGGATTCTATTTATTTTTTAGTGTTGATGATATTTTTTAACCTTGCATGCGCCCTGTGTAACAAGATAGTGAATCAATTAGTTAGAAACAACGCACGCTGCTCTAAACACTAGGACGGGTGCATAATGCACATTGCAAGTGTGTGTGTGAAGTGTTCACAAATAGTTCGTGCGGAAGGAGATCAACGAAATGATCGCTATCGTAAGTATATTTTGATGTTTGTGATTATTTGTCGTAATTTGAGGTTATGTTACAAACTTTCTCGTGATGTACACTTGGCAATTCATTGCTTTTCTATCTATGTTGTGCAGATGTGGAGTAACATTATATTTTTATAAAATTTAGGTCAGTATAAAAATACACTTTCTTTTAAAGAGAGATTTTCTAAATATGTGTATATTTTGTGTTTTTTTATTATTACTGTGAATGTAACCGTAAAAATAATTTTAATAAGATGGTCTAATAATACGAAGTATTTGTCTTTTTAAATACTGTTAGAGTGCCTTGGAAAACGCTAGTTTTTATTTGCCTTATTTATGTATGTTAAGGGCATGAACTAAAAGCTTAAATACCTATCTACATCTTACACTTTATAAATTTGTTTACTTTCCCGTATTTTAGGTAATAAGCAGTTCTAACAATAACTAACATCCATGTAATAGGATACTGAGAGCTGGTTATTGTTACTCATTATATATTATTATTATTGCAAATTTAAGACCTTGTCTTGATCCCCTAAAAATATTATATTAAATGTTCATGTCTATCCTCATATATTTTCTGTTTTTGTATAATAGGTACATACATACATCTAAGTTTTTTAATCTTATAATTCGCTTAAAATACTTATGAATATTCCCTATCTACCAAATATAATCATTCTATGAAATTGTGTTACTACACTGAAATTATCAAAAATTATTACTTTTATCTTATCTATACAAGTGCTCCTTCACATAAGCGGTGAGGATTAAATTGACGCTATGATTTAAAAATGAGTAATAATTGTGTACAAAGGTATTTGGGAGATGAATAAGATGCTCTTGTAATAACGAAAACATTTTTAAAGATTGAAAATATAATAATTCAAACAGATTTTGTTTTTATGAAATAATATTCAGAGTTGACACGCGCGGACTGTAACTCCCGTATCCATAACGTTTTTAACATAGGCACGGATGACGGAAGTCATAGTTCAGGCTGAGCCAGTACTTTAACACTTATACCTAAGGGTAATATAGAAACGAGATTGAATGCTAAGTCGGACTAACGTACGTCTAAAATGTATAAGATTTTGACATACGGAAGTCATAGATTGTTGAAAGCCTCGTTACAGAATCTCACCCTGTGACAGACAAAAAATTATAAGAGGTTTTTTCCTTTTATGTAGTTTCCAATCGGTCCATACCTTACAACCCCTTATAACAAGCCGGCCCTTTAATACAAGAACAATTATGACTACAGAAAACACTACTTCTATTCTTATCCTTAATGTAACTCTAATTCTGCGTTATAATTTATGCTGGCAAAACAGACTGCAACGTTCCGTAGGACACGTACTAAAATAGATAAAAACGTATCTATTATAATTCGTACCTACTAATGAACGTGAATTTACTCTGTTTTATTTCGTCATACATATTTCATCAAAATTCAAATCCTAATCTGAGTTACCTTATTATAATGATATAATAATGTATTTATTTAAGCCATCATAAATCCATATGGTTATTATTGTGTTAGTTACAATATTGAACAATTAATGGTGAGAAGTCCCTGATATCATTTTGCTGGCAATTGGCAACTAATAATTCATCAACTGCTTCTGCCAAACCATTACTCTTAAACTTTCTATAAAGGTAGAAGTATATAGTCTTCACTCAGTTTCGCTTAGTTACACAAGTCTCACAGTTTCAAATAAAGTTTCCTCGCCCTTGATACGGGACAAGGTCTATATTTTTATGGAGCCGTGGTATTGGACTTGAAAATCAAGCGAAGCTCACTATGGGTCAACTAATCGCTACTCTCATATCATAATGTCACAACTTAATGAACCCCTGACCTATCTATATGGAATAGTGCACGTGAGTTAACGACCCGTGTTATATGGAAACATATTATACTCTAATCAAGCGTTACAAGTTACTAGCCAGTATATTTTTAAACTTAGAATATATCGATCTGACCGCTCTTCCCCGCTACTTAATACGTCATCCTTTCTCCTGTTGGGGTAATAATGACGTCATAGATCTATGACGAAATGTGACGCGATTGAAACGGGCGCATGCGTATTGAATGTAAAATCAACCGTGTATCGAGAGAAAGAACTAGAGAATTTCTATGAAAGCTATATGATTATTTTAATAATATAATATAAACAAATACATTTACCTAAACGATATGTTATACAACCCTTAAACTAATAGTTGAACAGTTTCGCAAATTTCTATGATTTTTTCACGTTTTGTTATAATTAATTCAAATCATATCGCTGTACGCGTTGGTTTTATTCAAAATACTATAACTCTAACAGCTCTTAGAATAAATAAAATAATAAATAGAAACGCTATAGTTTATCACACTATTATTAGGCTTATAATTTAAAAAGAACCAGTAAATCCGAGTGGACATCTTTAATGTCAATGACATCTTTCGTTCTATAAGAACATTGAATGTTCGTGAACTTCCCTTGTTTTTTCCGATTTTCTTCACCCACCGGTAGATGTCACTTCGCCCCCCGCCTAACAACAACATGGCGGTTCATTCACGAATCCGGCATCACATCACGCGATGCTCGGCAAAATTATTTTTGCATAAGTTTCTGTTACAATAAATTGTGGCCGGCTGCCTAGTTTTCTCAATAATATAGTTAAAATTGTTATGAAGATGAAACTGCAACAAAAAACAGGTAGGTAACGTGTTTACGTAACTATATTTAAACGTCACCTTTCTATGCTGTATTGATTATTTACTATTCAACTATTCATAACCGCATGCCGTGGTAATTTTTTGTGAAGTATTCTATACGTTGGGCTTATTATTTTTATGTTAGTTGGCAAATAACTTTGAGGCGTACAATGTAAAATAATGTACAGTTTAATTATCTAATTGCATTTTAACAGGTACGTATCGCGCTGGTGCATTAAATTGGTGCATTACTTCAACGTGTTGCTTAGTAACGATATTCATATTATATTTGATGGCAATTTCATAAGTACTTGGCATTGGAGATTCTTTTTAGCGGGTTTTGCTATCTAAATGTTGCACCATATTTGTCAATAAAATTTTATAGTAGTAACTAAAAAAATCTAAACAATTTATATAGGATTATTGCCACAACTACTTTATAACTTATACACATATATCCTTTAGTTTAGCTTTAGATTGGAATTTAAGCTAAGTTTGCATGTAATTTTAGTAATTTATAGGATGACTGTTTATGTAAATTATTGATAAATAGGCGAAGAAACGCATCTAACTAAAATTAGTATTCAGTGTCATGTTTCTAAACATTGGACTTTTGTTACAGGTATTACTTATTCATCTTCAGTATTATGGTGCTTAGAAAACTAAAGAAAATTTAATGTAAATATTATATAACATGGATCCTATATTAGAAAACGAATCAGCCACCGCAGAATCTCCTGGTAGACAAGGGAAATCAAAACAAAAGCACAAGAAAAGAAAAGGACCCTTAGACTCACAAAAAGAAAGTCAGACGGTTGTTGGAGATAGAAGAAAATTTGTTGTGACAAAACTTTCAGCATCAGACGAGCAAGAAGCAAGTGGCAGTCGTTTACCTGAAAGCAATGTACATACTGTTCATTTTGGTACTCGCGGAGCAGAGTCACAGCGACCCCACGTAAGGTCCATTTTTAAAGATAAACCAGCTGAAACATCCAGGTCCGCAAGTGCTGAAAGAGATTCTGGGTCTAAAAAAGAGTATGAAACTTTTCATGGGACATCGACTAGTCCACGGAGTTCAATATTCGATATTTTTCGCATAAGGAGGAAGAGCGATGCCAAAAAACATCAATCTGTTATGCAAAATGTTAAAGAACCACAAGTATCTAAAGCAGCTGAATCCCCAGACACTACTAAAGCTGACAATGCTGATTCTAAAGAGTCTCACAAAAAGTACTATTATACGGTTACGGGAGTATCGTCTCGAAAATATAGTCCTATTACACGAGTCATGGATATATTTAGAAGTAAACCGTCAGCAACAGAGCCTCCAGCAGCTGATTCACATAAAAAGAAAACTAAAAACCAAATACGACGATCGTCTTTAGACACGACATCCCCTACCTATCATAAAAATTCATATGCAGCATTAGATCCCCTTCAAGCAAAACAATTATTTAGGGAAATTCGTGGATTGCCCAAATATGATCCTTACTTGTCTATCGTTCAAATATCTCTTGGAGGACGAGATAAAACTAGATTATTATTAAACTTTTTTAAATACCACCGATGTTATGAAATTTTACCGAAATCAGCTAAAGTTATAATTTTTGATACCCAATTCCTAGTTAAGAAGACATTTCCAACACTTGTATCTCACGGAATACGATCAGCGCCATTGTGGGATTCCAATAAAAAGTTACTTGTTGGTATGATAACCGTATCTGATTTTATAAGAATCTTGTTACATTTCGAAAAGGAAAATTTGTCGATGGATGATTTAGAAAGTCACACTTTACACACATGGCGAAAATTACTACGTGATACACGAAAACCTCTTTGTAGTATTGGTCCAGATCATTCACTACATGAAGCCATAAATCTCCTAATAAAATACAGAGTGCATCGTCTACTGATGATTGATCCAAAATCGGGAGACGTGCTTTATATATTGTCACATAAGAGAATATTAAGATTCCTATTCGTGTATTTAAATGAGTTCCCCGAGTTAACATTTTTCCATAAGAAATTAACAGATTTGAAAATAGGTACGTTTGAAGAAATTATATCAGTAACCGATGAAACGACTGTTAAAGATGCTTTCCAGCTTCTTTTAGAAAATAATGTTTCTGCCTTGCCGATATTAGATGAAAATGGTACTCTTTTAGACGTTTATGCTAAGTATGAAGTTTTGAATTTAGTTAGTGAGAAATTATACTTGAACTTGTCACTGACCGTGGGTGAAGTTAGGACGAGAAAGAAAGACTGGGAAGAAAAACTACAGAAATGTCATTCAAGTATAACTTTGTATGAGGCCTTAGAAGTTATTGTAAGAACAGAAAGTCATCGATTACTATTAGTCAATAAGGATACCAAACTTATGGGCATCGTCTCTCTGTCTGATATTTTAGTATATTTAAATAGGATAATACCTTCAGAGAAAAAGGTTTCATCCCTACAAGAAATTTTTAAGCCTTTAGAAGAGAATAAACTTCCGGAGGCTGCTAAAGAAACAGATAGTGATGTTATAACCATCGAAGTACCTAAATTAGATACCCCCAATGTACCTGAGGCGACGGACGCCGAACAAAATGACCCTAACGTTGAAAACGTTGGTTCTATTGATGTAGCGATAAACGAAAACGAGAAAGAGACTGACGCAGATGATGCTAGTCCCAAAAATGACTCAAATGTTGTCCCACACTTAAATAATGTAGATGAAACTCACGAATCGCAAGTTAATATTGTAGATGAAAATAACTAGTAATTTTTTAAACCCAAAGATATTTAATGTTACTTATAAAACAATTTAATTTATAACATATAATTAAATACCGTGTCATGCTTTTTGCTTGTATCTTTAATAGTTCGACATTAATAAAGGTATATAACATTGTCTTCTCATAATACTTTGCATTATTCACCGTGCGAGGGCCTTATTTGTATAATAACATTATTTCTAAATTTCAATAAAATATTTTGGCAGATATCTTACTTTCGTCATTTTCCCTTGTTTGGGGTTAAAAAGTAGACATTTTAAGCACAATTATTTGTTTTATTACAGCTTATTTTAAATGTAAAAAAGCAGAAAAAGGCAGGTAGGTAGGTACCATTGACAGTTTAAAAGCTGTCTTCATCTGTTTTCTACAAAAATTTAAAACAATATCTTTTATTTTATTATCCAAAAACACATCTACATAGTTTGAATATAATATTGATTTTGATTAATCTATTTTACCACAATCTTCGAATATTGTAATAATATAACATACATAAACATAGCATACTCAAACAATATATTATACAAGTGCCTATAAAATCAAAAAATAATTTATTCCTAGGTGCGCTATTTTACTGAGCTTTTATTGATTTTCGGACTCGCTTGAAATGCAACCTGTTAAAATAGCACGCAACCAAGGACATTGGAGTTGATTTGCAAGAAAATAAAATTAGTTTTGTTTTTCACTTTTCTTGTATACCTATCGAGCCAAACACGTTTTTGAAATGATTGGTTTTGTGCTTATAGTCTTTTTATCAATTATTTAATAGCGGTAACGTTTTAAATATTTTTATTATTAATAAAAAAAAATGTTAATAGTTAACAATAATTTTAAACTACTTTTATTTGAACTTATTAGGCCAGACACATTTCGGTCTGTTTCACTAAATTATTTTAGTTATAGGTCATCCATAAAGGAAAATTTTCTCTGGAATCGAACCTATAGATATAAACACAAGAACGAAAAACCTGACCGACTGAGCAGATAGAATGTTGATTGTAAAGTAAATGCAGCAGACGACCGGTTGGAAGAAGTAAGTAGTACCCGGAACAACATTGCCTCAAGGTTGCTCCGTATCTCTTACTTCAAGAGATTATTATTTTATCTTTTACTACCTAGCTGTCAGCTACAAAAATAAATGGGCTATATTTAGTCTTCAGGGTTCGGTTGCTAATTAATTTACGCCTTGAAAACTTGCAACTTTTATTCTTAGACACACTATTTTGGATGAGGTTATTTTTAATAATCCCGTGTAGAAATACTATAAGCATTTTTATTTTCAGAAATAATATAAATAGAAATTTATTATTTTAAATTTAGCTTTGGCGTAATACTGCCAAAAAGGGAAAGACAGACAATAATTCACGTAACAGTAGTTATTGAATTTGTAATTCTGCAGTTCTTGCGCTTACCTACTTTTACAGCTTTTCTTACAGTAGTTGCCTGGAAGAGATAATTTAAAAGAGATAAGGCCTCCTAATTATTTAAGTTCATTAGTTCTTAATTGGTATTGTAATGCGATGTGTGAAATAAATATAACTAAAATCTTAAATTCTTAAAAATTTAAGAATAATAATTGTAATAATCCGGTAATTATTGTAAATTTTTAGGTATTTATTTAAGTATTATTCGAACACAACAGTTTAATTTAAACTTAATTTATACATATAACTGTAGATTTAAAGACAACTATGCCTGGATACAAATAAAACAGGTTGAATTGTAGACTTCCCCATTCGTTTAAAAAAAAGGTGAAATTTGCACAATAAGACCAACCTACAAGAGATTCGATACAAACAGGTTCATCTATATATAAATACTTAAAAGAGTATTCCGTAACAGATTCTATTGATAATCATGAGGCAGAGACGGCTGCAAAACCGGTAAGTTACCTGACACTGGCTAAATAAATATGGAAGCTTGTCGCGTGATTGTGAGACAAATCTGCCTACACGATGCCGCTAAACAAGCCTTGGTTGCTGGTAATTTAACGGGAAAATTGTATTTATATGATTTTTGCTTAACTATTTAGTTAATATTTAGCAGTTTATATTAGACAAGGGTTGGCACAGTAGACTTATCGCATTAAAATGTTGTATTCCAAAAATAGTATGACTTCGGAAATTTACACGTAACAATTTAATATTTTCTTAATGTGTGAGCGAATCTGCAAGCATATGCCACATTTCAATATATTGTTTACGATATTCGGGTACGATACCTATATTTAAAAATAATTTCGTTTGTAAGGTATAGAAGTTTATGGGAGATGCGACTGTAAAATACATTTTAACGTTTAAAAAACCTTTCAACGTGATTTATAATTGTTGTTATATTTTTATAAGTAGCAATAAGTCGAACACTAAGTTAAAGAGATAACTTGCTATCATAAATAAAAAGTAAGTGCACGTACTGCGTGAGTACATTGTGGAGTCATTCGATAATACCGGTAAGCAAAACTGTTCGGAATAATATGAAGGTCACAAAATAACGTCATTCCTTGTTAACAACATTCAATCCTGAGTTCCAAACAATTACAGCAAGTACAAAACATTCACAGCACCTCCACAGTATAATCTGAATTAAAACTAAATTTTGATTGGTTAAGAGAGAGCCCTGGCTGTGCATCATGGAATTTTTATTAGGTAAGTACCCGAAAATGAAGGCTGCATGTAAAATGAAAAGGATCAAAGAAACTTGCAATCTGAGGTCAAGACACTTAAAGGGTTTGATCACTATCCTAATTTATAGGAAATTTGATACGAATGGCTAAAGCTCTCAGCCGGTTTGTATCGGACTATTCATATACTTCACAGCAGAGGGCGTGCTGGTCCCATAAAAAATCAAGGTTAAATGAAAGTAGATTTTAAGACTGCAATATTTCGGTAATAAGTTATTTTTATCTTACAGACGTTTTTGATGCTTTATGCCGACAAGTATTTGCCTAACATAACGAATTAACATATTAATCGCATATGTGGAGGTCATATAGTGGACATTTTTAAAGTCTAGATTTGGAACCAGTCGTTATATATTACAAAATATATAACCAAGGACTATGTGTAGATCTTAATTTTTACCTGAAACATCGATGAAGGTAGGTTAAATTTTTGTTTACAAATATACAATAATAACATTTTAAACTTTGACGTATTAAGAAGTAGCAAATTTTATATGTACCTGTACCTACCTACAATGTTACAAGTATTTCATTCTTAGAGAAGGTAAATAGATCTAGCCTAATATAGCCATTATTTCAAGAAAATAGGTAGTAACAATTGTATAATATTTGATATAAATTTACAGCGGCATTGAAGATTTCATAATATACTAGTTATAACCGGTGGTTTTACGAGTATTAAAATAAACTTTCTTGGCGTTATCTGAGATTGATAGCTTTTTAAGCTTATAATTATACGCCTAGTATATCTAATTTAATAAATTGTAAGATTAAGAATATTTATTTTCGGTTTTTGTTTCAACAGCACTTTATTCTAGCGTTTCTTCTATGCCTTGAGTTGATGAAATATACTGTATACCCAAAAATCGAACCCAAGACACAATATTGCTTACTAAACAACGGAGGTAGATGAGTTTGTATATTGACTAGAAAACTCAAGTCATTTAAAATACCTTTTTTTATAAATGGGCAAACGAGCAGGAGGCGCGCCTGTTAAGTGATACTTGGATACTCAATGCCAGAGGGTTTTGACTACGATGCCGGCTGAATGAATTGGTACGGATACGTTTAATTTTTATTAACCTTTTCTATTTACTAGTTTTAATAATATGTATTAAAAGATTTAAAAAATATTTATACGTCATTGTAATTTTTTTGTTTATTAAAGTGGTAAAAACATTTTAGTTTTACACGAGGAAAATATTTTTAAATCCGTAACCATACGTTGTGTGACGGTACACAAGTTACGTGAACATGTATCATCGTTTTGTAATCATTGAGGTTGATGTCATACATATTGGGAACCAGTCAATGACCCTTTGACACTTATAAGCATGTCTAGATGGACGTCAGTGTCTACGTATTAGTAATCTTACAGACTACCTCATTACATAAGCAAGTTACACAAGAAAGCAGTAATTTAGGCTTAACCTTACTTAGCATCCTAATATTTGTTGACAATATTACTGTACAATGTAGTAATACAAATAGAAAAATATAGATACCCCCTCATATGTATACTCTCTATTTTCACCACAGCGTAAATACGTTTTGACAGATAGAGACGAAACAGATTAGTTTAGTTAGTAGTACAATACTTACTTACAAGTTACTTAGTTGTACAATAATTATGTTTAGCCAAAGCATAACGTTAGATATATTTTTCTAAGTTAAGTAAGTATGTCCCCTACATACTTACTTAAGTGTAGTTGTAACAAGTGGATAAAAAAGCGAATTGAATACCAAAGGACTTAATTTAACCTAAAACAAATTAAAATTGAGTTCTTTGAGAAGCGCACAGATCAATACAATTTTAAATAAGCTTTATTATTATACTAGCTGTCGCGCCGTCAGCTGACGCAGCCCTCGAGATTATGGAGTTAGGGGATATATTACCTATGAAATACTAAGGCCACATCCTCTAAAGCAAGGAATATACTTGTTTGTTATTGAAATGCTTTCAGAGTTCAAAATTATGAATATAGATTATAATAGGTAATACCCGTAATAGTTCAGGCGGAAATTTCTCAATCTGTATTTAATAAATGTTATTTATTCTTTTTCTGTGTAGGTATTTAGGTGATTCTGAAGGACGGGTCGAGCGCTCGCACCAGGACCTGTACCTAAAACCATATTATTTACCATGTCCAAGCCTTCTTTTTAGTGGTTCAAGGATCATGGAAGTTCCTGGACTTTCTTTCTATACCTTCTACGAATCGAATATATTTGTTAAAATCAAAATATCATTTATTAATGTAGGTAACTCAATGTATAGTTATGACGTCAGTAAACTGTTTCTTATATTTACAGCCAGTTTTAAAATCAAAGTGCAGATTGGACAAGAAGAACTCCGTCACTCTTTTCTCCAAAACCAGGACCGCTGACTACTCCCATACTACTTATTGCTTTCAAGTGCGTTTTAAATTCGTTGTTGTAATTATTTTGTCTTTTGTGTATGTACTATAAATAGCTGTGTTTACATTTTCATGCCTATTCTTGTTTTATTTTTATTTTGAGTTTTGTTACCCATTATTTTATTATAACTTGTATATAGGTTATTACATAATATATTGTATTTGTGATGTGTTGAGAATGTGTCATGTTTCCTTATTGATAAATTAAAAATTACTTCCATACATTTGTTTTAATTTCATAGCAAATACAATATGCAATAAATATTGTTAACCACTAGTGAAATCTGGTTACATAATACCTAGACCAAAAGCCTATAATAGACGGGTTTATTGTCCTTTTTGGGGTTCCGTGACCAAACAAAATATTAATAATGTACTATAATATGTTTATATATAAATAGATTAAGTATGCGTAGCTACAGTATTGGTATTATGTTTTTTTTATTAAAAGCGAGTCCCGTATTAAATTTAGTGAGTAAATCAAACGAAAGGATCGATTTACATTGGTTAGAAGAATAGAAAAGGAGCAACCTTTTTATTTATTTAAATACAGCTTTTAGTTTATTTATAAACTATTATTCTAAATTTGAATGATTGGAATAACGTTTTTTTGTTTGTTATTCTTAGATTTATAAGTAATATTTGGGGCTAAGATTAATGAATGTCCTAATAAAACGGGTTATGGATAAACTGTGTCACAGAGATTATGTTATGGTAGCAATACCAGACTACAATTTCTGATAATTACTTTTTGTTCAGGGAAAATACGTAAATAAAATTGCCACGAAATAGCTACGCGACACTAAATTGCAGGTTTTTTGTAACACACCGTCAATTCCATGCCGTTTAAAAGACCCGACAAATCGATAACCTGCTTCCAAAATCGGTTAAAAATGTGCAGTTACATCTTCATTGTTTATTTTTAGCATAAAGTCTAGCAGCAATTCCAATTACATAACGGTTTTCCGCAAAGAAATTTTAAAAACGAATGTGATAATTAAGCATACAAACAGTGTTATATTATCCTCAACCTCTTGAAGTAGTTTCGACTTGACCCGTAGATAAGGTTCTAATTTCAAAACCTCTGTTTTTTCTAATCGTATAATCAATGAACCCATTTCCTTCGGTACGCAAAACACTATTACATATCTACAATATTCGTTTGTAAAGCAATAAAAAATAAAGAGAATATATATAAAAAATAAGTTCGAATCTAGGTATGATTGATTGATATTCAAGTATAGGTCTTACCATTCCTAATGTACTGAGACAAGCTTAGGATAGAGTGGTTTGGAATAAGATCTTCAGTAATGAAGACTACGAATCAGAACAAGTATGATTCATGGATAATTATGTAACAAAAATATATGACGAAATATTAATCCATGGGTTTCATAAACTTGGATTCATGCGTTGACTTGTCTACTCAATTATTTATGCCATGGGAAAAATATAGAACTACTAGCTGTAACGGCAAACGTTGTTTTGCCATGATAATAATATTAATGATGATAATATTTCTAGGATTTTTTTTAGTTCAATAAAAATAGCTATCTACCATAATAATCAATAGAGGTTGATCGTAGAGGGGTGAAAATGAAGGGTTGTATGTATTTCTTAATGCCACATAATAAAAAAAATGTTATCCAAAAAATAGTTTTTTTTGGGGGACACCTCATATCACTTAGGGTTTTAAAATATAGATAGTAACCGATTTTCAGACTTACTAAATATGCATAAAAAATTTCATAAGAATCGGTCGGTTATGACACGAGAATTTTATTACATATTAGAAGATGATGTATCTGAATTCAATGATTTTAAAACTTTTTCATTTGTAATAATCGCGTTAATACAATATATAATATATGGCAATGTCGATTACACATCTATATGGTCATGTGTGACGAATGAATTTTTACTATTTACTTTGTAGCATATTTCTCATGTGATCAGGTGTGACGTTCCATTATGATCTGTCATTAATTATGTTATAAATCATAGATGACGCGTCGTTGTATGGGAAAATTGACAAACAGTCATTAAAGTGTACCCGAAGGTGTAATTACAAGCAAGTAGCAATACGCATATTCAAATACTGAGAGTGAAAGTTTCATAACAAACCTATATAGACAGCGTATTAGCCTTAACATATACGATATATATTTAAAATCGGGTCTTCAAATATTCGTGAAAATAAGAAATAATTTTGCACGTTAACTATTTTGGTTTTTGGGCTTACATCGAAAAACTTATGTGAAACTTGCTTTTTGTCCGAGCATTGTGTGGTAATAATATATCCTATTTTCACTAATAAAAGAGAAGCTTTCTTTTATATTACCGATTATATATTATATCTAAATCTATGTATAAATAATATAAATCTATGTATATCATTATAAATCATATATAAATATATATAAATCTATGTATATCATATATAAAATATCTTATATATGATAAAGACAGCGCTGTCTATATATAAACTATAGAATCAGCGTATTAGCCTTAACATATACGATATATATTTGAAATTGAGTCTACAAATATTGGTGGAAATAAGAAATAATACTGCACAAATTAATTGGAGAATTGTGCAATATTGGTTTTCTAGGTTTACATCGAAAACCCTATTTTCACTATTAAAAGAGTGATTTTGTATTAAAGATTAGATTTGTTTAATGAAATACATATTTTTATAAATCGCCATCTATTACTCTATGAAACGCAATAACTTTCGTACCGTAAATTCGATGTTGACATTCAAAAATTCTTAAAATACATATGGTTATTACGTTTTTTTAATTATTTTAGACTTTAATAACCGAATTAATACTTCGTCGTTCCAAGTAATGCTTAAGCCACTTCCCCGCTAAAACTCCTACGTGATTGGAGATTCCATTTTCTCTAACTGTACATTTCAGATTATATAACCTTAAAAACGCTAGATCTTACATAGGTATATTCGAATATCCATAAATAGGAAACAAGATCAGTAGGTATCCAAGATGCTTGAATTCTAATGACTGTCGTTTTGTCGCCCACACCGACGCGTGCGCACCTAATTTGATTATTTGATTTATGATCCAAATTTTTATATACAGTGTGTTAATTTATTTACTTTATATTTTTTTTAATTCCTAAGCTAAATCTTAACACTCTTTGGTTAAATGCCGTCAATTACATGAGGTTATGAATGTGATTCAAATGATAAACGAATTTTACATTGAAGCTTCATGAAATGGTTTTGGGGCAAACGGGTAGGAGGCTCATGCTCATGTTATCTGATATGGTCTCAAGTACGTTGATGGCTTTTTAAGAAATGGTACGCTCTTTTCTTGAAGAACCCTATGTATTCCAAAATTCGGAAACGATTTTACGAAACTTGCCAATCACAATGAATGATATTTTGATTAATAAATCATCATTATTACTGTTGTAATATCGCCTAAAATAAACAGTGCGACTTTGCAAAAACCCTGTGCAGTATCGTTTCAAGTTTACATACATAATGTGTCGTGCGATATATTTTGTGATTAAATTCTATGACTTCAATGTTATTGCATAACAATATTGACCATTCATAAGCCATTGTCCACGAAGGAAGTTACTAATGACGATATATAATCTTACTTTTATATCTCAGCATCTCATAAATAAATGTATGAGGCGTATTCATATTGATTTACGAGTTTATCATATCTATTAAACTTTTATTTATCTCTAAGTAGGCAATTTTATAAGAATCTCTTTCAATAGAAACTATATTCACAGACTGTTTAATGCCCTGACTCAACGAACTAATTTAAGGTTGCATTAAATTAAAGGTAATTTTGTTTTTTAAAGAAACCATTTCCATCCAACTCCAACTTGGCTGTTGATAATTTGGACTTTGAAAAAGATGGCTTGGTCAAGATGTACATAATGTTTCTAGTAATTTTAGAACCAGAATTGGATATTTTTACTAATCATTTATTTGTCTTTCTTTCAAGATCACTTTAGGTTTGGGTGCTTTTAGCAGTCAGAAATCACATTTATATTATTTGTCTTCATTTATTTAATATTATTTTTCTCCTATTTTGTGTTATTGTGATGTATATAAAGTATTATTATAACATTAGCATCTAATTATGTACTCTCACTTTCCTTTTATTTCTCAGATATAACAGGCAGCTAAGGCGTCAGTGAACTCACCTAGGAAAAGAATATCCGTCTCGATATAATCGAATTTACCCTCGTAGTATATACGATGCGTTTAACTGTTGATCTATTCACCGCATCTGTAGGTCAGTTGTTCACGTATTGCTACTGGCTGATATGTTTCGACTTTCAGTGCGTGTATGTTTAAAAGTCTAAATCAATCAAGGCACTAAGTTTTAAGAGATATTCTCTTCATTTATATTTAAAATTTGAATTCAAAAAATAAAAAATATTGTATATCGTTGAAAAATTACTTTAAAAACAAATTAATATTAAGATTAATTATTAGAATATTTTAACATTAATTTGTTTTTAAAAGTTTTGTTTATAAAATTCACGAATTTATATAGATTTTTATCTTTCGTAAAGGTAGGTTCGTGTAAAAACACGCTTAGCAACATACCTGTCCAACATTCTGTGACTATAATAAAAATGTTTATTGTTAGAACATTAAAGTATTTTAGCGACACTAACTTATTTGCATCAGGGAGTGGTAGTACGTATATTAATGCCTTGTCGCTTAGCTCGGTGAATATATTATGACATAAGATATTTATTTAAATAGTCCTTATATTGTAATGCCAGTATATTGTATTTAATTAATAGTTTACACTGCTTTATAGGCACGAAATTACATTTCCATAATATTTCCGAACCAAGATTATTGCTACCCTGTTCTAAAACATTAATTTAAAAACATTTTTGTAGTACTATTATTTAAACCATTATTGGTAGTTGGCTTTTTTAGAAATTAAGCAACAAGATAGGTTACAGAACAGCCTTAATTAGGATTCTGTTACTCACTTTTCGAACTCGCACAGCGGTTTTCGCATTCGCATTTCATTCTGATAAACAATAAACTACAAGTTCCCTCCTTATCAGAATGCCAAATCGTAAAATGACTGCTTCACGACTGATTTGAGCGCGAGCGCCGCGGCGAAAACCGCTCCGCGAGTTCGAAAAGTAAGTTACAGAATCGCAAGGCTGGTATTTGGTGTGAAAGTTTAGGTGGTCAATTAAGCCAGCCCGCCTCCTTTCAGAAGCTCAGAACTCTGTGTAATCTGAGCGTATCCTGGTTATATTTACAAATTTAAAATATTCGTTTTTTTCAATATAATACTTACCACCCTACTCGCTCGTAGGTTACGGCGTGGACCTCTAAATTGACCGCTGATATCAGGTGCAGAAGACTTATGATGTACTTGCCTATTAAGAAAAACATGACCACAAAACAGATGCAAAACTCCGAAACCCAAGCCCAAGACAATGGGTTGAAGCGTCTTATGTAAGCGCTAAATCTTGTGCATGCATGGTACATTAAAGCAATTTATAGATTGTAAAACAAAATGAATAAAAAATACGATACATAGGATATGTACAATAATTTATTACACACACGTGTGTAATATTAAATGCATTAAAATTTTTTCCTAACGACTCATTCTTATCAGCATTTATTGTTGCAGAAAGGAAATGCTCTATATTATGTTTTCTAATTAAATTACACATGACATTAAAATTGGTACGCAATATTTTTTTATATAACACCTGATAATGTTAACTGTTGTGGAAATGTATCATGTATATATTTAGTATGGATATTGCTAATGTAAATCTGGAAATTATTAAATGATCTTTTATAGAAAAGACGTCAAATTAGTGAATGATAAGAAGTGATGCCGAAGCCCACGTACGCTCACACTGCTAGGGAGACTGGCGACTATCTGATTATTCACAACACAGGGATGTCCCTACTGTGGGGACTAGCATCTGTAACCAGCTAAAAAATGCGTTGTCAGACTTTTAAGAATAAGTACAATTTTCTTGAAAGACCCTAGTCGCATTGATTTGAAAATACTGAGACGTAGAATTAGAATAAATACCTATTGTTTTTTTAATTATGTTTTATTCATGATTGTGATGAGTATTGCTGAATATATTATTATATAAAAATGAGCTTAGCCACAAAATTTATCGCCAGTTAGGTACCGATTTATTTAAAGAAGCATATTTATTTAAAACTTCGATAATCTACACTAAATTGCTTAAGGTAACAAACGACTCTGATGACGGCTAAGTAAAATACCAAACTTATTAGGCTAACACACATACATTAAGATAATTGGCAGGCTACCGACATAGGTATTTTTGCCATAACAATGAACATAACTAACCTTTCACTTTTAGACATGAATCGATATAATTTTGCAGACTTGTATAATAAAGGCGATGATACGAGAGGTGACTCCAGTAACTCTCAAGGAGGACCGGGCCATTCCGAAACCGGAACTGTATGCCTCCGACAGCTCAAATGTAGCCTAATTAAGCATACGGTTTTTTAAACTACAATAATGCCCCGCCTTTGTCTTGCCAATCATCTAGTTCTATATTAATTTTAGGTTAGTTTTACGGTAAGGAAACTTCTAATTATGAATATATTTAGCTCTATATTCTATTTCATATTTCAAGTACAAACTCTTTTCGAGTACTGTTAAATATTATGTCGAAGTTCATACAAGTAAAATGGTTTGACAGCTTCGAAACTAAATTTAAGTTTGACGATCGTTCCGATTTTTCAGACTAGTCGCCGTCAGATTTTGTTATAGTTCTACAGTAAACAAATTGATGTTCAAGTGTTATATAAATACAATAAAATTATGAAAATAAAAACTTTTTTAGTTCGCATAACTGCCACGCCGCGCCGCTTCTCCTAATTAGTTACGGGCTCTATTGAATAAATTATTTAAATAATAAAAAAGGAATAGTATTTTTAATAACAGTAGTCCCAACATACGTTCACAGAGCAGATCTAACTGTTTCTTGCGTGTCTTTGGCCAAAGCTGATTTATTTTGTTTTGAATAAAAGAAGGCAAGATGGTGTCGCAATAGTTCCTGTGCTGTACCTGTTCCTGTTTGATAACACTAATAACAGTGGCGTAACAATAGGGTGGCAGGGCTGGCAAAATGCCCCGGGCCCCCGACCCAAGAGGGCCCCTGACCAAGAGATATTATGTTCAATGGATGAATGTAAAATCTCCAATTCAATACGTATTAGGCTAGCGTGGGGACTACAGACCATTCCCTCTCGCCTAAGAGAGGAGGCCTAAGGCCATTAGTGGGACGTAAACAACGTGTAATTGAGTACGCTGAAAATCTCGAAGTTTATTAAAAATTAAACTGAGTACAACGTGACGATTTTGACTGATAGGGCCCCATCAAAAGAATTTACCACGGGCCCCAGATGGTATAGTTACGCCACTGACTAATACACATATTATAATTCGAACAAAATTAGTCCCAGACGAAATTACACTTGAGACAGTGTTAGGATGAATACATATTATTTACAAGCATACTACATCGCTGATTCGACTGATCCTGACGGTTTTGTTTCACATACCTGATGTATAAAAATCGATATATAATCTTAAAATTATAGTAAGGTATAATTATAAAAAAGATTCTTACATAGTGTTCTTATTATTGATTATCCCTTATATATAGGAATTAATTAATATATATGTACAGACGATCCGTTTATTTGTATAGATCGTAGGCAATAAGGCTAATGAGAATCGAAAATATCTTAAATGTGATCGATTTCCGTTTCTATAATCAAAATGTTCGTATCATGCTAATCAGATGAATTTTGAGACATATAATCTAAAATTTATTACATTAAGGGTATAACATTACTTACAAAATACATAATGACATTATTTATTTAATGTGTTTGATAAGACTTCACGTTTAATTGACTAAATAAATAGAAATTGCTAGAGATAGATGAGGGCTTTTCTTATTGTTAATTCTACGATTAGTATTGAGGTAGCTAATTTAATAATCGGGTTTAGATTTAGCACATTTCACAATTTTCGTTGATATTTACAAAAATATATTATGGTCTGCGTCTAATTTCAGCGTTAATCTGTTGATACTACAGCTTAAAGCTACACTCTGTTGCACTTAAATCCCGCGTAAAATGTTGCTAGCTTTTCATATAATAATATTTATATAAGCAAATTCCAAATTTAAAAATATAATCGATACTCAAACCAGCCGAGGCGGGTTCACAAATCATCTAACGTGTATTTTTCCTCTATTATTACGAGTAAGGTCCGCTTTCACTATTACCCATCAAGTGACGATGTGACAGCATAATTACGTACGAACATAATCATGTACGTCGCGTGCATCTCTAGAACTGGACAAAAAGATGACCCCGTGGCTTGCCGGAATCGAAAGTGCTCATCATTGTATGAACCGCCCGCGGCGCCCCACGTAATGCGATTTTGACTTATGTGACAGTAAATTTTTCTAATTGAACTGTAATCTATACTTTTGTTGAGGCGTTGGCGGCTATTTGTGCGTTTTACATAATTTCCGCATTCTTCCTTGAGACTCATTTATGTCAATCCCTTAGAATTGATTACACCTCAGCATATATATGTTGTTTATATCACAATACAACAATACATTATACAGGAAAACGCATAGAAATTTACGTAGTGCAATTAACGGGCTTATCGTTTATAAGCGATGTTATCCAGGATACATAAATTAAGTTATTTATTAAATGTGTATCTAGAAAAAAAAATGTAAGCTGATATATATGTCAACTTAAGAGATATACATATATTATTATAAGAAAATAGGGTGAATGTCCTAAATTTTATATTTATAATCTTTAAATCTTATATGACATCTGAATGTAGTACTTTTTAAATCCAACAGTGTGATCGAGTATATACACACAAATAAGCTTATATTGTAGAAGACTGGCGGTATGGCGCACAGGACAAAGGGCGATGCAAGATTTTAGTCTCGTCTCGAAGATATGAAGGTCAGTGAGTCAGATGAAATTCTTATAAATTATAGAAATTGATTAAATAATAGCATTTTAAAAGCTTTTAAATGCTTAATATTATTTTGAAAAAAAAAGAACTATTGCCACTCAGGATTGATGTAAATACTGGTGAATTTCCATTTAAAAGCGGTTTGTCGGCTTTAAAGATAGTGTAGGTAAGTTATTATGGCAATATTGTTGCCTATCCAGGAAGTAAACTGCTTTGTAGGTTTTCAGTGATCTTCTTTACTTCTCAGCGTAAACACACTTATAAGGGTAGCAGATAATCTAATTTTAGTTAAAATAGTGTAACACTGCTGTGTTTTATCATCGTTGTTACTTTAATAACTCAAAACTAGGAACCTCTTATATTCCACGAGCACTTCTAAGTTACGGACTTTGCTAAGTTAATACATTGTCAATTCTAATGAAATTTTAATATTAATTAATGCGAAATTGTTTCAACTGTAAAAGTCAAGAAATTCAAAGTAATTGTACGACGTGCTAAAAATTAATTATTAAATAAATTATTGCGATTCTCATTAAAAATTATAAATCGCAGAAATAATGTTGTTGTTTTCGATTGAAGCTTAAGGATTATTAAACTTAATTTTACTAATTCGAAATGTAATTTTGGTACTAATATGAATTTGAATGCATGATAAAATATCAGTAACGTCAAGCAGTGAAAGTCCAGCAGTTAGTTCATACTTCATATAAAGTAAATTACAGGTCTTCTGCTGAAAAATTGTTTTTAGATGTTTGAGATTATATTTTGATATACGGTTAGATGTTTACCAAAACCATACCTAGACAGTAGCATTTCGTAGTTACAACTTAACATAAATAATTAACCAACTTAACATAACATTACAATTAACATAAAAACATAACTTTTAACAATATGTGAAATAAAATCAAATTCAAGCAACAAAATAAACTAGTATTATTAGTAACTAGTTAAAAAAGTCTAAACAATGGGATGGTGGTTCTAAGTTCGACCCTTAGCACAAACGACCTAGAAAGTAGGGCGGAACCTATACCAGACGTTTTTTACTTCTAATAAAAACAAAAGTATCATTATACGTAGTTTAGTATTCAAGCATGCTAATATTAATACTTTACGCAAACCTTATATGACCTGAAAATAAACAATTCAAATTGGTATACATTCATTGAGTATTCCAGAATTGGTACATTAAACGCTGAACATTATGTGAGTTAGCTTTCGTGTAATCAAAAGCACATCGATAGTGCTAGTATGGAGGCGCAGTGGGCGAGGTTAAGCGATTGCTTAGATCCGCGTTCACCTCTCATTGTGAAACCGCGCTCAGGTCTTGCGGGGCGGGGTGCGGGAGGGGCGTCGTGGGAAACACCGAAAGCTCGCCATAGCTTCCGCCGGCCGAATTAAACTAACGATGCATCTCGCACGCCACACAAACAATACGCAACCGCACTTATACAAATTGAATCGCTCATTATCTTTAGTAACAGGAAATTATCGTGTTAATTCCGATTTCCAAACGTCAATGCTGATTTGATGATTTTCACTTCTGTTTGCCGTGGCTCTGTCGATTTGTATTGCGTTAGGTGATTTGTTGCAATTACCAGATAGACCTATTTAAAAGTAAATAAAGGCGTCATTAGCACGTTTTTTTATAAATAAAACATATTACAAATTGCGTTTGTAATAATTAGTGCGTTTTATCCGGAAAATCTGTATTTCAATTTAAACTTGTGACTATGCACTAAAAACTGACCCTTTATTCTATATAAAAATGTTCGTTTTGGAAGACAGAAGGTTTCCTACTTCTATATATAAAACAGGAGCAGAATTATGTCCCATGCTTTGGCCATTACGGGACTTCATTTGTTTATCCTAAGTGCGTATGCAAAATTAGTTAGCCAATTACTGTAAGCTTTTACCTTACAAAGGGCTTTACAATTTATGAATTCGTATTGTTTTGTAATTGTTCGTATACAGTTCAGTAGAATAATTCATAAGCACGGTTGTTCCCAGCGACGACAGCTGAATAGGATAGGGCAACGGCGGGAGGAGGGGTTTTGGAGGGGAAGGGGGCTAGGGCGGAGCACCTGAGAGCGCCCTGACCTGCGACCTGCGGTGAAAGGCACTCAGGCACGGGCCGACATAGCATCGCGCCGCTCGCGACTGCAAAATAATTGTACTTAACAAAAGGATATTATCTGAGTCATTGGTTTATATTGTCACAATGTGATTTTTATTACCTTTGTTCACATACTCTTTTGTTATAATATTAAATAACAAAGTGTTATAGAAATTGGAATTTCAAATAAAATACACTTATTTTACAAATTAACATCAGATGTTAAGACGAATTAAGAACAAATTTATAAATTTTCACCTTGTATTTTTTTATATGATAGAGGTGGATAACTAGCTTACCATATTTACTAGGTAAATGTATTTGCCGCAGCCTATGGACGCTATGTTAGTGAATGCGTTGCCGGTCTTTAAGAGAGGGGTATGCCTTTTAAGTTTGGAGGTAGGTCGTATCTCCAAGGATATGTATCTTTTTGTGTAGGTAAATTTGTTTTAGTTTTAGTTTGTACCACAAAAAGGTCTGGCTACCTTAGTTAGACCAACGTATATGTGAAACTTCCTAATTGAGTTAACTATTAAAATTAAAAAAAAAAAACAAATCTAAAATAACCAAAACAATAGAATGTATTGCAATAGAGATTTATTTGTCTCCAATCAGCTTATACCAAAAGCACAATAAGGCATCATAAATAAATATTACGTTTTAGAGAAACGGTAATAACGCGCACTTTCACTTATCTTCATGTAAAATAAATAGCAAAGGCTTACACGGAAATGAAGATTGATGACCAACACGAAAAAGCGTAATATGATTAGTCTATATCTTTTTATAATAATATTACAAAATCATTATTCAACTATGTATATAATTTATCAGTACACAACTTTACAGAAGGCAACAGTAACAAAAATGAATATTAATGAATAAAATTGTAAAAACTAAAAAAAAAATGTAAAATGCTATGTAGATATTATATTTATTATTATTTAACATAGTTTACTTAAATTTAACGCCTTAGATGTTAGAACTGTGCTGTAAGTCGGGATTGAATAGCGGTACAAATTTAGGTTCTGATTCTTTGTTTTGTTTCCTTAAAAGTTCCTACTCGGTTCGGGCACTAATATATCGATTTTTCTTTCTTTTAGATATAGGTTCCAATATATCGGTTCTGTAGCATGTAGTTTAGATGTTCTTAAAGAATGTTTGTAATACATATGAAGGCTCAATAAAATACGTCTATTGTCCAAATATATTTGATACGTACTTCAAATATCATGTCTAAATATGGGAATCGGAAAATTTTTTAGGCCCACAACTACACGCACAGTCATCAAGTGGTCGTCTACCAATATTATTTAAACAAAAATTATTCTGAATAAAAACTGTCACTTTTTAAATAATAAGGGTAACTCCAATACTACCTTCTTACCCAAGTAATTTTTTATTCGTGGTATGTTATTTACATCGATTCTTAAGTGAGTACTGATGAAAGTATTTTAATCTTTAAAAATGTCGAAGGAGAAGGTTTACAACACGACGTGTTCTTTTCGATCAATAAATACTTTGGTTAACATACACTTGTCAAAATTAGATGCGTTGAATTTAAAAAAAAGGTACCTTAATTGATTTTCTAGTATATTTGCAAGGAAGTAAGAGACCTTTGCAGGCGATGACATACAGATAATTGCAAGATCTGTCAACAACATTTTACGTTTAATTCTGTGCTTAAGTTCAATTTGTCCCCTCCGACACGTTCTAGACCTTGTTGTTGCAAGTCTTAAAAATAAAAATTAATTAAAAGTTTTTATAGTTCAAAGCTCAATGAAAGGGATCAAGATTGAGCTTGAGTTAATTAAGGTGACTGGCAATACCCTTTGTTAATATCGTGTCATTTCGGACATATCACTATTTTTAATTCAAGACTGGCGAATCGCCCTGACTTTTACACTTTGCACCGTGGCATGAAGTCTTCAACTAGCGAATTAAATGTAATACAAATAAAGGCTACTATTAATAATTTGGACTAAAATAATAAATTTTATTAGAGAAAAGTATATAACATTTATAAGACGCCTTTTACTGTTATGACTTCCTTTGACCAAGTAGGCCGTAAAACGCACCAAACGTTGGGAATGTTTTGTAATTTTAAATCATCCCTTTGGTGACAGCTGATCGTGATATAACTTGGTAAACTTGTGTTTACGAATCGAAAATACTACGATTTATTTTGGATCTACCACATATTTTAATGTTGCAGTTCCTTAAGTTTTCTTGTACAAGTAGACGACTAGAAAGAGCGGCGGATAGTTTCTTGGGAACTGGTGGTAAATGTAAAATGAGATATTCCTTTTTTTAATATATGCATATAAGTTTTGGTTTTATTTAAAAAACTTTCGTTATTCTCAAGGGCAGCGAAGGTGCCTCCAAAACATTTTTCTAATATTGTTAAACCTGTATATTTTATACATGTGTATTTAGGTTTATACGCGAGTATTTCTATAACAGTACAATCTCGCATCCTTACATTCTTCGGACACGTATCTCGGCGTGGTAATCAGTCCATAGAACGCCTTGTCGTCCAGGGGAAGGTAGAGGCACTAGACCGGAAGGTCACCTACGCGTTGGACTGACCAAATCAAGTCTGCCGTAGGAGACTCACTCAATCAGTGCAGCAGGATGACCTCTAATAGGCAACGATGGCGAAAAGTCGTTAAGCGCATCACATCTGCCCCTTCTATTACTACTACTTCATAGTGATCACGACCGCTCTGTCAAGAGTGCACACCGGATAGGAAGATTTCTATAACATTATTGCTAAGCTATATTAGCGGTTATGCATCATATTTCCATGGATTTATGAAAAATGTAAACCTATTGTTAAAATGTTTAAAACTAGCTAAAGTCCAACATTCTTTGTCGTTCAATATAAGAAAAAAATATATATATACAGACAGGGACTTACATTAAAAGTATGTGTATAAATTATTTGATCAAACAAAAAGCAGCATCAGGGTGGGCAACCAAATTACCTGTATCACACAATGACGGGATAAAAAATATTGCAATATTGGACCTGTTAAATCGATATTACGGTGAGTAAGCATATTTATCGTATGCACTTGTCTTGAGGATTGCTTATAATGAGATTGATGACAGATAAAAAGTTAAAATATTATATAATAATGGAAATTAAAGGTGGAATACAACGTTGCCTAATGAAACTCAAATCAATGCATGAAGTGCATGTTTTAAAATTGTTTCCTATAAATAAGCCCTTGGGCCGCTCTTATCTAAATTTAGGCTACTTGACATTGCCAGAGATGACGTTTTTCTTAGACAGCATTTCAGCATTGCAAAACAGACGGCAAATGTTGCCAGCATTGAGGTTACTCATGTACCGGGAGTAATTTAAAGTAAATGCTTTAAAATTTTTTTTCAATTGGTTATTCTGAGAAATTAATGTAAAATAACATTTTTAACACGAACCTGATAGTGTTCTTTCTGTGCATGTATTTATTGGTCATTCATAGGAATGGATGTGAAATTATGCGAATAGTCGCTTTATTTCAGATTGTCCCTTTCTACTAAGATTTAATAATTGGTTATAATTTCAACAGACAGTTAAATTAACTTGTTACATGTAAGTTCTATCTCACGATTGTAAATGTACAGTTAATGAAACGAATCAAAAAGTTAATATTAAAGTACTCGTTTATAAATTATACAGAAATTAGATGACTGGTGTTATTGTTCATTTATATGAAAATTTACATTTCGTATAGTAAAAACAACCATTGGCGCTACAACCCTTTTAGCCTTAGAGCCGTTACTCTTCCAATTCTTCCAATCTCAATAATGAGTATATTTGTACCTTGCGATTTCAAGGTTTTGACATCAGCGCTACGGATATAGAGAGAACCACATCAAACATGTACTTCTGAATTGTTTTTAAAGGTAAACAAATATGGCGTACTTTTAAACCAGAGACAAGGTATCTTCATATGGAATTGATGTGCAGTGATAAATCTTAGAATGAATGAAATGGTGAGTTGCGAAGGCCCTGATTAGTTTTAAAATATAATTTAGGCTTATGGTTAATAAATTGTATGTGCCAATAGAATATATGTTTGATTTACCAAACTATATTATAATACAAAATCTGAACAGTTATTAATTCAAAAAGGTATTATTTAGTTAGGTACTGTATTAAATTAATAAATCCTGTAGATTAATATATAGGTAGTATCCAAGTTCTTTATAAAATCGTGATTTTCCTTCACGGTTTATTATTTGTTTTTTTATTATTAAATTGATACTAATAGGTGTATGTGAAGAGGATGAGCTAATAAGCCAATAAATTGATACACGGGAGAGAGTTAAAGACGCGAGGAAGAAGTGGCTATTTGATACCTTCTTCGTACCTTGCGTCTTTGCAGGGTGTTATATGGACGAAAATTCTTTATTATTTCTTCAATAATAAAGAATTTATTTAATTGTTACATTGATTGATGTTATTAGTCTAAAATGTAATAGTCGTCCGGTTCACGCTGTAGTTTGTTTACCTTTAAATCATCGGATCGATATCGATGTCGCTATTGGAAGTTAAAGAGTATGCGCGAAGATATCGGTATTTGTTTCGTGACAATATTTTTTTCTAATAATCCAATAGATCTTCTTCGTCTGTTGTTGTAGTAAGGCAATGCTTAAATTATGCCAACATTTCTAAAACAAAGTTGTTAGGGAGAACTAGGGAAACTCTCCAGGAAGCTTACCGCTAAACATAATGAATCAAGGCATCTTTTAAATTAGAGTCCTGCTTCAATGTAGATAGAGTTAGTAAGTAAGTTACTAAAGAGCTTGTGTATTGTTCACATGAATGTTTTTTATGCATTATCGAACTTTCAATTATTATTACATCAATGCATTTATGAAATAAACAATATCAAAAATCATTAGTAATATGATCACGTGTGCGACGGGGCGTGACCTGTGAAGTGATTTTCTATTGTTATTTTTACAAGCGACTACACGCAAGCCGCGGGCGGTTCTCATCCGAAAAATCTCAAACACTTACCAATGCTACGTTAAGTCAAAACACTAGTTGAATTCAATTCAAATTCAAAAGCCTTTTATTGCCAACCTTAAATAACATTACTTTAGCTGTGTTAGTATTTAGTTTTCTTAATTTATTGTTAGTATTATATTTAATAGTATATTAAATAACTAATTGTTTATTTAGTTGGGTACCCGGTTATGGGTAAAGGCCTCCTCCATATTTTGCCATCTGTGTCGGTTCTGAGCGTCCCTTGTCCAGGTGTTGCCGGCCATGTCATGTATCTCATCTCTCCATCTCATAACGGGATGACCTTTGTTCCTTCGGCCGTCTCTGGGATACCAATGAAGTACGCGTTCACTCCATCTTCCGTCATTTACTCTTGTTATGTGTCCTGCCCATTTCCATTTGAGTTTGCAGTACATTTCGGCAGCATCTATTAAGTTGGTTTGTTTCCGGATCTCTATATTTTTTACTCTATCACTTAGTCTTACACCCAGCATCGATCTCTCTGTTGCTCTTTGGAATACTGACAGGTTTTTTTATTTGTTTTTTTGTTAGAGACCATGTCTGGCAGCCGTATAATAGGCATGGTAGAATCGTGCTGTCATACAGTTTTTTCTTTAAGTGAATTGGTATTTTTTTGTTTTTGAATATATCTTTGTTTGCCCAGAATTTTTTCCATGAGATGGCGATTCGTCGACTTAGCTCTTTTTCTGTGAGATCGTCCAGGGAAATGAGTTGGCCTAAATAAATGTATTCATTTACATACTCTATTACACATGACTCTATTGTTGTAATTATGCGGTCGTCATTGGTCATAATTTTGGTTTTTGTCATGTTCATTTGTAAGCCTATATTTTTACTTACAGTGTTTAGTGTTGAAAGCATGATTTGTAGGTTTTCATGAGTATTTGACAGTATTACTATGTCATCGGCAAAGCGTAGATGTGACAGGAATTCTCCATTTACGAGAATGTTAAGTCCACAATTTGCCCAATGTAGTTTTCTGAACATTGATTCTAATAGAGCTGTAAAAAGTTTTGGTGAGATAGGGTCGCCTTGTTTGACTCCACGTTTAATTCGAAATAGTGGCCCATAACTCTCTAGTTTTATTTTGGCGTTATAGTCGTCATATATAAGTTTTAATATTCTAATAATTTTATTATTTATTCCTTGTTCTTTTAATGCTTTCCATAAATGTGTTTGTAAAATCGAATCAAACGCTTTAGTATAATCAACGAATGCCAAGTAGATAGGTTTGTTATATTCTCTGCACTTTTCAATGCACTGTGTCAATGTAAAGATATGGTCAACAGTTGAAAATCCTTTCCTAAATCCGGCTTGCTCTCGTGGTTGCTGTTCGTCTAAGCTTTTACTGATTCGGAAGAGTAAGAGTGATGAGAAAAGTTTGTATAAAGTTGGTAGTAAGCTGATTGGGCGGTAATTATCTATTAGTTTGGAGTTATCTACTAGTTGAAAGAACATATTAATTAATTTGTAATAATTTATGTATTATGGTATCTTTGATGATGGGGCTGGGCGTCTTTGTCAGTATCGGTTTTTTGGGTTTAAAAGTAAAAGTCGAGAGCTAAGTAGACATTATGTCAATATGTTTTTGAAAAATCGTCTCGACTATGAATCTTACAATCTTAGTAGGTTAACTTAATTTATTTTACTTATTTTTCGCATTCTTTACGGTCAATAGGAACTAATACTCTCAAGAGTAACCCGTCAACGTGTCAAATAATCATCTCTAATATTATTAAAAACATGATTTTATAAATACAGTACAATTTGTTGTTTCGTCATAATCGTTAAACACAAGTATTATGTCCCTCAGTAAAATGTTGCAATGTAAACATGACTTGTAAATATTAATTATGCTCTCAAGCCTAGACAATTTGGACAATGAATCTTTGTTATAGCTATCCTAAAATCGTTACGAAACGATTTGCATTTCGAACAATTTCAAAATTATCTGCAACATCCGGGCCTATCTGATTCCAATCTAATTCCGTGAAGCCTTCAATGTCACCGTAACAAATGTAGTGATCCAATCGACGTACAATAGGAAATGGTACAGCCCATGTTTATAAGAATAAGAATTTCATTATATTAATAATAAATAGAAGTTTAAATAGTAGTAAAAAACGAAAGAAGTCACATCCATCACATATTTATCAGATATTTTTCTATATGCGTAAATAAAATATTGTTGAATAAGTTATCAACAACAACATACAAGGTTTCTCGACGACGAGCTTATTAACAGTAAGTTCGCCAGTGGAACTTTACAAGTACTATATTTAAAATCATTCATTATTTTATGACTTATATATGAGCGATAAAAATCGCTAAGAGTAAGTACCAAATGTATTAACATATCTTCATAGTAAAATTTAATTTAGGGAATAAAAACACTGGCTCAAGGAAATTTGTTTTCCAAACAATATTAATAATTCACATATCTGTCTATCAACAATCTAAGCGTAATAACATACACGTACAGCTTAGAAAAACACTATTGATAATTTCTGTAAGTTCCCATCAAAAAGCTTCGTGGCGAACTTTCAAATTCTTTAAGTTGCGTCTGTCAGATAAATATTTTAATAACACCCAATTTAAGTTTTACTGTCGTTTCAAAGCTGAGGTTGTTTGGCAAGTCACGAGTAAGTAATCCATCGTATTCGTTATTGATGATAAATTAAAGCTATTGTCCATCTTCAGGGTTTTAGACTAGAGATAGAAGTAATTGACTCAGTCAAACTATGATATCGAGAGCCTATTAAATGTATTTTTAAATATATTCGTTATACTAACAATTGTTGTGATCTACATGTTTATGCCCTTCTCCAGTATTTTTAGGTGTAATATTATGATGTCAACATAAGTTTGTTGTTGAATAAATAAAAAACAATATCAATATCAAAATTTTCAGCATGACTTAATTTGTAAGATAAACAATTCGTAGAATATTTTGATGTCTGCAAGTGCGTAAAGAAAGATAGCTTCCCAATAGTCCTGCATGATATATAAAGGATAGGTAACAAAGATAAAGTACCAGTCACGCCGGGCTGATAGGAACACCACCCAGATCCCCTTGAACACACACAAAAATTTCATCAAAATTGCACGTGAGAGAAGAGCATTAAGATACAAAATAAACGATGATTAATCGTTGTTATACTAATATCCGAAAACACGGAAAGTCAGTATGGTTAGTTAATTGCACAGTTAAAATAACTATTAGTCGAAATTTTGCCAGACAGAAGCCCTCTCTTATATATCTTAACAAGGTTTAAATTGTTTGGTAATATTAATAATTAACCTTGTATTTAAAATATGTGTCATATTTTGTCGGATTGATGAGTAATAAAAATGATGAAATTTATTAGAACGAGTTGATTAAGTATGTAGATTTGTTTGATACGCCAATGACGCCATAAATACTAATTAATTATAATAGAAGAGAGCTGAAAGGTTTTGTGTGTTCATACAAGTGAAGACTAAACGTTGTAGGAGGAGGTTTTGCCTCGAAAAGTGACTACATAACAGCTATATTATTTTAATTTGTATATAATGCATTGTTTTAAATATATAAACGTTGTACAAATAACGATTATTATTAAGTCTTGTTCCTTTTAATAATACAATCTCACCTAACCCACAATTTTTTCCGCTGAATTGCAACGCACATTCAACGAGTTCAAAATTGAGTATTCCAAGTTAAAACTATGTATTATCTACCACGCACTTAATGAGCAATCAGAAACATTTACGGTATTTAAGGAAAAACCCAATTTTTACTTTGATACTGTATTTCCAGGAAATTATTTCACTTTATAAAGCCGTCCTATATGCATACGTATCGTATTTTAAATTGTGATGCAATTATTTTAAACGCTGACATTGAAAACGACAAGTTAAAATCCGAGAATTCCATATGCCCTTCTCTTACTGATGCATTGTGATGTCTAGTTTAGACCGAATAAATTTAAGTCGACACGCTTTCAAGCTCCACTTATTAAGTCAAATAGCATGTCATAATTAAAACATTTCAGTGTATCGAATTATCAAAATAGCGTTTTGTATAATTGTACAATAAAGATGGAACTACGCAATGGTGAAATAATGCTTCAGATGTTATATTTTAGAATACATACTTCTACGTACGTTTAGATTAGTCTTTTGAAGATATTTTTTGTTTATACTACTAGTCCATTGAAAAGTTACATTTGGGGTTGCGTTTTGTAGAGGACGCAATTTTATTTATGGAACATGTAGGGGGGGTCAATACAAGCTTAACTCCAAGTTTGTGGGGTTGGCGTGCTTGTCCCCCGGCCGCCATCTTGGATAAAGGGGTCCAAAAACCACGTTTTTGGCTATATCTCCTAAACTATCCATCGTACATAAAACTTGTAAAGACACATTTTGTAGCAAATCGCTGTGTCTACGATTATGTCTATGTAACTTTTTATCATAAATCCAAACCTTCGTATGACAAAAAATATATTAGATTTTGACGCATACGTTCGCTATAAAACTGAACTGTCAAAGTTCAATCCATATACAACAAAATTTGACAATTGTCTGATTCAATGAGAAATTTTATAATTTGATGGTTTGAGTAGAAACTTTCAATGATAACAAGATGACTTTATAAAATGATTATGGTAGGGTTATTTTTATCAACATTACACATCAGACATTATAATTAAAATGTATGTGGTCTATATAGATAGTGTAAAATGGCGTTAATCTTAATTGTAATCTTAGGTTTATTTTTATGGTTTGCGAGTGCAAATAAATAATTAATAAATTGTTATTTTGCACATGTTACTTTATTAATACAGGAACGAAAGTCGGTACCTACTCTATTTTCAACCGACTTCAGAAAAATACCGAAAGAAGTAGTTATCAATTTTATTTTGAGTCTATCAATATGATCAATGAATTTTGGTTGAAGTAATTGTACTTTCATATTTGTTGTGGTTGTCAAATAAATATTTTTTTACTTTGTATATTGCGTTAGGTACATTATTCGTTGTTTTTTGTATTCGTTTATTATGTTTTCTTTCTAGTTTTATTTTTATAGCTAAACATTGTCGGTGCAAATTAATAATGTATAAATGATTGAGTATATATATATATATATATATATATATATATATTTTAATTTTATTTTATTAGAGTACATACGGACCCTTTTCCTATTATTTCGGTAGTTATTCTTTGAATATTAATTAGTTTTGCTTAACGAGCAGTGATAGCCTGATGGATAGTCATCTATCCAGGATAGTTGGAGCCCTAGTTGTACACTAATAGATTTGTCTACGTGCAAAAAATATCGCAAACAAAACATCGTAAAAGATTTCGTACCAAAAATCGTCAACAAACACGTACGTTAATCAACAATGCGCTGAAAATATTTGTCTCTGGAACAGCAATTTAGTATTTAAAAAATGGAACAATTGTTTAGACTAACGTACTTTTCAATGTACAATCTACAACTACGCAGTTACAAGTAAACACACCTCAAGAAGTCAATACTCTTATTTGTTCTCTACAACCGGATTTTATTCATAATATTTTCTCAGAATCACCATGCGTGTATAAGTAGGCTTAGCGAGTCTATTTTTAAATTAATATTTGATTATATTAATGATATTATTTAGAGTTTCGTAAGACAGATATTATGTTATAAATTTTTATTTATAGGCTTTAATTGCGTATTAAATCGATTCTTACAAATAGTAAATATTATACTTATTACTACTTAATTTTGCTATTTATTTATAATGTATATTTATTTAGAATTATTTGTTTTAGCATCTAAATAAAATCTATAGAATGTTAGAACATTAATTTATACCTGTAATATTAAATATTATGATTTATCAAAATATGACAAATCCGTTACAACTGAGAGTCACATTTCCGTTATTTAGAAATATTATTTAGACTAACTCACTTTCTAAGAGTCAGTGTCCAATGCCGATCATCTTTTAGAACTCCAAACGCTATTTTTTTTATTAATATTACTCTACTCCCCTGCCATTGTGTCCAGGGACTTTTTCTATCTCTAAAAATTACAATAAAACATGATACCATACATTATATACGCCCCGGCTACATCGGTAATATTTTTGTTTGCAATATTCATGGTTGAGCCGGGGCGCAATTCCTCGCAAGACCCGCTGTTTCAGATTTTTTGCCGTCTTTATATATTTAACAATTTTTTCGCAGAACCGTTCCAGGCACGATCTGTGTTATCCAAAAGCTATTACAAAATCTTACTCTTACGGTGAAAGAAAAAACAGTGAGGCCGCTGGCTGGTTTTAAATCCGAGAATCGTATGTCAGGCACAGACGACTGATCACGTTCTTGCTTAATAATATTAATAAAACGGGCACAGACATATATATTTGTTTATAAAACCATAAATAATGTTGTAAAAGATATGTAATGCATCCGGATGTTTGGTAACATTCAAATTGCATATAAAAATTTATCTATTTATTACGTTCCATTAAAAACTTGCAAATGCAATCTAGATGTGACATGTTGACATTTGATTATCACGACCGTACCATTAAACAATTAGGTAGTGAAAGTCTGGGATTTTAGCTCTTCAGAAGGCCAGTCTAGACCTAGACTTATAAAAAGTAAATTAGGATTAGACAAATAAACGGCTTAGCAATCTAGATATTGCTGCTTCAGTGGTTAGATTGGCGCAATTAAATGCCAGTTTCCCAGTGACTAAGTCAACTAAGTTCTCATACACGCCATTGGAATTAATCCAATCACTAAGTGGTCAAAATTGTCATTTCAATTAAATATAACGGTAGGTACTATAGATTGTTTATTTATTCGCACTTTTTGGTATTAAATATTTAGAATCACGATTGAATTAGTAATTAATACTAGTACAGTATTTTGATTAGTACACAATTTTTATACAAGGTCTTAAGACATTATAATAACAATTAATAATTATATTAGTATACATTTAAAATTAGTTTTTCTACAGTGAGTTCGACAGAGTATTCAATGCTGATTATACTAAATAGCAAGTAAATGGTATTTTAATTTGTATTAGATATTTGCTTATACGTTACCACTAATGGTGCTATGTACACAAAAAAATAACACCGATTTTATATACCGTTCAAGTCTTTTCATACGGCTACGGGGTTATTCTAAGGTGTAAAATATTGTCTAGAGTCCGATTCTAGACCAATCCATCCATGCATCCATCAATCGATTGCGATTCCAATCCAGACATTTTTTGGATTAATTTTTTAACGGAATCAAGGTTTACAACAGTGCTATGAAATTTATATTGCGTACAAATCTATCGTTACTGAAAGTTTCTGAGTACCAACGGTAGATTTTCTCCGATATTTGAAATCAGAAACTGGCAAAACATGCTTCGCTAGGTTCATTTAAAAAATGACTACAACTAAACCAATTAAGTCTTTAGAACCTATTCATTACCAAGTTAATTGCTTTCATACATAAACAGTAGTTATAATAAATGTATGGTAAAAAATTTAATCTAAATACAAACAGGTGGAAATAGCGCTATCGGTTAATAGGCAAGGCTCGCGTGCATTAAGACGAAGGGTTGAATTGTCTTAACGGACATATTTCTGTATGAGGTATTTTCCTTAATAGGCTTTTTTGGATCTAATAAGGCCAGATAAGTACCAGACTAGGTACTTATAATTTAATAGTACAATTGCAACATGAAAATAAAAGTTTTTCAAATTAATTTTGTATAAAGACTTCGATTTTTGTATAACCAACGATTCGGGTAGTTGGTTCTACTGAGAAGATCTGACAAGAAATTCAATGCTTGCCTTTTTTAAAGCCCAATGTTATTTGAACAAATACTTTTTTTTTACAAAAGATTTTGAAGATTTTACAATATATATTTCAATTCTAAGCAGATAAAATTTACAATTATTGTTTAGGTTGTTTATTCATCATTTAAATATATTCGAATTTTTATACGATTGTATTATTAATATTTTAAATTTGGCCGGGAATTTAACCCTTCTAGTTATACTGGTATGAAGCACTAACTTTACTTCTGCTTCCTCTATAAAGAAGGATTGTCATAAATAAATACGACCAAGAGGTGAGAGTTGATAGGTCATCGACATTCAGTTTAGTGGGTGAGGCTAATAGATGGCGCGATTGTCAATGATAAAAGTTTGGTGAACTTGGAGGTGAGAAACGTGGCACTAAGGCGTGAGATAGAAGTGTCGATACAGTCCGCGCCATACCCCGTTGTTACTATTAATTCTTATTGACGCTGCTAACATAACAATAGTAAAAGCAATATTAAACCTACATTTAAACGTTAACGCTGATTCATTTGTTCTGCATTTAATATGTACATTTATTATTATAGTAGTGTGATTAATAAATGTATGAAATTCGTTTTAAAAGACTTACCTTTCGAATGGGCATAGAGAATTGTTGGCCTAGTCGCTTAAGCTTGTGATTTTTAATCCGAGGACTTGCCTTCGACTCACGGCTGTGCACCAATTGATTTTTATATATTACTAGCAGACCAGCCAAGCGTTCCTGTGGCTAAGGTTTTTTAATATTACATAGTAGTAACCTATTCAAGGGAAATGGTAGGAGAACACCAGTCATGGGAATCACCATGCTTTATTGGTGGTTATGCCATTAAATTATAGCTTATGTGAAACGTTACTTTCAACACAGCGCCATCTGTTAGAATTGTGACTATTAAATAATAAACAAATATTTTGCAATAAAATAATATTGCGGGTATTAATGGAGATGTAAGCTATCCTATCTTTTAAGTTAGATCAAACTGCACACGGTGTGCAAATTTGATTGATATCGGTTGAGTAGTTTAGGAGTCCATAGCGGACAAACAACGTGACACGTAATTTATCTATATTAAGATTATGGTCTAAGATCCCGATATACAACGACCTTCACCGAGATGCTTATTTAATGAAACGTATTTTATATTTAATTTAATATGTCAATAAATATAATCCATATGGGTTGCCTAGCAAATTTCAGTCCAGAGTATTTTAATTAATATTAAAAAAAAAAATTTTTTTAAACATTTCACCGGTATGATTATTAGATAAATTCTATACCAATCGAAAGTATGAAGCCCATTGAATATGCAAACGTTAGGTTGTTTTTAATCAATTAATTATTTATGTGTATATTTTTTATGTGACACTAAAGTATATATACATCTTTAGTAAAAAAGAAAGTTATAGTGATACATGTATAATACTACCCTGATTAAAAATATTGATTGAAAAAAAATAAAAAATTTACTACATGCCAATTATAAAAAAAAGATTTTTTTTTAGATATTAATTAAACATACTCTGGACTGAAATTTGCTAGGCAACCCATATAGATTATATTTATTGACATATTAAATTAAATATAAAATACGTTTCATTAAATAAGCATCTCGGTGAAGGTCGTTGTATATCGGGATCTTATACTATTATGTTAAACTACATATTATTTAATATGAAAAGTAAATATTGTCTATTATATATATGAATAATGAAAAAAAAATTAAAACTTCTTTATTTGTTTAAAAGGTCATTATGGTCCTATGGTATATAGCCGTTGTATCTATCGATACAAGCTATCCATGGGAGGTCGTATCGGTGTCTGTGGATAGACCTTTGTTTGAAAATGACAGTTGACGAAAGCTCGATTTCAACAGTTAATTATTTTAACAGATTTTAACTTACACCAGTTTTTTAAATAATTAATAAAACTGTTTGTTATGTTTTAAACATACACATGTATATTTTAATGTTATTTGTACGGTTTCATTTACTTTATTTGGTTTATATTGATTATCAAATAATATGAGTGAAAACTCGGTAAAATGGAACGACAAAGAGCATTTTATCCGTCGCCAAAAATGGATTGTCTTCGTAGGGTTTGGTTATTGGGATGCTGATAGGCGATCGATCGACTGTCACGGTCTGATCTCAAATTGTTTTCAATCTGGGATTGAGGATTAATTATTGGGTTCGGGTGTATTATTAATATATTACTAATGTGTATGTAAATATACATACACATTAGTAATTTTATAAACCTTATCAAATGATTTTATAGTCCAGTACTGTGTCAAATAAATCACGGAGTACAAATCCATCCTTGTCCATAAGTATTACACAATATATACTAGTATCAGAAACCGTTACATATTTTTTTGTAACTCCAAGTGGCCGAGTGGCCGGTGGTCGCTGGTCGCTGGTGGCGTTCTCTAGTCTCGTAGGCAAAGACTGACTTTGGTTCGTTCCGGCAGCGGCGTTAGTAATGATTTTACAACACATTATGTATTTATACAACGATAAATATTTATAATAATTATTATTGATAATTGTATGAAAGTTAACACTTAAACTCTTTACATAATACACATAACACGTAAGTATCGGCTCTAAAGAAACGTACCCTATATTTAACATAATTGAAATAATACGTATCATTTGCGAAAATGTAAAAATGATTATGCTACGATTTTCGAATCGACACCTCAGACTAATTAAAATACATCACGCGATCCGACAAAAAATTCTTAATCGATTTCCGATACAGGTT
Source organism: Pieris macdunnoughi (assembly GCA_905332375.1). NCBI lineage: Eukaryota > Metazoa > Arthropoda > Insecta > Lepidoptera > Pieridae > Pieris > Pieris macdunnoughi. Next base: position 6,014,281 of record CAJOBZ010000002.1, read on the forward strand.
TATGTAAGACTTGTGGACAACCCCGGATTTGTATTGGGGTATACTGTAGCTGTGTACCTCCGTGATTCATTTGTCATTGTATTCGTTAAGTAATTTGTTTTGGCTAAAAATATTTGCCTATCTAAAGAAATTCGCGTTTTCTTTTTTTGCCGCGCACCACCACTATGTGGAACCAGCTGCCCACTAAAGTATTTCCGAACCAATTCGACTAAGGGTCCTTCAAGAAGAGCGTACCAATTATTAAAAGGCCGGCAACGCACTCGTGAGCCATCTGACATTGAGAGTGTCCATGGGCTTATGGCTCACTTAACATCAGATGAGCCTTCGGCCCCTTTGCCCCTTGTTCATTAAAAAAAATATTATAGCGGTTATAAAATGTCTTATAAGATCTGATAAAACCTTGTATACAGACATCAGATACTTTTATTTTATAGTGCAGATATATTATGCTGTCATGTTTTCATGTCCTCAAAAAGTTGAAACCTAAATAAAGGTCGAAGAAAATTATTACTTAATTTATAAAGAACGAAGCGAATATAGAATTTGTTGTTTTAACCACAGATATAGTTTGGTGGGATAAATTATATTTAGTACCTTACGAAAGTTTTTCTGAAAATATTATTTTTCGAGGAATAAGTTATTCAGCTACTTGTTTATTATTTATATACGGATTATTGTATGGACTTATTTCTTTGTTGGGATTGAAACCAAAGATTTTTGCTTTATAATTGTGCACAAGGTAATTGGAATATATTTTTACTGTAATACCTAATACCTACTGTTAATTTGAATACAGAGTTTAGAGCAATAGGTTCGTTTCTTAATGAGATCCAAAACATTCTTCCCAGCGCCAAAATTTCAGATAATATTTTAACTAATTAAATATAAAATCAATTTATTTTTGAGCATAAATTCCATCATGCCTGTGCTATCAGTACTGACGTAAATTCCGCTGTCCTTCGAGCGGTATTTTTATCACATTATGCTCGTATTTCGCGTATCAGCCTCGATTTTTCGGCGGAATAATTACTGCGAAATTGTTCACGCGGCAAGGCTGCGATGACAGCCTATCTTGATATTTCAAAAGCGTAAGAAAAGTAATCTTTTATTTGTTTACTGGGTTGTTTTAAGGCAGTGTGACTTAGAACTTATTTAGTTTCGCTATTGTTAATATTTTAAAGCTTCTTTATATTTTTTTGGGAATTCGAACCGTCGTAGGGATATTTTTTCCATTTCCAAATTCCCATGCAATATGGCTCCAAACCCATAGTAAGCAATTCTTTTAGTCACTAAAACAATACCCAAGTGACTTTTTTTTAAATTAATGTTGAACTTGAACTTGTTTTTTACGGTAAATAAATACTTTATTCATTCCTTTATTTTTATAAGCAAATATTTATATGTAAGTATGTGTAATAAGACGTAATTAAATCACAATGTCGTAGAAAATAATAAATCCAAATTCCATGATATTATACATAATTTAATATGAGTTTCTTGTAAATCATTTCAAGTCAACCTGAATCCATAATTATAGTGTGGGTAAAATAATACGCTTAGCTGACGCGATACACATCCAGGTAGGTTTCACAAAATGATTTTCAGGTGTGATGTGAAGTAAAATCAAGACTAATTACGGAGGCGTGGCCATGTCATTACTTTGTCAGGCCTTGGTGGCCGCGTAATGAGATTCTCTTACAAATTTCACATATAATATAGTAATAATAATGTTGTGCGGGTTTGGTATTTTACCAGATTAACATGTTCAACACTTAAAAGAGAAATAAAATAAAATATATTTTGTTGTAACTGAACATGTATAATCCAAATTCCTAAAAAAGTATATTCCAATAGGACTCTATAGTTTTAGTTTCTTCTTCTTCTTTTAGTGCCTCTCCATTACTGGAGGTTGGCCGTCAGTCTTTTCTGTCGTGTCTTGTCCTGTGCCAGATGCAGCAACTCTTCCGCAGTCGCAATATCCTTCTTCCTTCTACTCACTCGCCGTTTACCCGTAATGTGTTACCGTGTAATAGTTTTAGTTTACAATTCGTGATCAAAGGCAACGCTAAACATGAAGTAGATTGTAATTTATCACTAGTTCTGTATGGCCTGTTAAATATTAATGTTAAAACTGCTTTTATTTAAAGAAATAAGACTATAGGACCTGCCACATACACTAATTTAGTCAATTACCATTTGTAACTTATTAAACCAGCTAAAAATAATAACATCATCATCATCAATGGCTGTACTACCCCTTGGGTCTTAGCCTTCCCAAGTATCTTTCGGCATCACAATCTATCTCATGCTTTTTGCGTCCTATTTCGAACACCCAGTTGTTGAGGACCTTAACAACTCCATGACACTAACGCAACCTCGGTCTACCGGATGTCTCTTGCCTCCAGGTTGTGAGCTCAGTAACGACCTTGGGGGCTTGGAGTATTAACAGATATATAGATGTTGTCTAAATCTATTTCGCCAGAAACACACCATTATTATTCATTCCTATTTGACTTCGATAAATCATAAAGAGACTAAATTATATTAATTAATAACATTTCATGTATAATTGTAACGATAATATATACAATTAACGCAGTTATACAATACATAAACAAGAATCAAGAACCGAAAATTTACCGTAATTTCCTTGCTATCCGTATAAATGTCAATTTATGTTATTTACGTAAAAGTGATATGCAAGTTTATATAATTACGAACGCCTTGCAGAGAGGTCAAAAAGAAATTCAGTTAAAACTGTAACGTGCCCTCCGCCGATCGTCAGGTCATTTTCGAAAAGTGAAACTACCTTTACTTACCACGTAAAATATGTAGATTGTCGGCGAGATAATAATGATATGTGCTCTTGGTAATGAAATTTTCCGACGTCAAATGGTGCCAAAGTAATTTGCGCCGCTTGTCTTTGGCAACAAGTGCCCTACGGCCGCTTTCGAGTTTGCGCAAGGCGTTAATAAGACCTGAGTCAAGCTCTTAACGGGAGTAAACCACAGAGGATCAATTTTATTGTATTTTTTCGATATTTAATTCCGAATGATACACTTATATAGACTGATAAATAAATGTCATAGTAAAACACCGGGGTGACTAGTTAAAATGCTGGTTTAGATTTGCAGCAAAAACATTTTCAACCTAGAATCTGTGTACGTAATATTCGTTCTCAGAAAATGTTAGTAAAACCTATTGTATGAAAACCCGTATCTATTCGTATGTTTCGCGAATATACGAATAAATACAGAACAGCTATTACGATTTTCAATAAAGAACAATGAACTTCTCTTTTTTGGAAGTGTTTTGTTATTTTTGTAAATTTTATGCGAGAGCATATATTTTATACATAGATTATAACTTACACTGTAGAAAATATATTATATGTGATGGCGAGCTTTAATAAATAAATAAATACCCAATTTAACATTATAGCATTATCACGCAATAAATGTCAAAAAGTGTATGAAAAATTACAGACTTTCTTATAGTTCATTAAAAAATTCGTTTATCATAATTACTCGTGTCACATTGGGAGCAAAAGTTCATTGAGAACTGCTTTTACAGGTTGCAGGTAAAAGAAATTTTAAATGTACTTTAAATTTTGTATTACATTGTTGTGAAGTCAACAAGTGACAGAATTTTGTTCGAGTTAAAATTTTTCACAATATTTTTTATTTTATATTTATTTTAAAAGCGTCAATGGCAAAGTTCAATGATAAGACTTGAGATATAAATAGCTGTTTCGTATTGCAAAAGACAGAAGACTGAAATAATTTCTATAAATAGTACAGTTCTGTTATTAGTATTGATCTTCTTACTGTTATCTTATTACTGATTTTTGGCCTAGAGGCTTGAGCGTGCCACTCCGACCGTGGTCGTGCGTTCGAATCATGGTACAATGGACATTTCTATTTATGTGCGCATTTTAATATCTTAAAAGAAAACATCGTGAGGAAACCGACCCATAGTTGGAGGTATGTTAGGATAAGTAATCCCCTACTTGCCTATTAAGAAAAATATCAAAGATACCGCCCACTTACAGCGCCGTTCGTTTTTTTAATTAAAACTGCGGCAACAGATGTCCCGTAAATCGACAATGGTGCATGTATGTATGAACTTTATGAAACAAAACAAAATCAGTGGCGCTACAACCCTAATTGGGTCTGGGCCTCAGATTTCTGAATCTGTTTCATGATCAATCTAATAGGCAAGTATAGGATCAGCCTCCTGTGTGTGAACCTCCTCTTTCCTTTATAAAACAAGGGATGACAATTACGACATATATGTTTGAAACAATCATTGTTACATAGGGATCGAAGCCAGCATCAAATTTTACAGTTTTTAGTTTTATTAACAATTTAGAACTATGAATTTGTGAACGCTAAATTAACAACCATTATTATCGAGACGTTTACAAAGCTGTTGTCCGAAATACACAAGCTTAACTGGATTGGCCTACCCCATGCTATCATTCAATTCCGCGGAAGAGGCATGGCCACCCCGAAGTCGGCAGGCTCATATTTGTTAAAACAACGGAAACCTGTAATTTTGATCGATATCTTTATTGACAGCTGAAATTTATTGATCATTTCTTCATAAACGTATTATTTGAGTGAATACAATATGGTGTGAGCTGTCGCAAGCATCCCAGAGGCCGAGGCTTTTTACCAAGATTACTGCTATTGGTTTCATTTCAATGGCCACTTATTATCAGATTGTCCTACATTATTTTAGTGAAATTGCATTGCGTAAAATGAATTTATTCCTTTAAGTTTGACCCGCCCAGCCCTTTCTGAAAGATATCTGGATCCTTGCAGCAAGATTAAAACATGAAATAAATACATATTTAATACAAAAATAATCTATATAAAGCTGGGTACTAGATTTTAATACTAACGTCTTGGTTATACGCTGACATAAAAATTGTAAAAAGAGAATCTCGAAGTACCTTACTATGTTAATATTAATCTAGAAGAGCATTACCAGGGTAATAACTTTTTGGGCCAAAATTGTCAATGAAACATATTTACAGTCCTAGGGAGTAACGGAACTTCTAAACAAAAAAAATCACAAGCTCGTGTAGTAAAAAGAAAAATACATCACATACATATACAATTATACATATACTAGCAGACCGGCCAAGCGATGCTGTGGCTAAGGTTTTTGTTATATTACATAGTAGCAAACTATGCAAGGTAAACGGTAGGAGAACACCAGTCATGGGGACCACCATGCGTTTTTCGTGGTTATGCCATTAAATTGTAGCTTATGTGAAACTTTGGTACTTTCAACACAGCGCCATCTGTTAGAATTGTGACTATCAAATAATAAACAAATATTTTACAATAAAACTACATTGCGGGTATAAATTGAGATGTAAGCTATCCTATCTTTTAAGTTAGATCAAACTGCACACGGTGTGCAAATTTGATTGACATCGGTTCGGTAGTTTGGGAGTCCATAGCGGACAAACAACGTGACACGTAATTTATATATATTAAGATAATAATAATTGCCTTTAATTCAGAGACATTTACATTTCAACACGTTTCCATTTTTATCCTCTTCTAGTGCATCTGTGTGCCCTTTTTTGGCAAAGGCCTCCTCCAAATTCCGCCATTCCTCTCTGCAATGTGCCGCTCTGTGCCATGTACCACATGCTGTTTCTTTAATTTGGTCTATCCACCTTCTAAGTTGTCTCCCTCTTTTTCGTTTGCTGTACCTTGGGCACCAGTTTAGTACGTTTTTGCTTCACTTTTCTGTTCCTCTTGCCATGTGCCCCGCCCATTTCCACTTCAGTTTATTAATTTTTATTGTAACATCTGTTACCTTAGTTATTTTTCTTAGAGCTGTATTTTTTTTTTTTCTCTTCTTTTCTTCCCTATCATACATCGTTCCATCAATTTTGACACATCTATAGTTTATGATAATATAATCTCAAACAGCTATCCGAATCCTAACGCGTCAGCCTTAGAGGATTCGAAAATCTCTCGCATAAATATGAAGTCTATAAAAGAATGAGTTACACCAAGGATTCTATAACATTTGATACCTGAAACTAAGCACTCAAGTTTCGAAAGAGACTTAATTTAGCTTTAGGGCGGTTTAAAGGGCACGGAAGTACATTGTCTAATGCTTATAAGCGGTGTTACGATGTTCATAAGAGCATAATTTGCGAAACGTTCATGTAGTCTTGTCCGATAAATGACACCGACACGACTCGTATTTCATAGTCGCGCTTATCTTTACTTGTTGTTTTGCCAACAATGATTTATTCCCTGTTCATCTAACGAAGAAGTAACATCGGCTAAAGGGTAATAAACGCGAAATGTGATGGACGGTGGTCATAACGGTGACTGGAAATTTAAAAAATGTTCCCTACTTCGTTAAGTTTCGGTATTACTAGATGTCTAATGAGATTTTTATCCATTTGTAGAATGATAAATGTATCGTTTTCGTTTAAGACTTTGTCGAAATGAGTGTAGCGCGATTAAAAGTGCTAACGCCAAATACTAAATAAGTAAGTACTCTAAACGAATAACGATTATAACAAGTACTTTATTATATTTTTATATTTAAAACTATAAACAATAAAAACAATAAAAAATATAAATATAACAACAATATACAGTTTACAAGAATGTTTTTCACTTCATTTACGCAAATTATATTCTTATTAAAGATGAAGCAAGAAAATAATGACGAAACATCATTACAAAAATTACTACGCTTAATGTAAAAGTTGCGCACGATACAATACGATAATTTCGGTGAAAACAAAGAGATTTATCTAGATCAAATTGTACTTTTACCATGCCTCAATTACTCACGCAGTGGTTTGTTTACTGGGTTTGATAACGTTGAAACTCTTTAAAAATTACACAAAGTATTACATAATTTTTATTTTATATAGCTTATTTTTAAATAGTTTCATAACAGGATGTACATTACTAACCTACTCTAAAATTTCGCACTAAGTAAATGTAATTATTCGAGAAATAAAGTATCTTTGAAACGAAAGTAGATCGGTGCTCCCAAATACCAGATTCTTCTTTTTGCCCAAATTTAGTGAAGGGATTGTCGTATTGTCAATCCTCTGTAAACTGTTCTCTATACACTGTTTGGTTTATTATTCTATGTCCACACAGAGACATTGCGTATCTATACGTTTTCTACAAAGTGTACTATGGAGTGTATTCTGAAGAGTTGTTTGATTTGTTGATCCCTCCTGCCTCGTTTTATCACCGTACGAGCCGTATCGACTCCTAATTTCATCGGCATCACCTTGTTGGCATCTCTCTTCCACTTTACGTTTCACTACGAATTTTTTTTTGCAAACTAGCGATCTGCATATCAACTCCTGGTACGGGTCTTCCCTGGGAGAACCCCGGCAACGCACCCATTAAAATGTCCATCGTATGCGACGAATGCCGTGTATGGGCGTACCGTACGAGCCGTATTGCCCCCTATCCTATTAAAAAATGTTTAAATATCAGTATTATTAGTACAATATTTCAAGTTACGGAATAGATATGCAACAATGTTACTGGCGTAAACTACCTCCAAGATGTTTTTAGCTCCATTAATTATTAAAAAATCAATCAGTCTTAATAAAGTAGTCTCCTCCAGTGAAATTATATTATATATGTATTAGTAAAGAAATAGAAGTAAGCAGTAATTTATAATATACAACGACGAAGTATCAACGATACCTTTGATTGTGAATGGTCTGTAGTAGAATTAGAGAAACGAGCCCCATATCGTCTTTCTATTTGCTCTCTAACCTCTGAGTACCCTCTCTTTCTGTCAATTTGTGTTTACGCTATTATGAATAGAGATCAAAGATACCCGTGTAAGGGCTCAAAACAAGCCTCCACTTATTATATCACCAAAAACAAAACAATAAATTATCCTTATAAATATGTATAAAGCCAAGTGACGTTTGTTTCATGCAAATTATATTACCGAAAATAAAAGTTTGGTAGCGGCGCCTCTAAATCGCCCATTTAAATTGGCTTACTTGAATCTATTACAAAATTAAGTATCCATTACATAGATTGATTCTACCAGTTTGGCTCTTAAAAAGCTCCACGAAAAGTGATTAATCAAAGCTACTTGTATTGAATATTTTATGAGAGCCAGTTATTAGAATAAACAATTATAAACCGGAACGGAAAGGGCTATAAAACATTTAAATATTGTTTTTATCGTATTAAAACGTATATTGACTATACAGGTCAGCATTGTGGCTGGGTTTCGTTTAAAAGACAAAAGTTTAAAAATAATTATATAGCTATACTAGTGGACCTGATAGAAGTTGTCCTGTATATACACGAATTAAATACAAATTTAATGTCTCATTTTCAATCCAAACCAATCTCGAATCCAGTTGAACACAAAGTTCATCAAAATCAGTCCAGCTGTTCTAGAGTTTAATTACACGAGCAGAAAATTTATACATTTATTAATTTATTATACTAATACATATATTGATACTGTATTGTGTGAAAAATTGTTCTTTGTATAATACAAGGTAATACAAGTAGCACCTATACATTTCTTAATCGATATATTTTTTAGCTTTAGCGTTATACATCTCACCAACATGCTTAAATTATACAATTGTATTATAATATCTCAATAAACCAAACATATAAACTTTATATGTATCTGTTACATCAGATATTCCGAATGGACGAACCGGTTTTAAGTTTCAACCCGAATATCAGAAAATTTCATTTATGAACATTTACTACCAACTTCTTAGATTTTAATTTATCTTTACAGTAAAAGAATCAATACGAAGAAATTGATAAAGCTATAATTTAATTAAAAACCCTTTAATGTTAACCTCGATTCGGTGGATGAATCAAAAATGTCAGTGAAATTATGAATGTGATCGATAAAGAATATATCTGCACAGTAGAAAGTGTTCCGAACTGCGTGAGCTTTCGATTACTCGTTGACACAGGTCACAAGAGCCCCGAACATAAATATGTCGACAGGTCGCCTCCGGTACTTTGTTTGTTAATATACTGCCAATTATAATCAAAACGAACTCGCCATGTCAATTTCTTAATCTTTTAATGATACAATTCTCTTTGTATGTACATAATTATATGTTTTTAAGGTATTTCAAAATTTGTAAACAGATCTGTTTTATATATAATGCAGTATCTCCGTAAATGTCAGGATTTAGGGTAATTTATACATGCATTACAAAAGTAATTGGACCAACATTACCGTAAAAAAATGTAAGCAAAGAACTTTTGTGGTGATCTCTGCCAAAAACGAATATTTTTTTCTCTTTAAAGCGTTAATATAACCTGTGGAGGTCACGCAGGATATTCTTTGATACAATTCTGCATCTGTTTAATTTCTATTCTCTACATTCATCTATCTATGGTTATATAAACTATAGAAAAGACGATTTGGCCTGAAGGTACAAAGATACCAGCCCATTAACTCTAAAAAAAAAAAAAATAGAACTGATGATATAATATGGATAACAAGTCAGATAACTTTAATTAACATAAACATTTGATTAAGTCATTAAAGTTACAACATAATTAAATTTACTGTTTTGATAAATGTTTTGAATTATAGCGTGAAATGTGAAAGTTATTGAAAAAAGGCGCCACCAATGGTTATCTGTGCCTAAACAAGCTGTGACCAAAAAACCTTAAGACGGATTTGTATGGTCACAGATATCATATTGGCGCGAACTTAGACTCCCGAATGTCAAAAATGTAATGCAATGAATTGGAGACGGGACGTAGTTCGCGCAAAGTCTTGACTCTTAATCTGACTCTAAGTTAGCGAATAGGCTTGAAAATACTAGTTCCCACGGTGCGCGCCCCACTATATCAACGCACAGTGTCTTCTATCAACATCATTTATCTATTAAAAATATCGCATATTGTTCGCTATGAAGCAACTTTCCTATCGGCGTGTTATCTTAAGCGGCTATAAATCATAAAAATTACGAAACATCTGTCCCTCTTTTCGCTTTAATATGCAAAAGATTGCGATAAAACATTTGGATGACTGCAATTGCCTTGTAAAATTGCATCGCCGATCTATCATTTATTATGACTGTATTATATAAACATTTGCATAATTTAAAAAAAAAAAAAGGAAAGTTTCTCTGCCCGCAAAAAAAAAAAATTTTTTTTTCTTTGGTATTATTAAAAATATTTTGTTGCATGCAAATAATTATTACAATTAAATATCAAAGTGGAAAAGGAGTCATTATAGTCAATTAAGTTCAGTTTACATTTGAAAAATTAAATATGTAATTATTTATTATTATTCTCTTACTTAAGTGTAACATAAATTATATTTAGTTAAAATTATATATTATTATATATTTAGAACATCTCTACCAAACCTAGAAGTATGTTGTTGCTTTGGCAGTATTGCACAATATAAAATTAATAAATTTCTTTGAAAAAATAATCAAAACTCCTTTAGGTATTTGTTTAAAAGGTAAATGACAAATGTCATTATGGTCATTCAAAATTCTTGGCATACGAACTTCACGCATATTCTATTTCTTTTTACTTGTAGATTGTCTTATTCCATTCAGAAAATTTCACTCTCATAAATTAACGCGCCGTAATTTAAAAAAAAAATTGGTCTATAGAGGTTTCGTAGATGTATTAAGGTCAGTGCGATTCTAAAATCTGTGTTCGTGTGTTCGAACTTTGACTATAGGATCTTTCTGTCAACGTTTTATGTTTCATGTTTGGCCCGTGAAGAGATTGCCAAATTAATCCGTGAAAACCAAAGCAACTTTATGTACTCTTTAACCCAATTTTGATTAATACAATTCCATAGTAATTACTGTTATGGGAGTGCAATTTGCAAGCGTCGTCCTAGAAAGTTGCATCATTTCGTTATGGCCCTTAAAACTGATTTATGTTCGCAATAAATATTTTTTGAAAGTCCCGTGCGATAATAACTCCATTAATTTTGATTAATGACAGTTTCTTAAAAGTGAATCGGGCCCTGACTCGCAACTTGTCTCTCTGCCATGGAAGTTAACTTTTAATTATTTAATTTTTTATCGATTGTTCTTATTTGGACCGATACAGATTTTTGGACACTTATTCGCTGCGTTTAAATTAATATCAATTAAACTTTACGACCATGTTAACATGAATTATAATACAAAAATATGTAGACTGGTTCGGTATGTGTACAATGTACATCTGTGTATTTGTTATTCAACAGCTTGGCAAGTAGATCAACAGCTTTGCAAATATCCGTAATTTAATTTCAAACAACAAATGTAAGTAAGTAATTAAAATTAATAAAATAAGTGGCACATATTTACTATGACAAAGCCTGCAAAGCATCCACTATGGAATCTCTAACCATGAGTATTCTAAGTAAGAAGTACATTCCTAGGAACGCTTATCGCAGCGACCCGTTGCGCCGCGCAATACATTCAGCGAATTTGCAATGCGCGATATCCAACATTACCATAAACAGTACGGAGAGCACGCCGTCTATCGCGCTAAGACATATAAATTATTCAAAATAAAGTATCGCTTAACCCCTGACCCCCGCCGGGAGCTGCACGCTCTCTCGCGACCTCCTCTTTTGTCTAATACAACCCTATTCTTCGGCAGTTGTGTTCAACGATGTGTGAACAGAATACCACTTTATTTACATAATATCTTAAATATCCCATTTCGAACAGTTAAATATTAATGTGTACTCTATTTATCCCTTTGACGTCAACAATTCATCAAAGCTAGATTGCATTTAATGATACCGATGGAAATGCAAAACATTTTAATGCTTACCCGTCAATCCAGTATATTTCACCCAAAGTATGAAGGTGAATAATATAATTAAAACTTGATTAATAACATATATAAATCGTTTTTATTGTACTGCATAATAATGCTAATCAGTTCCTTTATTAATCAATATCCTTTTAACCAAATGACGAATCGATCAATGACAAATAGAGGTGGTTAACAGGTTGAAGCAGTCATAAAACTATATTTCGATCTTTAAGCATTTATAACACAGACCAATGGACTTCGGTTCATATAGATACAACTTAGTATTGTCTTTGATTAACATAACTTTTATTCATTTAATAAAACACTATTTTGACCGGATTGAAGTTATGTATTATTATAAATTTACAACTATTTAACATAATTTTAAATTTATCCGACGTTTCGCGTGCTTTACAGCGTGCGTGGTCACGGTGACCAATATGACAATAAAATTATGTTAAATAGTTGTAAATTTATAATAATACATAACTTCAATCCGGTCAAAATAGTGTTTTATTAGATACAACTTCTCAAGATTGGTATCTTTAATTGGCAAAAAATTATCAGTGAAATTGTAACAGAAATGTGTATTCCCCTAAGATACGAGACTTGTCAATACCTAGAAGCGCAAAGATAAAAGGGAAGCCGCGCAGCGAGTGCGGTGCCCACCGGGCTTCGGGAACCGCTGTCTTATTTATACAACAGCTTTCGCAAAATGTCCCATTAGGGATAACTGTACTAAATAATTATTGCAATGTGCCTTTCTATTTCTATGCGCGCGTCGCGATGCGCGTGCGCCTCCACCTGCCGCTGATCACCGTAATTATTTATTATGCATGAATGCAGTGCGATGGCGCGACTGTCTAGGACGTTCAGGACAAAGAACGGTCACTTCTGACTGGTTCGGTGTCTACTTGGGTGTGCTGTGCAACCATTTTTAATGCCCTCATTAATTCACATTTGCACAAAATAGCTTTTATCCTCACATGCAATACTATAATATTTTAAATATTTTTAAATGTCTTTTTCGCTATCTCTATAATGCTATAGATAAATTGACTACTATTAATTTTATGAGTGCAATTTATTTTATGAATTATATAACAAAATGTTGATCTAAAAGCATATATTAATTTTTAATCACAATATGTCCAATAGGATGTCTTTAATTAAGTTATCAGTTTTAGCCTTTCATTCTTAAAAACTGTTCGAGATGAAATAATAATAAAAAAATAAAAACTTTTTTCGTGACAGTAATATGTGGCAAATTTTATCTCGATGTCGTTGAATGCATTATTTCATGTAAAAGAGTTCAACGCTACGCAAATGGAGAATGGTTTGAACGTTAATATTATAAAAAAACAATAAATCAATTTCAAACGTTCCAATTCCAATTGACAACTTCAAAATTGCACGATTTAAAAACAGAACGTGATAAAAAAAGATGAACCGAATATCTATGATTTGTTTAATGTCATCTCCAATAGATTATTTCGGCCTCGTGGTAGGCAACCTTGTGGTTACAAACAATAAAACCTTGAGGCATTGACGGGTGTCAGGATATACCGTTTTGCATTGTTCATGATGTTCGAGATAACGAGAGGTACCGTGTAACAGCGAAGGTCTTAATATTTTTACATTCAATTTATTGCAAATGTTATCTTTTACCGAAAGGTGACTATAGAATTAAATAAGCTATGAAATATTGACTTTTCACTATCTCGACAAATGGAATCTACTAGTTATTTCTTCACACCTGTCTTCATGCTTTAATAACATAACCTGAACAGAACATGTCCTACATTTTTTTAAATTGCATGATAACGGCTTTTATCCTGTAACGGATGTTATTAATTTTTAAACTAGACTATTTATCCTGGCTCCGCCCCGAATAATAAATATAAATTACTTAATTAATATAGGTATTTGTGTACAATTATTATTGAAAGAGTAAAGTAGTAAAATTATATATATGATTTTGAAGCTGTTTTTTAAATATAATATCAATAAACAATACTAGTTATTATTGATTTTGGCTAAAGTTAAATGATTTAAATGCGCCTATCTAAGATTTATATTTTAAAATAACGTAAAATTGTAATAAAACTTTGAATACAATTATTTTTAAATGTGTGCATGTATAAATTATATTACCTTTTTGAAAATAAACTCTTTTGCAAAAAACGGGCACATAAGGAAATTTACGTTCTAAGGTCGATTTCAGTTAATTAAATGAAATTTAATTGTCAAATATAATCTTACAGATTAACACGTGAATGAATTCTGACAAATTTTTATATTTTTTTATAATACAAAGTAAGCCTAAAAATAAGAAGTGGTCAACAATAAAGACAAGAAGATTTTTTCCTTTTTTTAGTTAAATAAAGTTATAAATGTATAAACCTAATAACGAGTGAGACCTCCTCCAAAATCGCAGCTTGAATTCTTCTGGGCAGCTTGCCATTCCACGATGTTTTTAATAAAGTTTTGAGGAATTTTTGAATTTCTTTATATAGATAACATTTATTTGATTAAAGCATACACAAATATATATATTTTTTCTTTTTTTCTTTTTAGCTCCTTGATGTTTTGTGGAGCAGGTTGCACTGATCTTACTATTATATTACTCTTACTATTACTATTCTATTGCTAGAAATGATAAAGGCCAATATAACTCCAGTCCGCAGTCAATGCGGGTTGGGCATATGGAGTCAGGGTCCAGGGGGTAACTCCTGATATTGGCAAAAACTCCTTCTGACCGTCCACTAGCCCTTCCTTCAGGAAGGAATCTACGTTCTCCAAATTTTTATGGACGATAATTCCCGTCTGCACCCTTCTAGCAACGTGAAAGCGTACATGCAAGAAATTGGGATCCGTCGTTTGATTGGCCAACTCGTAATCCCGATCTCAAAATCAGTTACCCATAAAAATAATAATTAAAAAAGGGTTGACTGCGAGTGTAATTGTAAAAGAAGTTTGTGTTGATTTTTGTGACATATTTTCTTCCTATTATTCTTAATGTTTATATTTTGTAATATTACTCGTATTATTTGTATATTGTCAATGGGCTATTTGTGTGTTATCTATTAAATAATAAGGGAACATTGGTGAAAATTATAATTAAACTTGACGTCTATCTGTTCAAAATTTCTACTAGTTTCAATTTCATTAATAAAAAGTATTGTACAGTAACAAAAGCAGATAACGCGTTTTCTATTAGGTAGTGTAATGATGATAACAATAAGATGGGCAGTGCCGTCTGTCCGAGAAGGCAGGCGTGTACAATTGAATTGATAAACTTTCTAGTGGAAATAATCGATAGATATAGCTTATAGTTTTTATGCCTTAATAAATGAATGTTATTAAAATATAGTATGTGTCGAATCGGAAATGTCGTCTTGCAGTAATTTACAGTGCTTGTAGGCTATTGTGTTGAATTTAACTTTGAAAGACCTCTTGATAAAATTTGAAGCAGAAAGTTCAGTTGCCGTCCCTCAACTCTTTATACGCATGTCTGGAGTCTATAGGTGAGATTCAGTCTAGATTAAGCGCTAAGTATGTCTGTTATAAAGACAAAGCAGACATCGTCACTAAGAAAAAGTAAAATTGTATTGACAGATGAGTCAAAAAGACTCTTACATGGAAATATTGCAAAATAGTCATGAAGAGAGACAGATTTCGTTAAAAAATAAACTTTTAAAAAATTAGTTCTAACTATTATTTTGTGATTTGATAGAAAATAAGAAAGTTCTAACAAACTGCATTTAATCTAGTATAAGTGTATTTAAAAATGTCCGACACATAAAGACTATATCATTATTAGGCCCTAAGGGTTACGAATTGGCGCTAAATGTGACTACAGTATTTCAAGAACATATTGGATTTCAACATACAGGCGTTTCATTCATCATTATCCGAAAACTTAATTAAATTAAGGTTAGAAAATTCTTTAATATAACAATTTAAAATATTAAGGCTATCTATATACAATCTACACACTACTACTACAAAAATATATATACAATCTACTCAAATGTATTAACACGGTGTGTGATCACAATGAGATGGGCAGAACCTCATGTCTGCGACAATCGAAGGCGTGTAGTTAAATTCATGAACTTTCTATTAGAAATACAAGTTTAAGGTATACCTGTCTACATGCCTGTCTATTGCATTAACCAGCAGTACCCTGTAGTTTCATACGCCTTTATTCAATACTGTGATGTTCTATAGCCTATAGCGTTCTTCAATTATCACGAAAAGGATTTAAAGTCGAAACTAGTAGTGGCTCTCTCCCTAAAATACGGCGATGGCTGGCCATGCGTCATACTCGTGAACGGTTGTTACTTGTGGTGACTGGTGTACTTGAATTCGTGTATGCGAGAATATAAGAGCGTACTCCTTTTTCACCATGCCTCCTGCTGATAGAGGACAAATTTTTGGATTCAATTTATTTTAATATTATTTATTACTGCAACTCCTTACAAACGTTGTGTAAAACAAAAAACTTGGCGATTAAAAAGAGTGGCGAAAAATGTATTGCCAGTTCTTCTCTTCCGTTCTACGACCTTGGTTTGAGAACTGGCAGTAAATTTAAAATTAGAAGCATTTCATATATATATTTTTTGACGTTCATAAGTGTACATTGTGTTACATATATATATAAATGATTTTGACTTTGACTTTAACTGAGATTATGAACCAAAAATACTATCTCATCCAACTGCAACTTTTAGATTGTCTTCGCATCTTGTTTGACAGTTGGACTCCATAATTTAAGATCTTAGATCACGTGGCTAAGTAAATATATTGTATTTATTTGAGAAAGAAAAATGTTTATTGTATATACTTACTACACGATAAACAGTTAAGGAATAACTTGGTTCGAGTACTTTAGCAAATATGTTAATGTGAGGTATACCGGCGTTTAGTTTCAAAATACAAAATTAAATAAATATTACAACACTCCCAAACATTCAAATTGAAGGCTAACGCATGAAATAAAAAACATCGGATGACTGATGTGCTCATAAATATGCATCTCGAACGTTATTGAACAAAAGTAAAAGTAACTCGGCTAAAAACTTGTCTAGGAAGTGTTGTTTTTTGAGAAAATTAATAGCCTACTGTAGATAAAGACACAATATATGTCATTATAATTTATATTTCGCGAAATGTCAAAATTGGTATTCCATATGAACGTAGTAGAAAAAATACATATAGGATTCTAATTTTATGCGATTATAAATTCCATTTCCTTAGTCTTGGACAACGGTTACCGGCAAACTTCTATTATTGTGTTCTCCGTTCAGTTCAGCTTTTTTCCGTTCCTTAACTATTGGATTGTCTTCTAAATTTTTTACATTTACCTTTTTATTATAAACCTTAAGAGTTTATGGATTTGAATGCGCTAATCTCAGGGACTACTAGTGCGAATGTCTGTATGAAATCTGCTGTGTTGGATTGACCATTTTAACGACGTAGGTTCAACGATGAACGTTTATTATAAACTTATATTAAAAATATCGCCAGAGCCTGATTTAGTTGATGTGACCGTTTATTAAAACCTAAACATAACAATCATACAGTATTTATAATTTTCTTAACCTACATATAAATAATTAAAAATTAATAAAAATAAAATTAAAACAAATTTAAAAAGTTTGGTACCTGCAGTGTACCGCTAAAGCATTTAGTTGTATTTTGGTTTTGTACTGAAGATAGGTATAATAATTAATATTATTTATTCAATCAAAAAGCAAGTTTGAACTATATGCTTTTTTAAATAGCGATACATCGTACACTTTATTAGGAGACTGGGTCTCGGTCTCGCAAGGTCGTCGAGTAAAAACGAGGTTTTGAATAAAAAGAATATCACAACGGTGCACTATTTTGGAAGTGGTTGCCGTTCGCCTGCAGCATGCGTCAATATACCAGTCTGAGCAGGAAGTCCATTGGACAACAAAAGATTTATGAGTTATTCATTTATTTTAACGACTCACTTTTAAATTAATTGTATCTAACTGCATATTTGTATTTGATAAGGCTATTTATAATTAATTAAAGATGCAAAAAGCGAGTCACAAAATCTTTCTAAGTATTTATCACAAACGAAGCTAGACTACTTCTGAATATTGCTCGTATCGAAGTTAAATTTTTAACAGATTGTTATAGTGTTTTATAAAGATCTATTCATCCTCTATATTTCATGGTTCAAGCTATTGTTTTAATGTACCATAGTTTTGTTAATGTAAGGATAATTTCTTTAGGCAAGGTTATCAAGTAGATTGTATTATTATTAGCCTATTGGGATTTTCGGTCTAAGACAGTGTATTTTCTAAATATTTTCTTATGGTAATGTACATAAACGATACTCCATTGGTCGGAACGGAGTCGGAGTTTGAACACCCAACCCCAACCACAGGGGTTGCATGCTTAACTACTAAAAGAACACTTTGCCTATAGAACAAAATAGATATTTATATGAACCCTGAACATCTTATAAATATCCTGCATTTGCTTATAAAATTTTCTAAGTGTTATGCAAAGTGCCTCTCCATTTTGAGATATGAATCTATAAACACAGCGATCGTGAGATTGCGTCGGTGAGAGGTGATTTAAATGTGTTATTCAACTTTTATAGCGATTTCTGTCATTAGAATTTCTTTATGCCCAAATCAAACCGATTCAGTGGTCAAACAGCTATATGATATTTTATGTCACTATGTTAAATTTATGTATCTTTAATGCGTTTAAAATTGATTAAGAATTGAGTTTTTAATTCTCCCCTTTCCCCTAATTTTCATAAATATTGTAGGAGTTTTACCGACAATCTTTAAACCGATTTTCACCGACCGACGTTTCACACGTGAAATAATAGTAGTAAAGTACTGCTCCTTTGCATTTATCTATTTATTATTTGGCCCCTTCCTTTATAACAAAATTTCCAAATCTATGAATTCTGAGATCGTAAAACTATCCAGATATAAAATAGCAAATCACATAGAAACTACATTAGCCAAATTGGATTTCGAATCTACAGAGGCATTCTTGGTTGAGGTTTGTGACAGAATTCATATTCATTACTATGTATATGAATTATGTCACAAACCCTTTTGTCATAAATAAAGTTTTTATTATTATTATTTTTAAATAAATAGACCATAGCTTACGGGTTACTTGATATTTAAAGTTACGTCCTAAGTTCGAACGAACGGTACGGAGGAAGGCTGATCACCTAAAAGTGGCGCTACAACTTGGTCTTGGTCTGAAATTTCTGTTTTTTTATCAATTTTTAAAAAAAAGTGATCAGCCTCATTCACGCAGTAAATTTTTTGGTTTAAGAAAAGCTTATTCATTATACACATATCTAACAATTCCTTCCCTGAAGGAGCTAATGTCAAATTGGAATATGAAGAAAAATCAATTGGTGCACAGACAAATTCAAACTCAAAATAACTTTATTCATAAAGTAAACAAGTATACTTATGAACGTCAAAAAGAAATAAAATCAATTGTAAATTTACATTTACTACCAGTTCGCAAGTCAAGGGCATAGAGCGGGCAAGAAGAACTGGCAAGACACTTTCCGCCACTCTTTAATCGCTAAGTTTTGAGTCATACAAATTGTTTGAACTGGAGTCGTGATGCTCTAGTGATAAAAAATGAATGAACTAGTCCCATTGGATTTAAGGGTTGAACTCAACACATAGCTTTTAATAACATTGTGATTGATAACGCTCTATTTAATGTTGCACATATAAATTACAAAAAGCCATTTGCAATGCAATAAAGGCGTTCAATAATTTAAGATTGTAATCACTTACTCGTTAAACATTTATGCTTTCTATAGTATCTTGATATTGTATCTCGATATGACCCCTTTATATTTAAACCATATGCAATGATTTTAAAGGACTATCATATTGTCATATAGTTATTGAAATAATTGTAAGATTTTATTTATTTATACTTCTATATAATAATTATACAGAAAGTTCAAAACTGTAATCTAGAAGCCTGTGATTTTCTTGTTATGGGTTATGTATGTAATTAATTGGTAAAAGGAATTTTATTTAAAAAAAAAACTAATATTTGAAATACAGCTAAAATAAATTTTAACAATAACTTAAATAAAGGAGGATTTCTGGACTTCAACCAAACCTTTCTTTAATTGGTAATTGGATCTTTTAATTGGTAATTTTTATCAAATAAATATATATTGTTTTCTATTGTTTGTATGTTGCGCCTTACTGGGGGGTTTAAGAAGCCCTTACAAAGTCACATAAATGTGAAAATTACAAAATTAAATATGTCACAATAAAACAATTTATAACCCAGAACTTCAAATACAAATAATTTAATAATAAAATAAACAATTCACATATATTTTAGTTTACATCATTAATCGTTTATATTCATCGCTTGAATAAAATATTAGGGCAAACTATAATGAACGAAAACTACTTTTAAATAATACCAGTTTGGTTCTAAAACATTTATAAATTGATTCTATTCTAAGACAAATTACCTAACTAATTATATTAATATAATTTAAACATACTTTTAAATTATTACGTAAATAGTCCATTTAAAACTAGATTAAATATTGCGTAATGTATACATTATATTTTTTATAGCTTTTTAATCTTTTCCTTTATGGCTTCACTAAAGTATTTTGTTGGAGTTTATATTATTACAAGATTTTATAACACTACTAATTATCTGAACGTCAAAATAATTTATTCTAGGGTATGTAGAGGGCCACCAGCTAATTAGCGATTATCAATACGGCTTTCGTCGTGGTCGCTCAGCTGGTTCCTTTCGTGTATACCTTACAGTATGGGCAGAGGCAATTGAGTCGACGGGGACGGCTGTAGCAGTTAGTTTAGATTTAGCGAAAGCCTTCGATCTGGTGTGCATAAAGCGCTTCTCTCGAAGCTTCCGCCCGCCTTCCGCTTCCTGCCTATGGGCTCCCCGAGAAACTATGCGACCGGATCTCCAGTTTTTTGGCCGATTGGAGCATCATGGTAGTCATCGACGGAGCATGTTCCAACCTTAAGCCCGTGAACGCTTAATGTTGGAACATGCTCCCACAAGGTTGTGTTTCTTCCCGACCCTGTTTCTTCTGCAGATCCATGACATGTTGCAACTTAGCAACATTCATTGCTATGCTGACAATACTGGGGGTACACTTTACACTAGCCATGCAGGTATTTCTCGTTGAAACTCTGCTTAAAGACGTCCGTCGTTCCACAACTTAGCGTTTTAAGGCAGGAATCTGCTGCACACTGAAGTATTTACCAACCAATTCGACATAGCATTCTTTAAGAAAAGAGCGTATCAATTCTTAAAAAGGCCGGCAACACATTGTCCTCTGGCATTGAGAGTGCCCATGGCCGGCGGTATCACTTAACATCAGATAAAAACTCGCAACTCTTAATCACCTTTGAATCCTGATGTTGCTCCTCAACTAGTGACCAAGTTAATATTGTACGAGAAAAAATAAACAAAAAAAATAAATAAATCTTCAAATCTCAACTTAAAACTGAGTAATTGTCAAAATGTTAGAAATCGTTTATATATTTTTTATTGTTGCAATAAATTTATTGCCAAAACCTGTTTTCACTCTCTGGTATCTACCAATTAATAAGTCAATTAATCACTTGATGGATTTCTTAATTACATAAGCCATTAAACGTTTGTCTATGTCCTTTTTATTGATAAAACAGTACTGAGTAAAATTAAAGGAAAAAAATATTTTATGTTGTTTTTGTTGACCCCAAGGTCTCGTTACTGGAAAACAGACAATATCAGATGTTGAGGAAAAAGTTGAGAGAAACCAGCCGAAATGTCTATTACTGGGTAAAGTTGTTATTTCCAAAGTTTGCCCAATTTATTTGATATTTTTTTAAAGTAGATATATACTCGCGTAATACCATTAGTTATTAACCCAATTAGTTCTAAAAAACATTTTATAAGATTTAACTTCGACCATTTAGTCAACTTAAACTTTTTTAAAATGTACCAGCCATTAAATCGTGTAATTTAATTTAGTACAATGAATATGAATTGATTTTAAAATTCACAATACACAGCAGAGACAATATTGTTGGCGGGTCACAGCGGGTGATCGAGATGACATCTCACAGCGTGCAGTCTTGCACTCGTGCTCCGTTTTTTACTACAAATTCTAAAGCTTACTACCCGTCAATAGGGTTTATTTTACAAAAGAGTAACATTCATATATATCACGAATTTTGAGCTATTTTTATGAATAAAACGTTAGATGAAACGATAGAGTTACGTAATGAAACAACGATTCGATTGTTTGGTTCGCAGTTCATAGGATTGTGCCCCTTTGATCAGGGCCCAGTTCTCACGGAGAGCGGCATTTTAACTACCTATTTATCTAAGTACGGTGACAGCGGCGATACATTCTATTTGAGTAGCCTCTTCTGGATGGGTCAAGGATTCAGAGGTGATTGTGGATCCGTGTGACGGCGTGGCCTTGTAATGTTTGTTTCACATAGATGTTCTACTATTCTTATCCATAGAGAGAAAGGCACACTTGACTTAAGCAAACAGAAAAAAATATTGATTTAGATATTACGGAAAATGTAGACTTATTAGCTATATTATTTATTAGCAAAAAACTGAGCATACACAAGCTTTTTCCTAATAAATAACAATAACATTGTGGATTTGCATATTTCTCATAGTGGGATAATCTCACAATGAGACAGAACTTTAACACCTTTAAACTAATTTAAAATGCAGTTTTTACGCGTAAAACCCAGGATGTTGTTAAGAATGCAGACTTAATCGGAATAATCTGATATATATTAATCGAATTTATTTTAAGAATGTTAAATCGGTCATGAATAATTACTTCCTTGGTCAACTTATACCATCACCTTTGTACACCATTACGGAAGTAAGGAACTGAGTGATCAAATTAAATTGTATGTTGACAATTCTCGTGATTCAATCGATTTGAGGAAAATTACTTAATGACCAGTCTTTATCGGTATTGAAAAAGCGATCGAATATTGTGTCAATATTTTACAAAATTTAATTGTCGTTAGAGTAAAAGTCCGAATATTAAGCGCCTTTATTTCTGTATTTCCCCGTTTACTACGTGTTTCAATTGCAATTATTCAACTTTTTTTGTTTGGTTCAAATTCAAAATAAGAAAATTCTCGAACTAAATAACTATATTTTTGTCCGGAGTTGAAATTCTTTTGTAACCTTCTTTTAATCTGATGACCTGCTGAGTGATTCAAATAATAAGTATACGAATATAAACTTTTTATAAATTTATAAAAATCTTCCTTTTCTTAATCTGCCATTATAATATGTAATACCAGTCATTATTAGATTCCTTTAACATCCTACGAATGTAAAATGTCATATTAAGATAAAATATTTACTTTTTATCAATGTTTAGTTTAGGGGGTTAATTAATGAGTGACGCAAAGAAAAAAATTAAAACGGGATAATAAAATGAATGGTTTTCGAAAAACATATGAACGAGTAAAAAAAAATAAAAATTTGCTGTAAAAAAATTAATTTGGAATTTCTAACAAAAGAGGAGATATTTGAGGTCAAAGTGGCCAGTACGTTTTACAATTTCATATGTAAGGACCTAATATTTAAGGTAATATGTTACTTAAGTTATAAGATAGTATAAGTGATGTCGGTAATATGTGGTTTTGGTTTAATAAAATAAATAGACATTATGACGATTGCATATGCATATGCATTGCAAAAAAAACACGTGACAATATTTCATTATGGCTTTATATTAAACCTCCTAAGCCTAGGTCAATAATATTTTTATTGCGTCTTCTTACATTTTGCTTAAATTGGCAGCTCACAAAAATATGCAGACAGACTAATATTCTTAATTTGAATAAAATACTAGTTTTAAAAGTAATCAAAATTTCCCGTTTATTGCTGTTTTTATCTTGTTTATTTCAAGATTATAATTGCATATAAATATATATTGTTAAATTTAAAAAGGTAATTAATCAAGATTATAATCGAGCATTAGTTTTAGTACTTTTGATATTTTACAATACACATACACAAGCGCAAAAGGCTTTGTTGTAGTTGTAGAAATGTATGTATTAAACAGTATTTAGCTGTTGTGGTAGGAACTTAAAATCCAAACTAATAGTAAACTATAATCATTAAGACAAAATACATCGCAGAAGCCAATCTCAATAGCTCTAAGACTTCCTTTGAAAAAAATAATAGTGAAATACGTGTTTCAATTAAGACCAAAACGAAAGAATACCTACAGATTACTCGCAATATTTGAAAAAATAAATAATCGTAAGCTTTGGTTTTTTTTTTAATCAAACAACAATTCAGATTATGGCATCCTGTTTAACCCTTTAAAACCTACCTAGGTTTTTGTTATTTCTACTTGGATTTAAGAAAATGTATGGGATATTTTTATTTCATTGACATATAATCATGAAGTATATGTATATTGTATATATTTCATGATTATTATAATGGCACTGTTCTTTGTTCTTAATTTTAAAAGATATAACTTTAGGATAAAAAAGGCCAAGCCACTCCCAGACTTCACAACTAGAACTATTTATTTATACAGTTACAATTTAAGTGTCGTATCAGATAAATAAGAGAATACCTAACATCTTGTATCGTGAGAATCATTGCCCGACTCCGAATTACGCTGATAGCTATCACAAGTAATTAATAATAGCATTGGTTGATTTAATCTGAACCTTCAAATGCATAATGGCTTTATATTTCATGCATGACTGAATATGTAGAAACTTTTTCACTTCAGCCAATAGATGTTCTTTATATGGATTTGATTTTTAGATCAAAACTTATAAATCGTTTTATATCTCAGAAGTCTTAGCGCTTTCACGCGAGTTTAACAACCTTTGTTTAAGTGTTCTTAAGGTCATGTGGTTAAACCAAATAGCCACTAGTCCGCTGGTTCTGGATTCGACACGGCATAGGTCTAAGCACTGGTCTTACGTGTATTAGAAAATAAACGAAGCAAGCGCATAAATCTTCATGCCATGTTTTTTTTTTTTTTTTTTTTATAATATATCACTTTTCTACTCCCCTGCCATTGTGTCCAGGGACCTTTGCACATCACACGTCTCGCGAAAGACGCCCCAGCTACATCTGTAATATTTTTGTTAACAATATTCATGGGCGAGCCGGGACGCAATTCCTCGCGAGACCCGTTCTTGGGGTTTTGTTTGCCGCCTTTACATATTCCACAATTTTTTCGCAGAACCGTTCCAGGCACGATCTGTGCTTTATTAACATGTCCTGTAGGCCGTAACGGTCTACAGTCATCTGCATTTGTTGCTCCAGGTCGTGCCTGGACGATGCAAATATAGGGCAATGTAGGAGCACATGTTCTACTGTTTGTTCTTCATCGCCGCAGTCACATGCTGGGCTTGTCCTAATTTTAAACCTATGAAGGTAATGTGCAAAGGCTCCGTGCCCTGTAAGAATTTGCGCCATCTGGGGTGTGAAACGCTTCTCTTTTATTAATTTGTACGCAGTTCTAACATTTGCGATAAATAATTTTGTAGTTCCAGCTGTTTCACCCCCCAGGTAGCGTTCATTCCATACATCTAGAGTCTTTTGCCTTATCTGATGTTTTACATATGACAGGGGGTATGCGGCGTATTCAGGTTTTGACCTTAGTCTTTCCGCCGCTTCTTTTGCTAACGTGTCCGCCCTCTCGTTCCCTGGCGTACCAACGTGCGCCTTTACCCAGAAGAGGCTTATATGAGTTCCTCTTTTGCGGCACTCTTCCAGGCTCCGGCGGATCTCGGCTACCTGGGGATCGAGAGATCGTCCACTCACAATAGCATCTAATGCTGACCTAGAATCACTGTATATTTTAGCGTCACGCTTATTGTTATTTATGTGGCTAGTCGCGTTTCGTAGTGCCGTCAATTCAGCTTGAAAAACTGTGCAGTGGGGCGCCATCTTAATCATCTTGCTATTTATTTCCATTCCATCTTTCCATTCCGTCCAAGCGGCACCCACTCCTATACTTGTTTTGCTGCCGTCCGTATAGATTTGTGTGCCGCCGTGTCCTTCGATTTCTTCCGGATTGGTGAGCATCTTGTAGTCCAGTTTTGTTTGTTTCGCCGGGTGTGGGAGATCTACGTATTTCACTCTCCTCTCTAATTCTTCGCCCTCCAGTATTTCCGTGCTGACCCCCCTTCTTATCTCGTATAAGGCAGCGGCTTCTTGAATACGGAGGTCTAGTGGAAGTATCCCGGCCAGTAGGGTTGCTGCGTGTAATGATGTCGTCCTATAAGTTTTTGCTACTTTTTGGGCAAAGCCCCTTTGAAGATGATTTAGTTTTCTGCGTACACAGATTTTATTTGTCGCGGGAGCCCACACCGCGGCCGCATACATTACGATTGGTTCAATAACGGCAGTGTACGCGGTCGCGATAACTTGCTGGTTTAGTCCCCATTCGATCTTCGCGGCTTTGGCCAGCTGCTTATATATCTGGATGGCCTTCCGGCATACCCTCTCCACATGTCTGTTAAACGTGAGTCTAGCATCCACATCAACTCCGAGAATTCGAATGTGGTTATCCATCTGTATCGGTACATTATTCATATTTAGCCGTGGGGTATCATACTTCAGTTTGCGCGTCACCACCATGGCTTTGGTCTTGTGTGGCGCAAACTTCAGTTTGTTTAGGATACCCCATCTATGTATCCGGTTCAATGTTAGGTTGAGGTTCTGCTGGATCTCACTACCGGTCTCTCCTTCCGCTATCAAAACGACGTCATCCGCAAAAGCCTGGACGTACTCACCACCATTTCGCAAGTCCTGTAGGAGCGGGTCCAATATTAGATTCCACATTGTTGGTCCCCCTATTGAACCCTGAACGCAGCCTTTGTTAGTTACTTTTTCAACCGTTTGTCCAGCGTAGGTTAATTTTATTTGTCTTTCGTGTAAGTAACTATCCATTACTTTCCTTAGTTTTAAGTCTTGGACTAGATTTATGTATACTTTTCGTGATTATTTGTTTTTTCTAATAGCCAAGTAGATTCTCTTCTCTGCTTGACATAGAAGGGGGACTATAACCTCAGTGATGAGTGTTGCAGTTATATAACATATATTTACCAAATCCGACATCTCTTTTTAGTTGTAAAGAAAAGATTAAGATTCTGAGTAAAGATAAAGCGTGATTTATGCCTGTATATGAAACTCAAGAATATTAAAAGCCTGGAGTTCTACCTACAATTGGAACCTACCACAAATTTCCGATTAATTAAAAATATACTCTTTTCAGGATTCCCTTAAAGAAATGCAGCAATTATTAGGCAAAATTGGATTTACTATAAAAAAATTGGAACACAAATTAATATTTCACGAGTACGAAAATCTAGAGGATTTAAAAGGTAGGTTTTGTCGTCGAATGGGGAAAGAGACACACACACGGTAACAAATTCGAGAACATTTTTATCAACTTTAGACTTTAGATTAGCAAAATAAAAAACAAACATAAGCCACGAATGTACAATTAAACCTATATAGAGCTTGTTATAAATCTCACTATACCGTCTCATAAAATAAGTGTACTATGAAGGTATATATACACGATTCTTTTGCGTGTCTCTGTACAGATATTATTCTGCGTGGATATTTTGCAAAAAAATCCTATCAAATATGATGGAATGTTATAGTACGACACGGTATGGTAGGTAGATTTTTTTAGTGCTGATCACTTTTGTGTGCCGCCAAGATTAAAACAAAGTTAAGTCTATAATTTGGTAATACCTACCAAATTATAGAATCGGCCGCTCAAAAGGTCAATGAGCACAATTCTTATAACTCACATTTTAATTTGACGTTTTGCTTGACTCGTTCCTTGCTATTTCTCTTAAGTTTCTCTCTCAGGTCATATCAATCCTTAATATTATTAATGATCTGCCTTGCGATTCTGTAACTCACTTTTCGAATTCTCACAGCGGTTTTCGCATCGGCGGTCGCTCTCAAATCAGTCGTGAAGCAGTCATTTTATGATTCGGCATTCTGATAAGGTGGGAGCTTGCAGTTAATTGTTTATCAGAATGCCAAATCATAAAATGACTGCTTCACGACTGATTTGAGAGCGACCGCCGATGCGAAAACCGCTGTGAGAGTTAGAAAAGTGAGTTACAGAATCGCAAGGCAGATCAATTTATTCAATGTTATACAATGGCCTTAAACACGTATCCGAAAAGGGTGTATACAATATTCAAGTTACTTTCATCCTTTTAGTCTTTGGGAAAATGCAAATAAATAAATGAACAATAATTTTCAGGTGGAATAATGTCTGTGGTGCCTTTCAAAATCCCGGATGAGTTATATGACGATTTTTTTATAGACTTAAGCCGAGAAATGCAGATGTTTGACACTGAAAAGTACAATTACAAGAAATCAACTAATGATAATGTCCATAACGTGCAAATACTCGTTTTATATGTTGAAAAAAAAATATAAAGCCTGCATTTGGTTTTTTAGCAATAGTAATTGTTCTGAAATTGAAATATAATATAAAATTATTGAAATTCACAAACATATTACATTCTATTAACCTCTTCTCTTCTTTTATTTTGTGAAACTTTATTAATTGTGTATAAATGTGTCTAGCCACTTGGTTAACCAATTGGTGAAGTAGCAATGGAACCTGTGGGTTCTATTCCCGTAGAAATATCGAACACAACCAAAAATGTAGTCAACAAGTTAATTAGAAAACGAATATTAAATAAAGCTTAATTTAAAAACTAGCTAATACAATTTTTAACAAAATAAAAGTACCTTAAACACTAATAATGCCTGCAGTATGTATGCATCCTGCAGTGTGTACCAAAGTTTACGGCTTCACCCTCTTTTTTTAAAACAAAACATATTGAAATAACATATCAAAATAATTTTATTACACATTTTTCTTATAAAATTCAGCATAAAAAATAAAACATAGGAAATTCGCTTTTTTCGACGTGGCAATGGACTTCATAGAATAATTTCCGTAAAAAAATGACGAACCAATCATTTTTTTCGTTATCTCCGAGAAATTTAGTGTTATATTACTTGTACCCTGCAAAGTGTAATTAAATAATGTTTTTAAATGTTATAAACAATGAATACACCAATTATTATTAATATTTCTAATGCTTTTTTTGAGGATTAGTATAGAGAACTTACGAAGTACAGGCAGTATGCCGTAAATATTATATAATTGAAATTTAAAAATGTCAATTATATAATATTTAATATGAAAATGGGAAATTTATAATATTAATGAAACAGACGGTCAATAATAATTGTTAAGCTATATCTGCGGGTAGGATACAAAAATATACTGATTAAAACAAATGAGTAAAGGGTTTTATATTTATAATTTATCTGAAGGCTTGGTCAACATCGCAACCTCCACTAAACACCATCAGATAAATTATTACTGATGTAATAAAAAAAATTGATAACTTGAGTTATTAAAATACCTTTTCGATAACACAACTTCTGGCATTTAATTGCTGTTTAATTATCTCACCGAAAATAAAGTGTTTGCAAGCATCGCTTGACTTGTACAGCCACAGCAAACTTTTGCTTTCATTTTTCATTTTGTAAACCCACACTTTTACCTGTAAAAAACCGAAGAAGAAGTTATTTATTCGAGTGTTTTATTTATTTAAATTGTACTGTTCATAGTCACTATTCTTGCCATTAACAATGAATAAATTAACTAAATCTAAGGAGGTGGGTCCATATCCTATTGTCTCCAACACATTGATGACGCACATCGTAATCGTTACGATTCATAAAATGTTCCACTAGACTGATATTATGTCAAAACATAGCAGCAATATACAATTATAATTTATATATACAATTAATAGCAAATACCTCATCTATTGAAGTTTTAACCAAGACGTCAATTGTTAGTTTGGCAAAATAATCATCATTTTCCTTTTCCAACGCGAATGTTATGTTAGTCGAATTTTTTGGTTTGGATCCTGGACATATATTATATCTAGTCCATCTGATGTCATATGGTCCCTGTAAGTATAAATATTTAAAATAATACAAATGTACAATAATAAAAAATTTGTATGTTATTTGTTAAATTACAATACTTCTATTCATTAATTGTTATTATTTCTTTTTTCTCTTGTTTTTATTTGTGTTGTCTAAGTGTTAATAGTCGGTGCAAACAAATTAATGATATAAAAATGTTTCTATAACCATATAAAGCCTTTTCTATTTACTTGACGTTTTGCCTCTACAGGCTGCATTTGTTTGCATTCCACTTGATGCTTTCATCAAGTGAAGAAGATGCAGGGACCATAATAATGCCACAATGCTCTTTATTGAAGAGTCCTGATTTCTCAGGAGTTCTGATAAATCCCGATCCTGATGATTCATGAGAAATGAACTCCCTCTGAAAGAGAGGGGAGAGCTTTCAATCCGTAATTTGCTCGGACAAGAAATGACAAACGGGAACAGCGGTACTCTCTAGTGATCCGGCTATTCAGTAATGAGTAATGAATTTTTGAACCGCGCAAACAACCCTAGTTAAGGTAAGTTTGGGACACACAGATATTGAGAGAATTACATCGAAATACAAAAACGTCGGACTCTGTACCGCTATTGGAAGTAACAGAATATGGGCAGAGCGAGATAAAACTTCATGCCATGTTGGGACATTATGGATTTTATACAGTTGCTAATCGAACCCAAAAACGCTATCAAACAATTATATGCCCATACAATACGTTTTAGTGTATAAATAATATAAAAGCGTAGTATTTAGTCTTAATATATATAAACTACGTGTCACGTTGTTTGTCCGCTATGTACTCCTAAACTACGGAACCGATTCCAATCAAATTTGCACACCGTATGCAGTTTGATCTAACTTAAAAGATAGGATAGCTTACATCTCAATTTATACCCGCAATATTATTTTATTGCAAAATATTTGTTTATTATTTGATAGTCACTATTCTAACAGATGGCGCTGTGTTGAAAGTACCAACGTTTCACATAAGCTACAATTTAATGGCATTACCACCAAAAAAGCATGGTGGTTCCCATGACTGGTGATATATATAAATTACGTGTCACGTTGTTTGTCCGCTATAGACTCCTAAAGTACCGAACCGATATCAATCAAATTTGCACACCGTGTGTAGTTTGATCCAACTTAAAAGATAGGAAAGCTTACATCTCAATTTATACCCACAATATTATTTTATTGTAAATATTTGTTTATTATTTGATACAATTCTAACAGATAGCGCTGTGATGCGCCAACGTTTCACATAAGTTCTCCTACCGTTTCCCTTGAATAATTTACTACTATGTAATATAACAAAAACCTTAGCCGGTCTGCTAGTACCACTATAAATCTATCGCTTATAAGTACACTTATGTGAAAAGAACTTGTAGTATGATAATATAACTACCATCTAATACAAAAACAACCTACTACATTAGTCACCAGTTTAAGTACGCGTTCAAAACTTTTCTGTCTGATCACCCTATTAATAATAATACAGTGGCTAGTGGCTACTTCCCTTTAAAGCCTCAGATTGCATAAGTTTTTTGATAATTGTTATTATTTATAGACAAGTAGGTGATCAGCCTTCAGCATCTGGCACATAGGAGATCAGTTTCTTCACGATGTTTGCCTTCCATCCATAGACAGAAAACACAGTGTTTCGTGATTCGAACACACGACCACAAGGTCTGCCAACACTGGTCTTTGTTGATCGCTCTTACTTAACTTTCATGCTAATATACCCGCACTGTTATTTAAGTAGTGAATCGCTCATAAATGTCGATTTAAATAGCTCTTTCAGGAAACAGTATGATTGACGAGGACCTTTTCAACTATAATTGCGTTAAATTTAATTAATATTATACCTTTAACAGTTATTTACAGTTGTTAAGATGCTAAAAACAATGCGTAAACATTAATTACCAATAAACAAGTTATACTTTTGTCTAAAGATCGAGAAAATATCTTTGATTTTCAAGTAAAACAGCTGTTTAATATAGGAAATAAGTGAAACACTTAACGAGAAATTTATTGTTAGCAAATTGACAACCTTCGTAAATAAGGCCATATCTGTAATAACAGCAAAAGATTACATCGGAACGTAGTAATCGTATTGATTGAGGAGGGAGGGGCTAACAGCGTTAATAATTTGGACATCATTGGTATCGTGCTAATTCTTGAGAATAACTTTTACCATAAAATGATAAGGAAATGGATATAAAAATATGTTTTATTGGTTAGGTTACAGGTAAGGTAACAACAGCGATTATTCTTTTAAATAACAACTGGTTATTTTAAATGTAAAAGCACATTTTACAAGCTAATTAAACATTTACAATAACACTAATTAAATAAACAACTACGACTACAAATACATAATACACTTCAAAAACACTTTCACCGGCGTTACTACGAGTATACATTTCGGTAAGATTACTAAAATTTTAGTTAAACGGTCTTATGCTTTTTTTAAATTTAATAATAATATGCACTATTTATAATTAAAAAATGATTACAATATGATTGTTATGCTAAACAAAATTCACTATAATTATAATATATCGGACTATATATAAATTATAGCCCAATATCCCTTTACTTTACTTCAATAAAGAAAATAATTTATGAATTGCAGTATTCGATCGCAAAAATCGCTTATGATGATTGTGTGAGGTAGAGGTTGACCGATACTAAAGTTTACACTTTACGACTTCTTGTCTAATAAAGTAATCGTTTATTTTTGGATTACTTTAAGCCCTATTTAGCTATTTTTTTATTTTATACTGCAGGTATAATTTAAAAATAAAATCTTTGTTTTCAATACAATTTATCCTTCAAAAGTGTGTTAATTTGGTTTCGATTTCAGTTAATTCCGGGAAAACATACGTACAAAAAGTTGGTTAAGATTATTCAACTGTACTGTTTATGTGTATATCATTTT
Organism: Pieris macdunnoughi; assembly: GCA_905332375.1. Taxonomy (NCBI): domain Eukaryota; kingdom Metazoa; phylum Arthropoda; class Insecta; order Lepidoptera; family Pieridae; genus Pieris; species Pieris macdunnoughi. Next base: position 6,047,114 of record CAJOBZ010000002.1, read on the forward strand.
AATTCACTATATTATGCTTTGCAATATGATCTATGTATTTATAAAATGTGTTCATTTATTGTTGTGTTAATAAATAGTAAAGTGCACTCTTTATTCGCAGAAATCAAATTAGTATTAACTGTCTGTCAAATTATATTTACTCCTTAATTATAACAATGTAATGTACTTTTTTAGCTTTAGTAGTAAGACTGCCTTCAATTATTTTTTACAATTAAAATCTTATATATATCAAATCATCATTTACTTCGTATTCGTCACCTTTATTATTTTGTTTATTTTTTCTTTGACAACAGAATTTTAGTTACTTTAGATTTTATAGAAAAAACTATTTATAAATATTTTAGTATTGTATTTGTAAGTAACCTGTCACATATTATAACAATATGATTATATATTTGTTAATTTCACACTGATTTTCTTTTGTTTTTCCTAAGTCTTTTAATTTATAAGTTCTCACTCAAATCACTTACTATGAGCTAATGTATTTTATAAACCATTTTGTCTTGAATTGATCATTGTACAATGAATACACCTAAGCAGATGTTAAGCTCGAACAACTGTGACAAGTAAAAATGAAACAAGGAAATGCTTTTAATTTTTCACCAGCATTTATCGTCTTTATATTATGAAGACAAGTGATAAACAACGATCACAAGACAAACTGTACCTTCGGCCTCGCTACGGAATAAATGGTGTAATTAAGTGAAATTATTATAATTTTCTTTCCGCTTTAAATGAATGTCCAAACATTACACAAATAACCCAAAGTCCAGTAATTCTTGAGGCTTTTTATTAAGGCATGCCGTTTGTGCATCCCTTGAGTTAATGATAAAAAAAATATGAGACTAGTTAGTGTGGCTATGTGGGATCCATATCTATTTGTAATAGCTACAATTCATAGATTCTTTTATTAGTAATCCAACCAATAAATTTTTTTCGTTAATGTATATGGTATAGTATTTTGCCAAATACGACTATTAGTTAGTATGTAAAGCTTAGGTAAGTTTTTTGGTACCTACGAGTAAACAACAGCGCTACAACTCGATATCAGTTTGGCCGTAGATCATTTCATTGATAGAGTAAGTGATGTTTCGTCTGCGACCGACACATGCTATCGATTCCTGGGTCTAAAAGCTGCCGGACTCGGCAGCGAATTTATCAAAACAAATCAAATCGAAATCATTTATTCATTTATGTAACACAATGTACACTTATGAAGGTCAAAAAGAAATACATATTAAATGCTTCTAATTTTACATTTACTGCCAGTTCCCATATCAAGGGCGTAGATCGGAAGAGAAGAGCTGGCAATAAACACTCCGGCACTCTTTTAATCGCCAAGTTTTTTGTTTTACAGAATGTTTGGGAGGAGCTGCAACCATTACATATGTTCACATAGAATAACAATTGCACAACAACCGGGATATGAATGCACGGCCTCAGAGGTAAAAGTAGCACGGTTTAACCGCTCGATAAACACTGTTCTTCTACATATTTAGTTCTTTTACCTTCTAGAAATTTAATCTTCCAATACCACAAATAATTACTCTCCTAACTTTCCATCATCAAACTACTCTATTGGTAATTTACAAATAACTAGAGAGGAACTGTTAAAAAAGTTACAAAATGTCGATCTATCTAAGGGTGCTGGCTTTGACGGTATCCCACCTATCTTTGTTCGTTTTTGCGCTCCTGCTCTTGTTACACCGTTATTGATTATATTTGAGAAATCTTTGCATGAGGGAGTATTTCCTAGCCTATGGAAGATAGCTAAAGTTACACCAGTGTATAAATCTGGAGACAAGGGTTTTGAATTATAGACCTATCTGTATTCTAAACTTATTTGCTAAGATATTCGAGGGTTTCATATATACCCATGTATAACCATCTCAAACATATATTAAGCCAACGACAACATGGATTTGTTACTGGAAGGTCAACCAACTCTAATCTATTATGCTATACTACTTATTTATGTTCATCGTTCAATAATAAAAAGCAGGTGGACGCTATATATACCGATTTTTCAAAAGCTTTTGATAGAGTGGACCATTTTGTATTGCTTGTGAAGGCTCAACATGTGGGAATCCATGGGAACTTATATAGATGGTTAACTTCTTACCGGTTGAACCGCACACAACTCGTTGCTCTTTGTGAATATGAATCTATGCCATTTTTAGTAACATCGGGCGTGCCCCAGGGGTCAAAGTTGGGTCCTTTATTGTTTTTGTTATTTGTGAATGACTTGCTAAGCAAAATTAGTAGTGAATGTTTGGCATATGCAGACGACATAAAAGTCTTTAGACGTATATCTGATGAAAGAGATTGTGTGACCCTTCAATCGGATATTAATACTATATCTGCTTGGTGCGATGAAAACTCTATGGCTCTGAATATTAAGAAGTGCCAGGTTATAACATTTACAAAAAGTAGGAACCCTATCCAGTATAACTATAATGTTAAGGGTATTCTTGTGGATAGAGTTGAGGTGGTTCGAGACTTGGGAGTAATATTTGACTCTGTTATGTCATTTAGACCTCATTATGATCATATCTGTAGTAGAGCTAACCGGATGTTGTCCTTTATTCTTAGAACCGCTAAACCGTTCAGGCGAGCCGACTCCTTGATTGTCTTATACAGCTCTCTCGTGAGAACCATGGTTGAGTACTGTTTAGCTGTATGGGCCCCGATATACAAAGTTCATACAGATAAATAAGAATCTATACAAAGGCGGTTTGTTAGAGCTTTATGCTCAAAGTATGATCTTAGGCGCAAATTAAAGCAATATGACCAGCGTCTTGCCCACTTTCAGATTGTAAGTCTTGAAAAGAGAAGATGGATGAGCGACCTGTGCACTTTGCATAAAATAGCAAATGGCTCACTTGACAGCTATCTTTTGGATGAACTTGACATCAAGGTACCGACGCGTTCTGTGCGGAAGCCGCAACTATTTATGATACCCACAAGTAACAACAATGTATCCCAGAATGGTCCGCTCGCTAGAATGTGCAAGTATTATAATTCTGTGTGTTCTCATGTTGATATTTTTCACAATAACAATTTTACTACTTTACAATAACTACTTTATGAATTTAGAAAGATTATTCGCGGTGCAGACTTGCAACCAGAATAACTTAATTTTCTTTTTTGTGATTAGATTTTTCTATTTTTTTTTTATTAAGTTTAATATATGTACATATTATATACTGTATTTAATTGTTAATATTTGGTAAACCAGCACTGAAGATTCCACTAAAATGCTGTGTACAGATATAATTGGAAATTCAGGTTTACAAATGTTGCTTAGTGTGTAATAACTATATGTATTTCACCAATCTGTTTTCTGTTTCTGCTCCTTAAATGTAAAAATAAAAATAAAATAGAATCTAGTTCTGTCTACTACTAAAATTGTAAGCCTATGTAATAGTAATAGAAGGCTTGTTATTTAATTTTTCAAAATGCTTATTCGTAATTAACGAAGTTTTTAGACTTAGAATTCGTACTGAATCCTTTAAAAGGATACTAAAAACTGGAAGTAGGTAGGACTATAACAAAGTTTTGTACCGGGATGTATACCCTGATATCAATTTAAAAACGCCTTAACTTATAAAATATCGCTTTTGTTTAATGTCCAATTCTGCATTAAGTAATGTGGAAAGGAAATCTTAATAGGTTCGCGAATATATCGTTTACATTTATGGAAATAAAAACATTTATTGCGTCATATATAAGATATGTAAAATCAATTGTTATAGCTAAGTGGTTAACACACTCCGGTCGTGATTTATTATTATTTAAATTAAATAAAATAATATTGTATTCGATTTGACATATCCAGCTTACAGGTAATTTTACTTCGTTGTTACCGTTTTTGGGATGTAGAAACAAACTTTGTTACTGACTCCATCAAGCCGATAAAAAGAAAACATGTAAAATAATAATAATGTCGCTAATGTAAGGTCGCTCAACGAATGTATAAAATAGTCAATTTTTGAGACAGCAATTAGTAGACGCAATAATATGTCTTAGTTTCCGAAAAACAAAATCTGCTATCGCTCCTGGTCCTATCTCACTGCCCGTTACTGGCTTTGAGGTGCTAAGTAATGAATATATTTAAAACAGTAAACAAAACCATAATTTATCGATGCATTATCAACGATATAACAAGTTATAAAGCCTTTTAAGAAGGCGATCGTGAGTCCTCGATAAAACAATTAACTGCCCTCAAACAGTAAGTATAATTTTTCTTGGGCATAAGTAGTAGGCCAGATTACTTAATATTCACACAGTGATCTATATACTCGTATATTATGATTGATCAGTTTGGCGGTTGCAATTTTTTTTATTTCATAGAGTACTTTTTAAATTTCCTACTACGTTTCCAAAACGTATAAAACACTTCAGAATTAGTTATTATTAATCTATTGAATTTAATTATTTTAAAGGTCAGTTTTGAGCAAAACAAGAATCATCGTTTAATTTTTGTTGTTTTAACTTTTTGTGTACTACCTGCCTACATTGAAAACTAAGGCTTTATTTAGGTCAACATTTTCGTTAAACACGTGGTGTATTTCTTACTAGTTGATGTTTACAGTAAGTTTCTGAATAAGACCAAAAATATTTTATGCCATAAGAATTTTTTTCATCCAAACACTTGTCGTCGCTGATGTTAGGTTTGCAACATCAAAGGGGAGTTTTATTTGCGATAAAACTCCATTTTCGCTCTTACACTGATAGTGATTTAACCTTCTAATACTCTGAAATCTAACATAGATCTTGTCCTAAAATATATTCTGTACTTTGACCTCTCCGTGTGTGCAATGTGAAATAATGCGTTTTAGAAGCACGATATCAATATTTATATCTACAATATTTACAGAATCGTGTACACCAATAAAGTCATGTCATGCGAAATCACTTTTAGAAATCAATAGCGTGGTACTATGGCATTAAGTAAACGTTTATTATATTATGTAGTAATTAAATCGCTTTATTCTAGACAAAGAGATAATTAGCTACTGTCGGAATATTAAGCGAGTGTATTAACAGGCTAGGCAGCGATTTAAGTGTAATTTTGATATCTATTTCATATGCTGTTTTTTATAATACGTGAATTATCACGTATAAAATAGTCTATTTTTGAGACAGCAATTAGTAGACGCAATAATATGTCTTAGTTTCCGAAAAACAAAATCTGTTGTGTGTCTGTGTATTTACTCGTATGTGCTACTCGATTCATGAAACAAATCTTACGTCTATAATAATCATATATGAAAAGAATAACAGTTGTATATTCGGATTAAATACTGAATTTAAAAAAATCCATTCCAATCAAAACGTAATGTCATCTGTAGCAAAAAGCTCTTCAAAAAGCTTTCCATTTGACAAATTAAGTGATAAGCCGTTCGTTAGGTCATATTTGGATCATTATTTGCCCCGCTGTCACCGGCTGTCACTACCGTCTGAGACGTGATTAGCTACAACCACGAAGAGATTTAAGCATTTACACGCTGTTAAAACTTACCGTTCGCCATTAAATTTATTTATATTGCCGTTAGGATTATGTTAAATACATGAATTATACTCGTTTGTATGTTAAATGTTAATGCTTGACAAAATTGATTGCCGCTGAACATCGAGTATTTTGTATTCGTACGGCGACTACAAAGTTGTTTCATGCTGAGGATCTCGTCTGTGTATAGTATAGTATAGTATAGATATATTGGTGGAAAAATATTTTTATTGGTAATTAAGGATTCACTAGCCTAGACTTACTAAGTACTAGCATATTTATTTAATTTATTTATTAACACTTTGTTACCTTATACAAAAACATACATATGAAAAATTAAAAAAAAAGCATGTTACATAAGTTATAAGGCAATGGGCGGACTTATCGCTAACAAGCGATTACTTCCAGGCAATCTTAATATGGAACAATAAAAAAGAAACACCTACAGAGGGTAAAGTACAAGAAGTGCATAAATAATTAACAAAAAACAATCAAAAGGTTAACTAATAAGTAGTAGCTAATTACGAGGCAGAAAAAAAATTATATTTATTGTGTTGTTAACCATAATATTTCGACAAACCTGTCTAAAACACAGGTTTATCTAATATCTGATTTGACTATGAGATAAGAAAAATTGAAATATGTACTTTTAAAAGGTGAGAATCATTAGGCATCAGAATGTTTGCACTGGCCAAATTTCACCTATATGGTGTATTAGCTTGGAACGTTGTGCGATGAACGTGTGCGATACTATTCATTAGGCGGGCGGCGCGGGCACTGTGCTTGCGTCAAATTAGCTAGAGCCGAGTTTAATTAGACAATACCTAGGCGTTTGTCGGCACGATGTGAACTAATCGGCGTGGACATTAAATAAATTTCAATTGGCATAGAAATTAAAGGATAATTTAAAATATTATAATGGAAGCAAAATAAGAGCATATTAAATGCATTAATAAGCGAATAATGTTTTACAAAATATTCCACTGTATCATTAATTCCCTCACACAATGTCGCGCTGTAGTTATAATTTGTTTGTTGTTAATTTGCAGGAACTAATTAACGTGTTGCTGTGTTTAACTGAAACACAAGTAATATCATTAAGACACCAATATATGTGTTAGGGACAAAAGCTTTACGTTTGTAAATAGTATATTTTTCTATAAAGGCAAGTATGCCTTTTCGATTTAATTGTAGGTCCTACCTTAATAATTAATTTAAGTTCTTTGCAGCAATGGTACTAGTATACTATAGTTCAATATGGTCGGTACCAGAATTAGAAGCGTCCTTTTTTTATTTTTCTTAGATGAAGGACCTTTTTGCCGCTATTATTTAAAATTGATGATTATTCCTTTCATTTCTATGTTCCCGCTCAATAGTCTATTTTACATGAGACAAATTATCAAGTAGTTGTCAAATAAACAGGAAGCTTCTCACATTAATAGTAATATTGTGCTAATAATACTTAGTAGCAAAATTTCCAAACACTGCGTTCGTAAAACTTACACAACCTTCATTAGGTATACGCAAGATGCACTTTACTTACGTACGCATGGCTACATGAAACATTGACGCTAGCATTCGCATCGCATATCTGCATAAAGATTAACTTAACTATAAATAATGACATCCGGAACTACTAAATATATATGAATTTACTTACTTTATGAGAAAAGAAATATATGTATAGGGAATGATACTTGAGATGCACCACGTAATTCATTGGGCTTTAAAAATATTAAGGTAAGGCCCATTCAGAATTCATAAGAGTTGCATTGGCCATTATTAAATTTAGCTTACTTTTTAATTTTCTATGGAGCTACCGTGATAGTATAAAAAATTTCACCCCCGCTTTTGGGGTAAAAAATTCCAAAACTGTGTTTGAATGTCGAAATTAACATGACTTTTTCTCTTATTTCTGTCTTACAAGCTGCCTGTTGAATACCTTGGCCTGGTCCGGAAAAATCGTCCAGTTGGTCGAATTTAACGCATTGCTGTCCAACTTCTAGAATATGCGGCGGCTTCCCCAATCACTTGGATACTTTTTATTACGGTTTGAGACTGATATTTAAAACAGCGTCAACTGTTTAAAAATCATCTATATAACTCGTTTGCAGTTAAAATAAATCGGTAAAAACCATAAGCTTTATATTAAAAGCCTTACATGGTACACAAGATATTTATTGATAATCATCTGCTCCTATTGTTAATTAAACTACATCAGCTGTACGTCCGTTATGCGTTGGCACGCGAACGGGAAATTGCTGGATCCTTGATGCACCCAATTAAGTACGTCTACGATCGTGATAATTGTCAAGCTCATACTGACATAAATTACCTACAACCTGCTGTTTATAGCTATCAACTTAATACTAATAATTATTTAAAAATACACATTATATTAGTGCATTAAATAAGTATTAAAAATATACAAATTCTATGCATAACTTTTTTTATATAATTCCTAATTTAAAATACATGCCAACGATAAAGTCTATCGAACAATTAGTGCAATTGCAAAAACCGTTTTAAAAGCAGGTGTAAAACTTCGACAAGAGCTCATAATTCCTAGTAACGGCATTGGCTTAAGGGAAACATGGTCGTGCAAAATTACTAGTTCAATATAATCGATCCTCGTATAATTCTAAGTCTCTACACCTGACCAGTTTAACGGCAATTGTTTGTTGCATAATGTTTACTGTATGAAGAAACTTGTATCTAAAAAGCAGCAAAAACAATTGTAATTTTAATACTCATGTTTGATAATTGCAACCCTCGTGCATTTTATAAATTCCATACGTAAAGGTTACATTGATAGTCACATATAACATAAAAAACATTTGTTTTTCCAACCAAATTGTATAGTTGTGTTTAAACATTGCAAAGTAATGAAATATGCCAAAATTTGTGATTTATTTTTATTTTATTCAATAGAGCTAAATTTTACTTCCATGGAGATAAATTTTTAAACTTGAATATACTACTTACATTTTATAAAATGAAGTCCCCTATTCTCATCGGAACTGATTTTTCTACGATTCCAACAACAGATGGTGTAGTGATTGCTGAAAAATGCATGGTTGTGTATTTGGTTATAGTTTTATGTAAATTGACTGAAATATAACGATTATTGTTCAAGATGTCGCAAATCTTGCTACAATACAAGGCATCCAAATGCGTGAAGCTGCGAGGGCAAGATACTTTCAAATAAATTACCTAAAAACATAATTTGTTCATAAACAGCTAGCTTATAAGCAGCCTCGAATCACTTTCTAATATATTACTAAGTAGGTGATAAAACAAATTAGTGATATTAAATAAAACCGAACCTGTTTTATGAGTTTTTGTCAAAATATACGTTTTGCATTAATTAAAGTTTTATTCCAAATAGACATGTTGAATGTTGATGGCGCCCGCACAGGCACCGGTTATTCTTATCCTTGTCTCAAAACTGAATAATTAATCATATTTAAGTGGCTTGCTATCACAATAGTTGATAAAAATTTGCTGATATGTTATTTTGGAGTTACAATTACATACTACGGGGCAAAAAATTTCTTCTATTACAAATGTTATTGTGTTTTTTTATTACTTTTCAGGCGACAGTTGGGCTTTAACTAACACGTTATTTGGTTATATTATATCCTTGTGGTTAACATTTTCCCTAGTTAACAAAGTCGCCGGCTAAAGCAAGTAAGCTAGTTTTTTTTTAATTAGGTGGCGATAGCCTGTTTGTAACCGCAGATTGTGTTAAGAAATTAAAATAATACGTATAGATAACCTAAAACACAAACAAGAAAAATATACTTCAGAGTCATGCAAAAATACTTTTGATTATGCAATACTTAAAAACACTTCTTCGCAGTTATCGACTCTGCCCCTTGTCTTGCATTTTAATAGTTTACTGGCAAGACTGCCAAATAAATACTTCAAAAGCTTTTTTTACAATCCAAATTGACTTTATCTAAGTGTCAACACGTTTACTGTGTTCTATAGTAAACGTGTTATATAGTACAGAGATGAGTGGCGATCATAATTTATGCATGATATTGAGTAAGATTAGGCGCTTCTGTTCATTACGGGTATTTACAACATCCATGGTGTTTATTGCAAGTTGCAAGCCGCTTCAAATTACATTACAACACTTCGCTTGACCAACAAATTTGCCACTCCATGTATCTTATAGCTATTAGTGTTAGCCCACGTCAATAGATAACGTAAATATTGCACAGTTTTTTGTTTTCATATATACCAAACGGCCAGGAGGCTCACTTGATTTATTTATTTACAGCTTATGTATGGCCAAATATCAACTAAAAAATATTATACAATTAAGTGATTTTTATAAATTTACCTGAAAACCTTTTTAACCATTAATATTCTCCAAGTACACGGACAAGGACAGTCACATTACTTGCAAGTGCGTTGCCGGCCTTTTAAGAATTGATATTTTCTTTAAGGACTCTAAGTCCTGTCCGTCCTGTTTCTATTTTTTTTGGTGGAGTTCAGTAACCCATCATTGGTTGCGTCATTTACAACTTTATTAATTGCTCTAATATCTTACCAACTAGGTCACGGTACGGCGAAATCAGTGGCGTAACAATAGGGTGGCAGTGCTGGCAAAATGCCACGGGCCCCCGACCCAAGAGGGCTACCCCTAGAGAGGGGCCCAAGTGGAGATTTACCTGTATCTGAGTGTGAAGTGTTTTAAATTAAACTGTCACGTGGATTTTACTCAGGCTCCACGCATTGGGCCACGGGCGAAAAGGGATTACAGACCATCTCTTAACAGCCTTCTCGTTACCTATTAAAAGATTTTTTCGAAAGGACAGGCGATTTCAAAAAACGTCGCCAGAAAATATTGTTTACGTAATGGGAAAATAATAATATAATTAACCAGAGTACGCAACTGTAATAATCTGTTTAATCTAATGTATTTAAAATTATTTAGTGGGGGGAGGTTTTTCCCCCCCCCCCCCCCGCGCAATTTAAAAAAAAACTTGAAGATACAACGTACAGGCGATTTTATGTCTGCATAGGGTCCACTATCATCAAAGAAGTTTGCCCCAGAGGAAGTTACAGGCACAGAGGTGCCGGTGGCAAATTCTTATCTATTTTTTTCTTGTTACCGTAGATAAAATAACGTTAGGCTCTGAGTAACTAGCAAAAATTTAATAAAAAACCTTCCAAAAATAAAATTTTTTCTTTTTCATAAAAATAAGGTATTTATTTTATTAAATGAATAATGGAAAAGGCGATACAATTTTTTTTAATAGTAGTGTCGACCTACGTTTACAAAAATTAAGTTTTTTTTAATATTACACTACTGTTAAGGCATACGTTAACTAAGGCGATTTTTATTCTGTGAACCAGATGACATGTGAATTTACTCAAAAAAAATGTCAGTACTCAGAAAATAATGTTTTGACACCAAGGGCCTTTTCTCCCCAATCCCCATCTTTAAAAAAAAAAAAAAAAAAAAAAAAAAAAAAGAAGGCCCAAAAAACGCGATAATATGAATAATAATAAAAATAAACTAATTTAAGATACCTAACTAATATAAATCTTGTTTCTAGGTTTTTTTTGTTTAATAGAAATAAATTTTATTTTTGTGTTTAATTTCATTGACTAATAAATGCAATTTTGAACTACCCCCAACGCCAAAAGGGGGCCCCCCCAAACAATATAATAAATGTGTTATCTGTTTAATCTACATTTTCGATTATTTTTCAAATTATTTGAACCCACATTTTTATTGAACTAATGTGGAATAAAACGGTACAAATTCATGGTATAATTTAATAATTAATTTATACTTAACATTATTTAAAATACATACATTTTTATGTTGCTCGCTAAAAATCCAACCTATATTTGAACTTGTAACTCTATTCCAACACCATAGACTAGAGACTAGAATCGTTTTCGAATCCGACCCGAATTAGTTTCCGAATCGAATTCAAACACTAATAAACCAGTGTTCAACCTGAAGTATAGAACAAACAGGTCGACAATATAGACCACAGATAAAGCGCTAATGATCCCATACGAGAGCTTGTAGAACCTTATTAACCTGGTAAAATGAAAGTTACGTACTTTGTACTTATTTGCTTAATTAACTCAGAGGTAACAAAGTACATCATTAGAGGTGCAATCGTTATTTGTGATAGTTCGTGTCTATGCAAATGAACGCTAATCTCGAATCTCGTAAAACTCCTGTCAATATTGAACGGCACATAAACAAGATTATCTTTAATCTTGTGTTAATCTATGGTTATTGCGAATTTGCACATTGTAATATGGGGTCAAAGTTGATTGAATATCAATTATAAAAACTGCATAAGCATTTGGTTATAGCAATACGCGTTACCTTATAAAACATACTTTTGGGTTTGTCTCAATAACATACCACATTGGATATATCTCACAATTAAATAAAGTAAATTATAATAATATCTTTACACACTCGTCTAAGCGAGTTTTTTTATAGAACTGGAGACAGGAGGCTCATCTGATGTTAAGTAATACCGCCGTCCATGGACACTCTCAATTCCAGAAAGCTCGCGAGTGCTCTGCCAGCCTTTTAAGAATTAGAACGCTTTTTTCTTGAAGGAAAATTCAAAAAATATCGAAGATAACGTAAAAGTACTGCTGCTTGAAGTATCGCTCGTGTCTTGTAAAATGAAGTATACGCATAATTCAAAATTTAACACAAAATAAGAGTCTATATTTCTTATTTATTCTTAATCCATAGAATCACGTATAACGAATATTTTACTTATATCCTTAGTCTATAATATCGTTTTACTGTTATTGACATAACATTAAAATGATATTATAGACAAAAAAAAGTGTCTTTGAGTACAATTTAAAAGAATCAACTTTTGACTGTGATTGATGCGAACGGAAGTTAGTAGCGTATAAACATTATAAATAGCTCATGTGTACGTATATATCGTGTAAAATTAGTACGCAGTTTGTTACAGGACATCACAAATTAGTGGTAGCCAGTGAAGTGGAACGCGGCCGCAACGGGTATTATTATAATTAACTTAATATAAAACCACCTCAAATTATATTAATGCTTATTAAACACGTGTACTGAAGCGGACAGTTTCGGTTTACCAGTATTATCACCATTGACTCTGTGGTCAAATTAACGTGGAAATGAACAGGTGTGCCAGTCATAGGTACCTATAACCAGTTCCCATGTTATTCAAGTTCTTATTTTGACTAAAAATTTAGCTTCATAACGAAACAAAATCAACGACAATTTAACATAAAAATACTCAGTTTCTCATGTTACTTTGACAGTTAATAACATTTGTAATTTATGAATAAAATCATAGAGATAATACAATTCCACTAAAGTATCTTGGTGGTTCCATTCCATCAAGCTTCAAGCGTTATGTTACTTACCAATTGATAAAAGCTACAAGCAAACAAATTAAACTAAATTTTCGATTAGGTTTATGGCTAAATAAACAAATTAATATATACAGTATAATAAAGTACATTATTATAGGAAAGAATAAACAGCTTTTGATATTATTGAATACTGGCGTCTATCAGCAGCTTGTTGGATTTTTTTCGTTTTGGCAAGATTTTTTGCGATCTCTTCAACAATCATCTGTTATATTAGGGGAAGGTACATGGATCCATACGTACGGTTTGCAACATTTTATTTTTTTATTTTTTATTTTTCCATAGAATCAATCATCTGCAAGCTTAAATTTTAATAGTCTAATCTATCTGAGATTCATATAAGAAAATGACAAATGATTTACATCTGATAGTTCAACCCATAATTCATGATTTAAACTAAATCTGGAAAATGTACGAATCTACCCCATCAACGGGGCACATACGTAAAGTCTTAAGAGTACCTTCCGTACGCTGTGGGTAGTTCCGTACGTGCGATTAAAACGAGACATATAAATACAAAAATTCATTTAGTTAGCAATGAAAATTAAACACAAAAATAAGGATTTAACTTTAATAAACAAAAATAAAATACTTTAATATAGTGAACAAAAATTACATAGCTTTTCTTAAGAGAAACCAAAAATTTAATTAGTTAGGTATCTTAAATTTAGAATCACATTCTTTAATCTTTGGTGCGGATTAGCAACTTTACTTATTTTCGGGTGTGGCAGTATAAATTCGTGGTTTTTGCTGGCCGTCGTCATTTTGTTTGTTTTATTACTTCTTACAACATGCGTATAGAGTCGAAACCCTTAATGTGTCAAAACTACTTCGAAGGAACACTATTTGATGGATTGGTAAATTATTCAAAGCATCTGGTTCACATGCATCAAAATCAACCTTAATAAAGATAATAAAAATAGGTAATAAAAATACATCGACGATTGCAAATGATAGCAACACAGGACAAAGTTAATGGAAATATTAGAGCAATTAGCACACTAACACAATCTTTCCTACCTACCAGAGGGTTTAGTCAAGATGCCTTATTATTATTTGTATGTAGCAAGTCGAAAACTTAATTTGTATGAAAATTACAGTTCGTGTCGACAAAATATTTTCATACAAATTTAGTTGTACAATTCGTTCAAATGTGCCCCATCTAGTGCTGTCCGAAAGTACCCCACTAACTGAATAACAACAAAATATAACTTATTTTAATATTAATAGGAAAACGTCATAAATTAAGTATTGGAGACGTATCTAAGTATATTTTGCTAGTTACTGATAGAATACTCTACACGAAAACTTATTTTATCTACGGTAACAAGAGACAAAAACATTGATCAAAAAATTACTTACCGAGCGCGAAAACACGTCCATGCCTGTAACTTCATTCTCATCGGTGCGAATTTCGCGAAACTTCGATTATGTATGTAGTTGTAGACTCTGCACACATACAAAAACAAGACTGTACTTTGTTTCGTTCAAGTTTTATTTCGACTGTATGAATGTGCCCCGCGTACGAAGGGTAACAATCTTCCCCTATAAGGTGAATTTACATAAATCCATACTTAATGTGCAACAAGAAGTTTTTGTGTTTATAGCATTCATAGACAGACGCGGGTTCTTTTTTTAATGAGTTTTCCAAGTCAACGGATAACCTAAGCAAATTAGATATTTACATTACAGTTTAAAAATGTACATCGTAGAATCATCTAGAAATAGAATGTGGAAGTACTACTAAGCGACAAATAAATAAAATGACAACAATATTCCATAGTTTTTTATTCAGTATTGAAAAAGACAATAAATACTTTTATCGTCATTTAGTTAAATAAAATTCAAAAATGGAAAATTTAATAACAGAGAAATAACTTAAAAGAATACAATTTACATTGGTACAGTAAAAGTGACTATTATTATTAAATATTGTGGCAAACATCTGCAAATGAATACATCGTAAAAATTAATATGCTATACATAATTGCAGCTTACGTACTTGTCCGAATTATCTCTGAAAACCCGTATAGGAAGTTTCATAATTTGCAAGAGCAATTACATCTTAAAACATTTTTATCTCCAAACGTAAATGATTGATGTGATGCATTTAAGTTTTGTTAATGAAAGCCCGCGATTAATGTTTTTCCATTTGCTAAACTATAATAAGGCCACTCGCAAAATAATGACAAAAGACACTAGACTAATATTAAATACTATGAGTAATTGATTATAAAGCTTGCGGCTATTTTTAATAGTGTGTTACAGCAGGCAAGGAAGGCTACACTGCAAAACCAATTTCAAATCATTAACCCAATAATTGTGTGTAACAAAGTGCCAATTCCTATAATTATAATTTTTGTATAGAAAATTAATACGATTAAGGTATCAGTAACTGGGTATATCATATGGAAAAATAACTATAGAAAAGGTGGTAGGGCGACTCGGACGTTGAATTAACATTACACAAAGTAGTATAAGTTAAACATTTAAAATTGTGAGTCGTTTAGTTCACATAAGATTAAAGATACTTCAACAGTATATTTATATATAATAAATTATCAATCTAGTCTGCGTTTGTGTTTTGTTTTTAGCTTAATAGTTGATTCAATTTTCGTATTTCAAAATCATGTATTCCCAAAACAATTATTGTTTCGCGAAAAGCTCAGGACCAAAGTATACCTCACATGTGCTTATAAATCAGTAAAATGAAAACGTTTTAATAAACTAAGTATACCTGTTTTTATCACAGCCTACACGCGCTTAGTATAAGAGGCGAAAGAGTATTTTGGTTAAAATTGCAATTAGACCTTATTTTTATAAATAAAGGGGTAAGTCACGAAAGCTTTTTTCAACGTCTGTAAGATTGTTCATTAATAAATATAACCTTTAGGTATTAATATCTATAGTTCCATAAGGACTATGTGAAACTGTTTACAGTTCGTTATGGAATATTGTAACAGTACTTATCCACAACCCTGAGAAGCCTTACAATTAATACAAACACAAGTTATCAATTGTATTTATAAAGATAACGTATTAGTTAATGGTGAAATTTAAGTAATGTCTTCAGTGACGTGGATTAAGGGCACTCATTAGGTCAATTAAATGTCACCAATAAACCTTATCCCTTCCTTAGCAGATATCCACTTTCCACCTGATTAATCTTCATTCAATTAAATGTCTTTACATATAATAAAAATGTAGTAATGTATGTATATATAAAGCACGATTACTTTTATACAAAATATGTATTGATTTCTACTAATACTGCCTACGATTTCATTTGTTTGAATATTTACAGAAACTCATTCGGAACTTCACCTCACCATGATATTTTTACGCCCAAAGAGTGAGCCAGTCAGGTCTGAGACATCAAACCAAGAAGCAAGAAACTTTCGCATTAATGATATTAATAATATATTCAGAGGATGAACTAGTACTGTATAAATTTGCCCAGTAAATATAATATATGATAAATAATATCAATAATCATATATAATATAATAAATCATATATGTAATATGTGATACATATGTATTAAATATTTATTATTTTTGTTAAGTAAAATAAAAATAAAAGTATAATAATTTTGAAAATTATATCAACTTTCTTTAGTAACTACGGCTGGACCTATACCAAGAAGAGATAGGATCTCAAAAGTCTTTTGAAAGCCAATTATAAATTTAAAACAGACTACCATTGAACAAAAATATCATTTAGAAAAGTAGTCGCACCATAGTACTACACATGATAAATGGTAGGAATTTTAGGCAAAGTGAGTAGTTGCTACTGCAGTTCAGAGTAATGGTATTCCTGTGGTAGCATCATAGTATTCTTTCAGTTTCAGTGATGCTTTGAAAGCGGTAAAATACAAAAAATGTGTACAAAGCAGGGCATACCGCTAGTGCAAAAGTAATAACCATTGCATACGAAACACTCATTTAATAATTATTTCGGTAATTTATCAGACGTGGCTTCGTCCTTTATACGATGCCGATGAATTTAATTTGGTTTTAACAGCGTCAGTATTCAAATTTATGTAATCAATCACGCGTTTGTTATGAAAGTATACAAAACGGGACGATTTCACAGTCACATTTGCATCATCGCGATGAGGTTAAGTATTTGTACTTGTGATTGTTACCTATGAGGAAAAATATTTTAATAATCTACATGGGTGTGGTATTATGTAAGTGTTTAAATTCTCACTCTGGCCGGACAAAATGTGCGGTGGGAGAAAGTTCGTGGGCCTAGTCTATTCATAATATTGTCATTGATTTGTACAAGTACAGATTTCTATGAAAATTTTTTTATCGCATAAGCGAGTTAATAATAACTCGAATGTCTTATATTACTTAAATAGCCGTTTCAAGTCTCTTTCAGGAATCGTGACCAACGAGAAATATTAGTTAGAAAATGTATAATTTTTTTTTTTTATAAGTAATTTATAAGAACACACTGCCACAGGGACCAAACTTTTTAAATTTGTTTTGATTTTCTTCTTTCTTCTTTAATTATTTTTATTATTACTTTATAGGTTAAGAAAATTGTAAATACTGTATTTGTGTAAATAAAATCTTATAAATTACTTATAAAAAATAAAAAAATAAAATTAATTATATTCCTCAAACATTAGTTAATTATATTCCTCAACATTTTGGGGTTTATAAACAATAAAAATAATTAATCAATAATTAAGTAAACTTTTCAAGCACATTAATTATGAAAGTCTTGATTGCAGAGAATAAACTTTAATATGATATTAATTACAAAACAATAAACATTACAGCAGATGTTACAGTTTTTTAAGAAAAGAAGCTGGAAAGAGGGTGCTGTTTTTGTTCCGACCAAAAGAGAGTAGTCCTTGACCAGTATTAGACACTGACTGGCCGCCCTCAGTGACTAAGGTCGAAAATAATATATCCTAAGCGGTCGGAATAACTTTGTTAGCGCGTTTCAGGGTATGACGCCATCGTTTTGTTTGAAGCTGCAGATTGTGGGTGTCGCTACAAGTTCATAGATATACTATAAGCATTAAGATCTGCGAGGAGAGGCTCGGAAATGATGCCTGCTGGCCCGTATGCGGTTACGGGTAGTAAGTAGTAAAGGAGCGGTACTTCCCTTGCCCTTCTCGCAAGTGCGAATATGGATTCGCCAAAGATCTGCAGAACTCCAACATCAACGATGTCGCGAAGTGCGGACTGTACACAGTCCAATGTGGCTCTGCCAGCAGTTAACCCGCAACTGAAAAAGCAACTTCTAAACTTAAACAGAAGTAATCTCAAAAGAATGATAGGAACCATTACGGGTCATTGTCTCCTTAATAACATCTTTTTGTCCTAGGCGCAACAGACAGCCCTATGTGCAGAGGCTGTTTGAGTGCAGAGGAATCAGTCCCCACGTAGTCCTGGAATGCGAGGCTGTGGCTAAACAACGTGCAGAAATCCTCGGTACAGTGAGGGCGCTCCGTGAAGCCTGCGTGTGCTTATGGAAGGAGTAAGACTGGCTAGTTAGCCTGGACTTTACGCACAATGGACCTATTGAGAGTCTAAGTGCGGAAACTAAGTCCACAAACCAATAAGCATTAATATCACAAAGATATAGTCACAGATTAGTTTAATTGTGTACATTTAACTATAGTTTATTACGTTCACTTTTCAATATCTTTCTATTCGTCTCTTTTTGTCAAACTATGTTTACGCCTTAATGAAGAGACAGAAAAATACTTTAGTTAAAACCTTGCAATCAGACTCAATTATTTCTATGAATAAGCGTGTTAGAGTCTGGCTAATGAAAGAAGATAATTGAATTATTTAAAAACTTTCGGATGGCAACACAGAATGTCATTGAATTTCTTAGGTTAGTATGATTTATTGTCTTGATACTTCATGCAATTACTCATTCTTATTTCTATTATATATTTTTTCCGAATAGTTAATTTGATAGAATATTTCGTTTCTTTCGCAGGATTTGATTATTTCGAATAAAGTTGTGTTTTATAATAAATGTAGTTTTAGTTTTCCAAGCAATGCTAGTCATTTTAAGTATAAATAGTAAAATACTAAATACGTATAGTATTTAATTTCATAGAAACACAGTTACTATCAATGTTAAAAATAATAAAATAAAATCAAGTATCAAGTAAGTTTAATCCACAAAATATATCAAACTTTTAGTGATACCATACTAATTTTTTTTAATTTGCCGCGCTTTTTCGTTATCTTCTTTCATTAGCCAGACTCTAGTATCTATACGTATATGTGATGCCTATACAATATGAATGTCAAATTTTCATATAGATATTTAAAAGCTAATTCAAATACAGTTACAATATAAAACTCGTACCATTTGCAACTACTAAGAATTTTTATGACACCTTAAAGTGTCTAGCCATTTCAATTTAATCTAGCCTAGTCCCATGCATCAGTCAACTTAATCTTATCTTAATATCGTGGGAGCAAGCGCTCGTGACGTACAGTCTAACCGCTAAAATGTGTTACGGTCACTATTAAATATATAGGTTTACGTACTACCGTTATTTGTATATTTTCAGTAATCTATAGCAAGAACTAGACTGCTTTATGGCTAATGGGAACGATTAGGGATGTGGTAGTTAATATGGTGGATTACCAAAAAGTAAGTCATGAAGTACGTTGATAAATATTTGACCGTTATTTTAAAATAATAGTTCAGTGTACAAAATTTAAATAACGAATATTTTAAATTCAAAAATTACGAAGTTGGTTAGTATTTTACAATAAACGATTACTTATCCTAAAATAAATTTCTATAAAGCAACGGCGGGTCACTTCTAACATTATAAACGCTCACTTATTCTTGGTAATCCTATTATTACTTTGGTATGACACACGCATCAAACATCTCCGCTTGCATTGTGATCGATGTTTTTTGTCAATAAAGATCTAGGCCAGCTTAGTCGATAGCTTTCTATTGTATGGATATTAATTTAGTTTCAATCTAATAGAATTATATAATTTAAAACGCGTTTGTTTTGTTCAAAGCTATATATTTATAGATTTAAGTACTTCAAAATTCAAAATTCAAAAGCCTTTTATTGCCAACCTTAAATAACATTACTTTAGCTGTGTTAGTATTTAGTTTTCTTAATTTATTGTTAGTATTATATTTAATAGTATATTAAATAACTAATTGTTTATTTAGTTGGGTACCCGGTTATGGGTAAAGGCCTCCTCCATATTTTGCCATCTGTGTCGGTTCTGGGCGTCCCTTGTCCAGGTGTTGCCGGCCATGTCATGTATCTCATCTCTCCATCTCATAACGGGATGGCGTTTGTTCCTTCGGCCGTCTCTGGGATACCAGTGAAGTACGCGTTCGCTCGATCTTTAAGTACTTAGTTATTATAATAACAATAAAATTATCTTCTAAACAGCAAAGGGAATATTTCTGTCACAGTCACAAAGCCAAATTAAAATTGTATAGAAAATTTTGACATTTTAACGATTTAAATTATAAATTTTTGTTTTGATGTCCACTATAAGTTTTACAAAATATAAAAAGATGTATGGGTCAAATATTTGTATAGAAAATCTTACAGCGGTTAATAGTGATTAGTAAACCTAGATAAAAAATATTAAATAAATGTATGAAAGAAAAAAAAGTCATGTCATCCCCTAGATTAATTAATTTGAATGGCAAGTATTGCCAATTACTGACAGACGAATGACGCATTTAGAGGCGGGAAAGCCAGTAGCCCCGTGAGAACTACGTAATTGATCTCACTAATCTTATCTATTAAGCCTTCGAGTCTAGCTGTTCACTCAGACCGCACACAGACTAATAAATCAAGTAATTAAACATGCAGGTTGTCACTCCGTAATTACTTATATTAATATGGTGAAATAATCTTATATATTAATTTATTACCGCCCAAATATGTAATTTTATCGTAAGATTCTCTTTGAGTTTAACAACACCACTGCCATGGTCTGGTAGTCGCTAAAAGTATAACCAATCCTAGATTAAATTCTCGGAAAAAGTATTATATGCCCTGTCCTACACCCGCTTTTCATCTTTATAACCGAGGTGAAAAGCCCAACTAGGCCTTGGCATGTTTGTGCAAGAACCTTTTTTATTTCAGTATATGATTTCTAGGGCAACTTTTAATCGACAACATCCGGAAAGTTTTCCAGAATAATGACATAAAGGATATGTGTTTAGGGAGATGATCTGGGTACAAACTACAAAAATGTGTCAACGTGCCCCAGGCCCTATTCTAAACTATAGTCTTTAACAAAATTCTATTAAGTGCACGAATAAACTAATTGAATTTATACCTAGAAACACCTACGTTTAATATGCACCTGGCTTAGGAAATTATAACTTCTGTTATAGCTAGTAACACAATGCAAATTGTTTGTATGTAAAATAATATATTATTTGCAACTTTGTAATGTTATAATACACAGCATATTCTGAAGTTACCGTTATATTATTGAAGTTGATGTGACTCGAGCAATAAAAATTCAAATTTAACTTTAAATATGCCATTATTTGATTTCTTCTTCTTAAGCCTATTTTTAATTTAACATTGTTAACTACTGTCTTTGTCGCCCGGAAAGATCGACTAAGAAATATAGTTATGTGTTGCTATCCAAGATTATTAACATTCCCCAATTCAAGTATTAGATAGATTGGTCCTGGAAAATCTCTATTAAATTTGATAGTGAACTTGATCATATCGTAAAACAAAAAACTTTAAAGTGAAAGGATGTTAAAAATATTCTTATAAGATAAAATGGTTTTTGTAATATCGATGTTACAGTACACTGGTTTCGCATTAACAGTGGTAATGCTTTTTCATATAAAAAATAGGGGTTATTAAACAACACGGAAAATTAATCAACCACATCCGATGTAAAGATTTGACCTTGTTGCGTTAATGCACCCCAATTTCACCTTCGCAAATGCACGTCATTCCGTTCGCACGACTGGTCGATAAATTAATACTGTCCGAGCGCTCCTGTGAATGCTACATGCACGAATCGTAACAGTAATTTATCCTGCCGACATCGAATATTGTAATTTTTATATGTAAGACTTACATATCATTACGTATCTGAGTAAGATAACGTAAAACGTTTCAAAACGTACAGTTAGAGCGACGCAGGAGGGACAAAACATTCAATACATTTTTGAAGCCGAATGAAGTGGGTTTGTAGGTATGTATACAAAGACTTTTTACGGTAAAAACAGAGGTAATAAAGATCCGACTGGTCTACAAAATACAAAATAATACTATGACTGTTCACTTCCTAAAATGTGGCATTACATTGTTTAGGATTTGAGACAAGGTATTCAATAAAAAAATAATAAAATCTTATCAACGATAAAGTATGTACCAAAGTGGACATACAGGATTTGTACATAAATATTTATAGCCTAAGAGGAGATGAAATCATTGATTAACCTTAATATGTCATCAATAGATCCTAGGATATACCCAATACTATAAATAAGTCGAGATCCCGGAACACAAGTTCTCAAGGTCCAATAATATTGATTGCTCTGAAGTTCCGTTTGTGATGGTCCATGTAAACGGATTCTGATTAACGAAAGATCGAATCTTAGGCCGAAGGGTAGATTGACGATAAACGCATACGTAATTAGAGATAAACAGAAAATAATTGGCCACAATCACGTGCTACATAGAACGTGCCAGGGCGCTTGTCTTTGAGGCGCTCTCGATACAAATAGATATTTATTGGAACTCTAATGGTTCAGATTTCCAATATTACTTGCATTATTCCCGTCAAATTTGTCTTTACATTTTAGACTAGTTAGTTAAGGCTTTACTGAAATCGCTGCTACATAGCTGGAAACTAAACGTGTATGTTTATCTTGTACAAAAACGAAATTATCATGATTAGGCCACCTTTTTATTAGATGTTATAAAGACGATCTTATCTTCCAAATTGAGCAGTGTTGGCCTAGTGGCTTCAGCGTGCGACTCTCATACCTGAGGTCGCAGGTTCGATCGCCGGCTGTGCACCAATGGACTTTCTTTCTATGCGCGCATTTAACATTTGCTCGAACGGTGAAGGAAAACATCGTGAGGAAACCGAAATGTTTTAGACCCAAGTCGACTGCGTGTGTCAGGCTCTGGAGGCTGATCACCTACTTGCCTATTATTAACATGATTAAAAATGATCATGAAACAGATTCAGAAATTTGAGGCCAAGACCTAAAGAGGTTGTAGCGCCACTGATTTTTTTTTATTTTATCATCCAAATTCGTTTAAAAACTATGATTACTGAAGCATATCTCTTTCCCGTTATCAAATATACTAAATCAAAGTACTTTAATACCAGTTAAAAAAATTAGATCAAAATATTAATTTTTAGTAACAATTGCATTTCAGTCTTATGTTTTCAGTATCCGAGTATTATACACGATATATTACGCTAATTAAACAATAAATTAGTCTAGTAAAGAGTCGGTTGTATTCATTATAAATGATTTAGAATCAATCCCAACTCGTTTAGGGCGCAGGTCAGCGGAGTCAACTATAATGGTTACGTAAAGATACCTTATCGATCAAACACACATCAAATCAGCCATAAATCTAAGCTCTACAGATTCTTACGTATGAAAATGTATGACTTTCAATGTTTGTAACGGAAACTCCGTACTAAATTTATAAGGAGTAACGTAATGCGGACAGACGCTTATTTTCATAGCTTTTTATTTACGAATAAATCATTTATTTTCAGTTTATGGGCCCTAAGCATGCCTTTTTTTCTTTCAATGTTCATATAAAATATTCGCGATATTTTATGATTATATATTCTTTTAAATCCTAATACTTTTACTGAGGGAAAATACTACTACCACTTTTTAATTGTTTGATGATCTGTACCTATAAAAATCAAGCTTGACTGACAGGAGTTATACATAACCAGATCATCTATAGTCTAGCAAAGTTACCTGCAAAATGTTGTTCGTGATAATCATTATTATCGTTTCGCACATTAATCACTTGAAGTTTCACTTAATGTTAAATTATAGTGCAAAGTTATTAGCGATATTAAAATATATTTTAGCGATTATCAACTCATTTGCATATTTATGTTTCAATCTCAGACTTTCAATGCTAGGTCTAGATTTAATAGATAGGTTGGCAAGGTCGGGATTCTAGGTATCGTACTTTATTATACCTGCAACTTTATATGCATGGAAATTTAATAAAATTCAAGAAAAACTCAATTAAATACTTGTATGGCAACGTAGCTATTACAAGGTATTATATAATCCATTTAGATATAACAATTTAAAAAATCACGTATGCACGTAAATAGTATAAGAGTATTTATAAAATGCCCGACTAGAGAGAGATGACATAAAAATATTTAAATAATTGAAAGATATTGAAAAATAATTCATATTATTCTGATTACCATAACAATATCATACCATAATATTAAGACACGATTGTTTTTAGTTAGATTTTAGATTAGATTTTAACGATAAGTTCTCTGATTAAAATGTTATAGAAATTCTCATTTTAATTTGCAATATAGACCTTGCGTTCAATTTATTAATACCCGCCACCGTGACACGGGTAATAACAGAGTAGATTAATAAATCAATGTGTGAACTTCGATTCCCACGTTCCTCTCTATTGGTGTTGGTCAGGAACTATTATAACTATATTATGAAATCGACCTCAAAACCATTCTTCGAAGGCGCTGAACTCTTTAGTCAATATCATATAATTTTTATTTGTAAATAATCTTTACATTTCCATACGATATTGTAGTAATTAGTAGTTGAAGTAGGTAAAGCAATGTAACTTAAGCGGTCGTTGTTATCTCAAAGATTTGTATAATTTATTAATTTTTGTATCTAGTTGAATTCGCGTTCAAATCGATGCGATTTGGTATTATGACTGCTGATTACAATCTTAATATAACCTTGAGAAGCTAGTTACGGCGCCAGATTAAAGACACGAAATCGATGTTTGTACACGTCCGACCTCTCCCGATAATACCTCGATCAGGCGGTAAATTGCCAAGACATACTTGGAAAATAACGATGCAGCTGTATATCATTGTAACTAAACGTGTATTTGTATTACACTAATTGTCAGTTACGTTGCATACGTACAGTAAATTACTCTTGACCTTTTTTATCACTATCATCGAAATAGCTTAATGATCCTCACGAACGCTGAGGCGCCGTTTCTACGATTTAAGAATAGAATCTTCACCGTACAAAACATTTACTGAAAACCCGACTTTTTTCTCCCTTTTCTTCTTTACTATTTCGTTAACCAATAGTACCATATTCGTTTCATTTTCGTTCTGACAATTGCCTGTAAAACAGTATGACTGTATGGGCCGGGCCCACTGAAAATCAGCGTTGCTGGTGACAGCGACTTAAAGCTGAGATAGGTTAATAGGATTGTGTTTATGTATTTTTGGGTGTACGTTGCTTTAATCAAAAAAATATTGTTTGTTTCTTTCATTTTAATTGTTTTGAAATGAAAGAAACAAGAAATAGCTTCATAGTACCTGAGATACAGGATTTGTTAATTTGTTGCGTAAACTATAAGCAATATCCTACTGAAGCGGATATAATTTTACGTTAAGTTGAAAGGTAATATAAATTATTCATAGATTGGTAATTCGTCTTTCGCTTTCATGAAGTAATGAATCAATCGCGTCTACAAAGTTGTCCAAGTTCTCCAGGCCCGGCGGCGAAGCCTTAATTGACATGTGTCAGAATGTACTGACCTGTGGGTCACGCGTGAACACATTCCACCACTTTCCCCAACTATCTTGATTTGAGCCCATTGTCCTAAATTCGCTATTATTTACGATGTGACCCCAAGTGCATTTATATCGGTGCAAAATGTGCGAAATAATTAACCATAAAATTTTATTGTGCGTGTAAAAATAATATTTCGTCATTCACCTTTAGAGGTCCGTTTTAAATTACAATAGCATAAATATCATAAATTGTGTTATAGAGACCATTATTGTAAGTAATAATTATTTATGTTGTGTATAGTTAGTTTATAGTAATATTTAAATGTGGACACATGTTAATAACTGTTTGAGCTTAAACGTTTGGCTTTATATTTTATAGAGTGCAAGAAGAACCCTATTATCAAATCTACATTTTTCATGGTAGCTAAAATTGTTGTATGTGAAAAACCCTTGAGATTTATTGTAGAGAAAGACTAAACAGTTAGTTTAAATATCTTAACAAAAAATTAAGCTCGTACAGGATTGAAAAAATTAAATTCGAGACAGATACGGAATCGCCAAACAATCACCGATACTTGTTTAACTTTACTTAAATTATTGCAATTTACGTTATAAAAGCTACCACGTATTGATAACGCTGCGGTCAAGGTGTTATGTAACTTTGACATTAAAAATAACACTTAAGAGATTACCAGCACTTATCTGTACCGTCAACATAAAGAATCAGTCGTGATTGTGGAGTTTGTATCGGCACCTTGCGAATGTTCCTTACTGCGCCCTGCATTCTTGCCAAGTCCTGAACTTTGCTCTTATTGTCATTTCGTGCCCAATTGTGCGTCGTTTTACATTTAGGAAGAATCTCTAATGTTGGGGTTAAATGGTTAACTAAAAATATACATGTATGGTGGAGTGTTTCGTTTTTGTTGAGGAGTTATCACTGTGGCTTGAAAAGGAATTTGTAAATACTATTCTTAGCTTATTTTCCTGTTCCTCAGAAAGATAATAAGAATCCTTTCTATTTCTATAGGGATGGTTGGTATTTTCGTTCGTTACTTTAACTTTATTCCAGGTGTTGGGTTTAAAATTGAGTTGGCCAACAACATGCAATATTTTATCAAGAGTATACACGAGTTTACCAAAATTTTTAGGCTATTTTATCAATCTGGGTAGCTCAATTTGACAAACCCTAGTTTATAAATTAACAAATTTTGTTATAAATGTATGAGAAGCATAAAGCTTCGGAAATCTAAAGGCGAGTTGCCACGACGGAACATCATCAGTAATATATATTAGTTATAGCATCTAAATAATTCTTAATTAAATGTATACACACTCCTCAATTACTACTTATATTTCTTTAACATTTCCATTCCTCCATAAGCATTCCTTACAACCTGTCATAAATAAGTCAATCTCTGATGTTTAGTTGTCCCCGTCCAAATATCATGTCCCCCATCCGTTTTGTAAACATCTTTGTAAGTACAAAATGTAGTTTAATTAGAAATATACGCAATAAATGTTACAACAGTACAGTACAAATTCAATTCAATGTAGCTCGAGGCAGACGTTACGTTGATGCAATTTTGAACAATAGGATTTTCGGTTCACTGACCTTTTGAGATTTGTGACATCGCTACGAAATACTTGTTTTGATAAACAATAATAATTGGAGACATCTATGGCTATAGATAAATTATTAGAAATATCTGTTATGTTTCAACTGTTTCATGAACGCTAAATTTAAACCATCAAGGTAGAAACTTTATGTTTTTGACAGTTGGTGTTCATTTTTGTTTCGTAAATTCCACACTTATTGTGTATAAAGCGCCAGGGATCATAAGTTGAATACAAACCCATTATTCCCCCAGTTAAGTGCACTGATTTCACGTGGGAGTGAAGTCACAGACAATAGTAACTTAAAATATTAATAGAATGATTACATAATTCAAAAACAATAATACGATATATATATATATATCATTATAAAAGTTTTATTTTAACTTCAATTATTTACATAAAAAAGTGTGTGTGTGTCAGCTACGACGCACGATTGGAGTTTACTCCTTACGATCGATAAAATGGCGATAATGTTCTGTGGCTGTCGACCATATTTTCATACTAAAGGTGGTAAGAATATATGTTTTTATAATATAAATGTTTGTAGTAGTAATAAAACGTACCTACATCATCTATGCCCAAATAGGATTTTCTTTCTGTGACCAATGTTACCTTTATAGTAAGAGAATAATAAGAATGAACAATCTTTTTAGTTTTAATTTCACTGACCATTACTATTGACAAAACTCTATGGCACGCTAGACAATATACTTTTATTTTTTACACCTGTCAACACTGACAATGTTGTAACGTGGCTGTCAAAACGTGAATTCAAAATAGAAAAGTCTGTGTAATGTATTCCATCTCATTCTTTTACACGTTCAATCCATTTGTCTCTTTCTACATAACGCCTCAACTTTTCGTGTTACACATAACGCCTCAACTTTTCGTGTTACACTTGATTTTACTCCTCATCAAATTTCCGTACCGGGCCTTATAACTCAAATCGTTTCTTAAGGAGTAAACTCCAATAACTTCTTTACATAGCATGAAATAACGTCAAAAAAATAACGTCTACCAATTCTTGGCTGCTTTTTGATATAAAAAAAACAGGTAATAAATATTGTATATATTTTAGAGATGTAGCCTGTAAGTACTACTAACCTATTATAGCAAAAGCTTTTTCATTAAAATATTTATAAACGTGTCATCACAAATAATAAAATATTTATCTTTTCTTTTACCTTAAATTATTCCTTATTTTAATTACACAACATACGCGAGCTTTAAACGTGAAAGCTCACGACACGATGACGACATGAATGGCGCACAACTCGTGCTACGGTCCGCCCAGTTCAATTACAGAATATAAAATTAGGTCCATAGACAAATAACTAATAGAGTAATTAAAATGACGTGTCTATGAGTCAAAATGACAACACTAAAGTTTATGAGATCATGATTAGTGCAACATGTTTAGGTATTGTTTAATGCACACTGTAACTACCTTAGTTGCCTAAATGATTTCTGATTGTGAACTTTAGTTCTTGCCATTAAAGCAAAGCCAGTAAATAAACTTCAGTACAACATATATATGTTACAATATTTTTAAAACAATAATCATTATTTACATTGTTTTCTATAGAATGTACACAATACTTAAAAAGTATATTTATTTCAAGAAGTCTGGCAACTGGCATTACACTAATATCTTACATTTAAAGTACGATAGAAAACAAATTTACGTTAAGAGTTATAATTTATAGAGTAATAAGTTATATAAATAAAAACGAAAACTTTATGAAAATTCTGTTAAAATGTTCTGTAGTAACTTCAATTCATAGAACTCTAAGGCTGTATACCTAAAAAGCCTTACGGCGTGTAGGGTAATATCGGCACTTCTATTCACAGACATCTTATTTAGACACAAACGCGCTTCAAATTGATGCCTTTCGGTACAATTACCACACCAATAGTTTGTTAGGTGCATAACCAATTGTACGGTTCTATACTTCTAAGAAGTGTATACGACCTCCTTTCATAGAATCTGCTATTGTCAATTCATGGCCAAAATATTTATAATCTGCATTAACTTCCGGTTAATGACGCGGATATATTTAAATGCCAACTGAATGGGCGCTTTCAATAATAATATGTACTCAATATTATTTAAATTTAAACACTGACAGTTTTTCTCGCTGTCCAAGTTCACAGAGTATATTATTTAAAAAAAAGTTGATTTTAAGCAGTTAGGTTTACGGAAATGCACATATGTAATGGATTTAAAACTAAGTACTATTAAATGGGCGACAAATTGCTTTAAATTCTAATCATTAGCTATATTTTAGGTAACAATTACCCTAGATACGGCAAAGCGTGAATCTTATCTATGTGTTTCACAAGAGCATTGTTCAAAGATATTGGCACACAATGGAACACCAAGAGCGAACCTGTTGAAGGAAGTAGGACGCACGAGGAACTGTGAATTGTGGTGGTGAAATGTGATGGGCGGCGCCGCGCACGACGCTCCGCCCAGCCCTTTCACTGCCCCGCCCCGCCTACCCCTAACGACCTTCGTAAATTACGCAACCCCAATACCCTCCCAGTTAACCGACCCCAACAACAAAATCATCATTGCAACACGACTACCACTAGACCGTGTAGGTTGCACTATGGCTAAACCGCCTCAATTTTTTAGCGCAAATAGAATCCATAGCAACAGCTGTCGCGGCAGTAGTAGTTTTAAAATTATGTCTTTAAACGAAATATAAATATACAGACAACTATTTGCTCTTCATCAGCCAGAATATTCCGCAGTGCGGGTTTTTAGACTCTTCACTACTTGCACCTAGCAAATGAGCGGTTAACTCACGTTGTACTGAATTTATTTCGCCATTGTCATTAATATAATTGTTGCAATTTACTACAATAATTCGTTGAACATTTATGGATCGATCTAGCAATAAATTACGGTAGTTTAGTACATCGAAATTACTTGCATTTTGGCAGGTCAATGCAGTTTACCGTGGAAAATATCTATTGTGATTATCTTTACGACTTACTAAATGCGAAAATGATTTTATCTTTTGCTAAGAATATGAATACATTGTAAGTGTGCACTTCCTACTCTATATGGAATACGTAATTAATTCACTTTTCAAGATTTAAGCTACGGCCTCGCTTGCATGTAAGTGCATGAATGCACTTTGAAAAGGACAGGTTCAACTGTTTACCCTTTATTCTCTTTAGGGCTAGAATTTCAATGAAGCCTTGCGTCGTATATTATCATTAAAAATAAAAAACAAATGCTGGACAGTAACAATTTTTAATTAATAGTAAAAAATAATGAACTTCGCAAAACAATAATTATAACGTGACTGAAGACTCAGTTATAACACCTACAAAATAGAGAAAAATTTATTATCTATTTATGGTAAGATTAAAATTATCCCTATTTAATTAAAATTTACATTAAATCGCCAATTTCACGGAAATAAAGTCTAATATTGACGAAATGCTGAGTTACAGATATACTGTACGAAACATTGTGGAGGCGTATTATGAATAACATATTTATGACCCACTAAGCCGTATCACACGATCATAGCGAGTGGATACCGTCTACACAATTAGCAAAGAACCTCCTATAACCATCAGCTTAATGTTTATTGTCTAATGCTTAAACCCTACAATAGATGAAAGGTTAAAAAGCTCAAATAAGCATGCATTAGGAAAGAGGTTGCCCGTCGGGTCGCGGTTAGAATGCAAACTGCCTCCCATACATTAAATCTGCTGCATTGGAATTGCAAAGTCGTGATTTGTCAAAGTATAATCTAAAGAACCGCAATATTCGCACATCGTAATTATTATCGTTGATAAAATGGCACCCGAAACTTTAGACATCTCACGGTTTACTTGTACGCAACGATTTATCGCCTCACGCCAAGTAGCTTGTATTGATTAGAGACGTATTGTGTAAGATAAGGTTTAAATCGAATTAACTACTACAAAATCTGTAATATATAAACTATGTTAATGAGTATTACGATTATTTATAAAATTATAGCCTTAGTTGGGAAAACTGTTGTATTACGTTTCCTTTTTGCTAAGCGTCATGAACGCACAAAATATACAATAGTTTTTTTAAATCTATTGTGCGTTTATTAATAAGGGACATTGTACAGTTATAATGTCTACATACTATACTATATACATATAGGAAAGGTGTACACTTTTTTATTTTGTTACAAAAATTCTCATTAACAAGAACGAAAAATTCCGAATGATAGTAAAAACTAAATATTTTTGTTAGTCTACAAAATACAAATTGTAGTCTAGACATATAATTGCTTTAATAGGTAATATTACGCTTACTAATACTAGTAATTAAGTTTTAATTACATAAAATCTCATTTGTATTCCATTGCTATTAAAGAGGTTAATAATACTCGTGTTCGCGTATTCTAGGAACACAAAGAAGATACAGCTCGAATTATAAATCTGAATGTTTAAAGTTGAAAAATATTTACTACCAATAAATATTTACATATAATTCAAAACAAAACAAACAAACTACTATAAAATCAGTGGCGCTACAACCTCTCTAGGTCTCTGGGCCTCAGATTTCTGAATCTGTTTCATGATCATTTTCAAATAGGCAAGTAGATGATCAGCCTCCAGTACCTGAGACACGCCGTCGACTTTTTTAGATCTAAGACGTGTCGGTTTCCTCACGATGTTTTCCTTCACCTTTCGAGCGAATGTTAAATGCGCACATATAGAGAAAAAAGTCCAAAGTCCAAAGTCTAACCTACGACCTCAGGGATGAGAGTCGGAAGCTGAAGCCACTAAGCCAACACTGTCACATAACTTCTATATCAGGAAAATTTCCGACCTGTCTATGATGTCTATCTATTTGAACTAGCGTCTGAATTAATAAAAATATTGGATGTATATTTAACTAATACAAATTGTTTTAATTTAAACCGGTACTAAAATGATTGAGCGCGCAACCTTTAAGACTTTTATATTTCAAAGATACTAAATCTATTAACAGTGATACATTTCTATCCGCATGTTGTTCTTTATCTCTTCTAGTCGAGATAAGCTAAATATGCAAACACGTCGTTGTCGTAATCGACCATCGATACCTCTATATTATTTTCCGTGGCCCCGCGATGTTTCCTTCGAACCCTGATAACATTGATTTATTTCGTGGAATATTTAATGACAACAGAATCGCTAACGCAATGTTACATTTAACCGTTAGGTGCAATTTCCGTTTAGGTCTCGTACGTTACACCATAAGTGCATTGAGCTTATAAGGCATATTTAGTACAATGTTATTATAATGGAGTAGAAGATCACGAATGCACTCTCTTGATCTAGTAGCTAAATCAATTCGTGTCACGGAATATATTAGAACAATCTATGCAGGCTGGTAGCTTTTTCTGAAATTTTTACGTAATGGTTTTCGCTCCTCTATCGCCTACGTTATACGTATTCCAAATACGAATCAAAATAAATAAGGTGATGAAATCTGTCACATAATTTGTTGACGTTTCTTTTGGCTTGGAGCGATCAAAGTACTCATTAATAATAGCTGATTTAGGCTGAAACAAAGAAAAAAAACGTATAACAATAAATAATCGATAAAATCGGCAGCACCATAACATTTTATTGTGTAATACGTCATCGATTATTAGAGCGTGAGAGACAACCCTCGTGGCCCATTTCGATCAAAATTACAAGCACGAAACACGACCGCAATATCGCACGGGACTTTAGGGTTGTTAACAATTTATTGATCGTTCAATTATAAAGTATTTAATTACAGTCAAGTGAAAGATAAATCGCGAGCAATTATTTCTGACTGCAGGCAATTTCTCTTGCAACTCCATCGCCTAATAATTGAATTTCAAGAGAACAATTGCTTCGATTACAGCGCAGCCCGACACGGATCGTCGCCTAATGAATCTTCCGCTGTCTAGTTATTTACCGAGATAAACTCTGTGTTTACTTGTTACACGCGCATGATTGCACGAGCTCCCAATAAATTACATTTATCGGAAAGGAAGCTAACTGTATGAGGACGTACATCACCATATGCGAGTTTCTATTCCGTGTCAACTTATTAATCCTCCAAGAAACTACTATTAACAGTCGATTACATTATTTAAAAAATATAACTTGTTTACAAAGATGGTCTGCCTAAAAACCTAATCCAAAACCGGAAGGTGAAATTCAAATTAAGAACGATTTCTAAGATAGATAAACGATAACCTCCTTTTAAAAATGATTGCGTTTTGAAGGCTTTCTTAAAAATATTCACATAAAAACAATAGATTTCTCAATACAGTAGGCAGTGGCGATCGGACCCGCAATCGATCACCGATCAAACCGAATTCAATCTATTTGGAAGGTTTATTTCACGATTTCAATTCCAAGAGTAGAGCAATTTTAATACAATGAAATGATATCAATAGATAGTTTTGAAATTGAAATATGAGCCTGTAATTACATATTTACAATATTGTAACAATATTAAATGGATTTTGAATTATTTCAGTTAAGCTCAACGGTTTACGACTTGATCTTTTGTCATAATTGATTATAATCAACTAGTAGACTGTGTTAAGCATAAAGTAATTGGGTCAAAAAAACCCACCTATTTGTGAAAAATAATCCAAGACTGATTTACACAGGTAATCGTCGTAAACTGAACTCTTTTGCAAAAAATAATCAAGCACCTAAGGAAATTTATCTAACGGTCGATTTCAGTTAATTAAA
Source organism: Pieris macdunnoughi (assembly GCA_905332375.1). NCBI lineage: Eukaryota > Metazoa > Arthropoda > Insecta > Lepidoptera > Pieridae > Pieris > Pieris macdunnoughi. Next base: position 6,081,146 of record CAJOBZ010000002.1, read on the forward strand.
TTAAATTTAATTGTCTAACATAGTCTGTATACTTATATATCCGTGTAAATTATTAATACGCGTTAAGTGAATTGGAAATTTTTATTTTTTTAATATTTTTTTATTAACACTGCTATGGTTACATTAATACAAACCACAGCGGTTTTCTATTGTAACAAATATTATGATTGTATTATATTATTTTGTAAAATAAAGAAATTAAAAAAAACAAAAGTTATTTTTTTAAGAATTCTTTAAAACCTATGCACACGACCTAACATTAAGAAGTGGTCGGCAATAAACACAAGATTTTTTTTAAATGTTTAATTAAATAAGGTGACAAATGTATATAAACCTAATAACGAGTGTGACCTCCTCTTGCCAAAATCACCGCTTGAATCCTTTTGGCATGTTTTTATGAATGATTCAATGAAAATCCTAGAAACTATTTGTATGGCGGACTCCACCACACATATACGTAATTTTGTAAGGTAATTGTAGATCTTAGAATGAATTGCAAATATTCTAGATAATGCCGGCTGTAATCAATATAAAAGCAAATTGAACACGTTGCACGTCGGCGAAGCGGTAGTGAGTCTAGCTTAATATCTATTAGTAGGTAATATCTTAGCAGAGATGGCTCTGGCCCAGATCTGAAGCCGGTCGGACCAGTTCTCCGGGCATCCTTGCGTAATATTGCAAAAATGCATTATAAGCTGCCATGTACGCCCCTTGAAAACAGAGGGCTTTCTACAAAATTACTTGATATAAAAATTATCACTAACGTTATGGTTGACTAGAACAACCGTACGGAGGTCCTAGATTCGATTCCCAGCGAAACCGGGACGTTTGGGGCTGAACACTTAATCAATGAAATAAGAAACGATTAGCTTTGGAGGGGGTTAATAATAATAACCACTTTAATTCCATACTATAAAAATAACAAATCAAATGGGTTTTGCGTAGTTTTGTTATTATACTCTTAGTCTACGTTAGTTATTGTTATTTCCATTACTTCGCGTTCTGCAGTATGGTCCCGTTTTGGATAAAGACCTCCACCTGAACTTTCATTTGGTTCTTTGCTTCCACCATCCATTTCACCCCTGAAACCTTTATAATGTCGTCTATCGCCTTTATGGTCTTCCCACGTTTCTTTTTCTTGGAGGTCCCCTTCAGCGGCGATTCATCTTTTATCTATACATCTTGCAATATGGCCTGCCCATTTCCATTTCAGTTGCCCTGATGTGTTCACTTCGCTTCGCACTTCACTTAAAAAAAGTATGATTGACTAAAAATTTTACGATTAAGTGAAGAGCCAAATATCAGATTTCTTGAATCTTCTTTCAAGGTAATCAAAATACGCAATAGTTGGTAGTTTTCGTTTATTCGATGAATGTTAACGATTCGTATAATATGTAACGGACACGGTTGGTTGGAACACCAACCGCAATTGCAATCTGAACCAATTTACGACATTAAAGGGTTTACGGAAAAAGTTAATATAAATCACGAAATTATAATTACGCATGACCACCACGCCTTCGAATGACATGCAATTTTGTTTCCGAAATTATACAGCGATGTCTTATTTATTGCACTTCTTTTGATCATTAGCATACTTACCCACCCGGGCGGTCATTTAGGAAAGAGAATGGCCTTGCTTTGAGGTTTTATTCAAATTAATTCCTAACTTAAAATTAATAACATTTTCTTTTATACGTAGAATAAAGCTTTGTTTCAACTTATCAAGTAAATATATCAAATTTTTGGGAAAAATGGTTTTTTTATGTACGACACTAATATTAAAGAAAAGTTACGCGTTGGTTCAAAAACTATTTAAGTTCAAAAAGGCCGTGTTTTTCACATCAAAATTGATACTGTTAACTCGATGTGGGCCTAAGGTTTTATAATTTGTATAATCTACAATTACTCGAAACCTTTACGAGTGTCCTCTTTATAAGTGTTATATAAAAAGGAATCTTGTCTATACATATTATATTAGATCGATTGTAGCCTTTCTAAACTTCTAAAGAACAGGCGAAAACAATTTAGGAACATGATCTTCGTGATAATTTAGTGATAGGGTTGAATAGGTAATAAACTTACCGAGGCGTGCTCTAGTGGACTGTACACTTAAGGCCACCGTACACTAAATAAGCTTAGGAAAGAAAGGATTTAAAATATACTTTTATATCATAATTTTTTTATCCATAAATTAAATGGTTTCTAATTTAACTTAAAGCTATAACAACTGCGCCTGCTTGAGTCATTTCTATTCATATTCTGCGTTTAATCAAACACATAATAAACACATTTAATTTTTACGATGGTCCGATTCTATAGAATCAAGTATGGTTCTCTAAGAAATATTTGTTTACATATGAAATTGGCCTTTTTGGGGAAAAAAAAAAAAAAATTTTTTTTAAAATTTTTTTTTTTTTTTAAAAAAATATGGTCCTGTTTTTTTCTAAGGTTAAAACAGTTTTATCACTAACACCGCACTCATACATGTGTTTGCGATGGATAGACTCATTATCAACTTTATCAGGTAAGAAATGTTTTGATTGAAAATTGAGTAATACGAAACTTAAAGTAAATTTTAAAAGAGTGACGCAAACAAGAAGGAAAATGGACGTCATCGAAGCACAAATACATGAGTAATGTTTTGTACATGAATCTACATTATTTGAATCCTTGCCCAAATAGGAGAACATCGTATTAAAATGCCTAAAAAACATTTCCTACTGATATACTAGGCAGTTATTGAAAATTGAGTAAAGTAACAAAAAATTAGAGAGCAAGAAGGAAAGTGGTGAGACTCCTATTAATTCTCAAATAATCTTAAAATGTCTAAAAAAACATGTCCTACTCATAACTATGTCAGTAACTGTAAGTGGACTTCATAATAATCGTACAACTTACTAACCTAACACATACGTACAACACTTAAATTGTCTATGTAATTATAATATTATTATGGAAATTCGTTTTTAATGTTCCAAGATTGATAACAATTTGTTATTACGTACAAGTATTTATTATAACATTTCTGAATTATTACACGATAATGTAAAATATAGACACAAATGCACTTCGGGCGTCGACTTGTAATAGTCTCTCACGGTTACTTTAGCTTCAAAGCGCATTTAATTTACGGGACATTCACTCTTTGTTTATGGTACATCTGTTTGACATTACGTTGTTTTTTTTTTAATTTATACGTCATTTAGTAGCCATGATCAAACTTTAAAACAAATTAATTTTAAAAATCGAATTATGAATTGCAATATAAGTTGCCACATTTCCAATACTGAAATATAAAAACAGAATTCCTATATATACACAATAAAGTTATACAATAACAATAACATTACCATAACATAGTGTCGATTATCTAAGGACATCAGGGAATGGAATGGTCATGCCATGCTATTCATGAATAAGAAACATTGCGCATGCGCGGTGACGTGTAGATTTTCCGCCATTTGCAATCTTACAAAAACTAAAAATAATATTAACATTGTTTTCCTAGGGATTTTGAAAGCTAATATTGCCTAATTATAAAGGTTTCGTTCAGAGATTTAGACATATGCGTATTGCGTCTGTATTATTTTATTAGATAAAACTCATTAACGTCCAGTTGACAAGGTTGTATTTGGAATTCTTATAATTTTTTATGTCTTTAAAGATTTGTATAACTACAATATTGCTAGTATATTTACAATTGTATGATTGATGTTTGATTAACACACGCAGTCATAAATCATACATTCGCAATAATGGGAATACTTTACAACCTCACAAGAAAAACGGTAAAAATGGATTTTAATTTTAACTTATAAACCCTTGTCTACGTACGATTACTAAATTTGACAATATCTATTATATTATATGAAGTTCGATTTACCACGTTTCATTCATTCGTCGCCTTTTATTTTGAAGGGGATGGGATCAGGAGAGTGTTTTTGACATATATAAAAAGCACAGTTTAAACCTTACTCATTTAAGGTGACTATGAAAAGTTTGAGGTTCATATGGGCCAGACACATATTTTTCTATTAGTGTTCGAATATTTATGTACTTTGTACAGTCTGGTGTATTTTTCGACCTTTCTTATATAACTTTATCACCGAAAATTAATTTTTAGTTATTTAACTTCTAAACGTTTCTTAAACACCTTTTTACAGCCATAACTAAAGGTGATAGTTGCATGTGCGTGAGCCGTGATGTCAACAAAAATCGTACATAATTGTTTTCACGGTCATAACACAATAATTATTATGTGTCATAGATTTATAATGTATTTACCACACGACACAAGGGCACACATTTAAAAATTAAAAATAGGAAGAATTATCTTACAAAAACTCACTATTCAAGTCGGAATCGCGAAGAAAGTTTCCTCCTTATAATTCTCGTGTCACATTACTAAACCGTAGATATGATATATCATTACTTTAATGGATAAGATAGTCACTTCTATCAAACGTGATAAACGTTGACGCCCAGGGATCGACTCCTACTCATATTATTGATTATTTCAAGTTCGAACAGATAGATATTACAAGACTTCAATAAAGATTACTAAATAGCAAAGACTTTTCTGTACAACATTTCACAAATTCTCAGTATCCTATTGCTAATTCTACAAAGCGACCTAACCCAACTAATTAATGTTGACTTTAACCATCTGATTCTAGCTAATTAAATTTAAACGACGAGCAGAGAAGCTAAGAGAGAAAATATGAGATCGAATGTTGATAATTCTGTTCATGATCAAGCGTAAGCGTAAAATGTTCCTTATCTCACTAATATTATAAAGTGGAAAGATTTGATTACTTGTTTGTCTGTGTGCATTGGATAGGCTCCAAAACTACAGAACTGATTTTAAAAACTCTTTTACCAGTAGGACCCTACGTTATCCCTGATGAAGATAGGCTATGCAATATTTTCAAAAAAGTTAGGGTTCTGTATGAAATTACGATAGTGTAATGGTGAGAAAAAGAGCAATTCCTATATCGCGTACGCTGCGGAAACTATTGACAATAGAGCAAAGTGATGTACTAGAGTTTTATAGAAGACAATATCTACAAAAAAGTTAGTAATTGCATGTCTAACAAAAAATAAATTCTTCTTACGTTCAATAGTCTGTTTACCGAGGAAAGACAGGGTAGAAACGCAGATCACAGCTAGTTCATAATATATACAACACAACGCGAATATCCTTAAATTAATGACATTGAATTTTGAAGAAAAAACTTATTATAAATGATATTCATACTTATGGTACATAAAAAATTATATTATACTGACCTCAGATAAAACTGCAATAACAAATTTCAAAATAAGGCAAGACTTGTCAATTATTTAATACAAGTGCGAATATAAATTAGATGCTTGTTCATTATATTTCGTAGTTTCCCAGGCTAGTATTACCACCTTCACTAAAACGTTAATAAAATTGCATTCGCATAACCAAGCATTATAATAATGTGCCTAGTTAAGTTTGCAACGAAGTTTCATCTAATCTATTCACGTACCGTTAAATTTATAATGTACATTAATATCTGATATTAAGATGTCCAACGCCTTACTAACGTATTCGACAGCCATTACAAGGACTAGATGATAAACATCATACAAATACTACAAGTTTTTTACATGTATTACTATTTATATGAAAATTAAATTCTAATCAAATCTATTGAATTTATTTTATCATCGTGTTGGGAGTTGTATACGCTTTTAAGGTTTAATAGGTAGGACGATAAAACTTTGAACTTTTAATTTCTAAGAATAGCGAGCATAACATTAAATAAGATAGGTGTAGATATAGAACGGGTATTGCAAGTTAAGAAGGAAAGCAGAGGTAGGGTCAGCAGAGCGATTCGTGACCGAGCTCAGGCAGTGGGAACCGAGCGTCACGACCGTTTGCGCCCGCGTCTCCAAATAACATGATATTACTCACTAACTGGCCATTTCACGCCACGTTTTAGTTCTCAACGACGAACACATCAATGTAATGTGATTTGCGGCACTTTAGCGAGCTTAAAGCTTCGATAACGTTTTCAGTAGTGCCTTTTATAAGTTAACCGAAAATTGGTCTTTCGTTGGTGGAAAAGTTTAAAAAAAATTTCGTACGACGTTATTCTACTTGATGTAGGTAATCAGAGATGCCTTAATGTTTTATTTTTTTAAACTGCAAAAGACATCGTAAATTTTTGACTTAGATTTAGACCCTAAAGTTCACACTTGGACAATTGCGCAACTAATATTTCCCACAGATTTACAGGTAGCGAAATCCCAATGACCTTATTTAGTGAAAGTACAACGGAATCAGTTTATAATTGATAGTCTACTTAAAAACCTACTTTTGTTCAAAATACAGGTATAAAGTTTAAAGTCATGACATTTACCTTACCTTAAAAATTGGCCTTATCATTAAAATAATTCGAAATTCTGAAATCAATTTAATCAATGCGAAATTCTTGTACTTTTCCGACAGATCGATGGATTGACACGAGAGAATATAAATAAAGTTAATGAAGTGAAAATTAAAGCACGTCGCCGAACAAAAACTTTTGTTACGTAAATATCAGGACCTATTTTAGGTCATCGGGTCCTTTGCTGCATATCCAAACAATTAAACTTCATTATTTTAAACAATTTTTTCTTAAAGTGATTAAAGAGGGATGCTATATTACGTATGTTGTGGCATCATGTTTTTAAATGTCGTCAAGTCTGTTTCGACTCTCCTAATACTTGTTTATGGTTGGTAAGATGGCTCACCTAGTTGCCTTAAAAAAGTATAAATGAAACAAAGAAGAGTCAAGTGAGACTGACTCTTCTTTGTTCATAACCAAAGACTCTTCCAACCATAAATTTGTATTTTGTGTATATTTTTTATAAAAAGTAGATATAATAAAAGTACAAGGTAAACTGTTTGCTGAATAATGTTCAAATTAAGTAAATTCCTCTTGCTAAAGATCAGCGGCACTTATATACAATAAGCCTTTATAATTTACTATTCAATTTCAAATTGAAATAATTTAACTCCTTATCATAGCTGTTAGGTGATAGTGCTTTGCGGATCCAATTAAACGGCATTTTGTTTAGATGACAGATATGACCCATTGTTTAAATACATTCTTGCGATGAGTTGTCCAACCAATCGCTCAACCTGTCACATCTTAATGGGTCTGTTTGCATACAAATATCGATCATTTGACGGTCATTTTACTCGTTATCAACATTTGGTACAACCTTCATGATTGTTGCAACACATTAACGATGATAAATACTTTGGAGTTTATGTAGGAGGTTGGTCTAGAAACTTTGTGTTATTTTATGGTCGGATGACACAATTACCGAAAAACTTAAGTCATTTTCGTCACACTCCAATCCTCCATCCTCATAATCCATTATTACATACTTATGGTTTAATAGAACTTATAAAAAATTATAATACCGTATTTGTGAGCAATGTCAGCAACCATTTTTATTTTTTTTATAAATCGTTACCATGGTAACATACACGATACTATCGTTATTGGACATTTTATAATAAGACCAATACATTAATTAATTGTTTTTATAATTTTAAACTGAGTCATTATGATTTCTATGCCTCTTAGATGTACACATGGGTAAATATTTGTATAAGTAATAAAAGTGTTGCATTCCAGTTCATTCAATCTTCATCTGAGCTTGCACTGAAATAATGGATTGGATTAATAATGGATAGTCCTCTATTTAATTGCTAGAAAACCTTTATCCTATTAACTATACTTACCTATCATCATTTAATTGCCTATGTTATCAACAATAATTCAGTTTTGGTTGATTAAGTAATAACATATTCAAAAACAGATATCGTCATCTGTTTTACGAATGTCCAATAAAACTTGTCACGGTCTGTCGCGAACCAATGGTTAGTCCAACCCCGCCTTGAGGTAAAGGCGTGTATAGCGGCCCCGGTCTAAATAACTGAGGCAGTAAAACGTAAGTTGTTCGGCTTCAGAGCGCCAGACAGAGCCTTTATGATCCATTGCAATTAAAAAAACACGAATAAACACTGCGTTTGCCTGCGTGCTGCTATTTCGCCATGGCTTTTTAAAAGATGTTTTATTATTTCATTGCAGTCGTATGAAGCAAGAACTGCAGCTTCTTACACGGGTTGTAGAATCAAATAAACAAACAAAATTGGTGGAAAGTTACTTGCCAGTTCTTCTCGTCCGTTCGACACGATTGATGAATGATTAGAAAAGTATAATTATGTTAATAAGTGAACATAAGCTACCTATAAATGTTAACTTTCAGTTTGGTACCTATTAATTTTTACTTGTTACATTTGTAAAATTAAACAAATATTCCAATTATGAGCTACTTAACATTTCTCATCCAACAACTGCTAGATAAAGCCGTTACACTCTGCTTACAAAATTTTATGTCAACATTAAGACTATTAACACAACAGGTACATAGGTAGTACGTAATGTCGTAACAGTGTTGGCTAGCCGGTTGGCCTGCATGACCCCAGGATGGAGGTCAACTCATCGAAATCGCGTTTGAGCGACCACTGATCTAAATTGGTGATTATTTTTCATTTTTAAACTGTATCGTTTTAAAAACATCACTTTCACGTGTCTTCATTTAAAAGGAAGATAAAAGTTTGAGTCTAAGTTACGTATCTTAAAATATTGTTTACGCAAATTAAACTTTACAAAGTACCTACTCAAGCTGGGTGCAGATTGTCATATATTCGATTCAAGGTATGTAAAGTAGAGTTAAAAAGGCGTTTATGTAATTAATTATAATTAAGTTTATCTACCAAGCGGGTCATTCGGCAAGTTTCAACATGGGGTGTGGACACTGAACAGATTAAAATTCCACAAAATTGTATAATTACCTAAAAAACGTAGATGGGGTGAAATTTTTTAAATACAGCAAAATGCGAACAACAGTTTCAATGCGTTCAAAGTTAATGAGCCCTAATTAATACAATTAGCCCACGGCAAATTGCATCTTATGACTAAAATAATGAGCGTAAATTGAGGCAACTTTACACTTCTGATTTATTGTCTTGCGCTTGTTCCCTTAAAAGAGTAAACGTGGACCAGTTCAGTAACGTGAGCTCTCTCTCTCTCTCTCTCTGGGTCGGTAACTGATATCTGAGTGTCATGATCAGCTGTTTAGTAGGATCTGGCGCGAATGATATTCCTTCGCTGATTTCGGTACCACGCTTCTTTTATAACGGTGTACAATTTTGAGAACGTCGCATCTTAGACTTGATCGGTCCATCCTGTTGCCGAACGTCCACGCGATCTTTTGCCTTCGGTATCACGTTGAGCTAATTTAGGTTTCGTCACCCCTACGCAATGTTTTACCAAAATACGAAATGATGCGTTGTCGGCATATAGTTAGTAAGGCTGGGTAAGGATCGATGCATTGGTGCCACGTCCACGGTATTAAGCCGCCTCCAGCAGCATCGTGAGCTAAAACATAGTAATATGATGGTAACTATAGATTTCTGTATGAATTTGAGCAGCGCTTCTTAAGCTCTTTGAAACTATGTATATAAATTGACAGAAAGTAAATAAGGGGTTCATCACGGTGTAGGAATGCTAAAAGGAATGGTTTAGATTTTATGAATAGATAAAAGTACCTAAATCCAAAACCAGGCTAGGTTAAAAAGCACAGTTAATTTACTTAAAACATATTTTCATCTTGATTTTAGTGATAAACAGGAAAATCTGAACGTTATTTTTATGGTAGTTAATCTAAACGTGTTTAAAGTTATATTTATATATCCCTTCTAAACACTTAAAACTAGTATTTTTATTAAAATTTATGAAGATGTTGGCCGAATTCTTTATCTTATAGAAACGAATTTCTCAACAGCGGACCTTGTAGTATACGTGTCTTAATTAATTTTCTTATATGGTAATAATTGAAATACATCATTGTCAGTTTAAAAGATCGAGTGGAAAATGAGTCATTAATATAATTATAACAAAAGGCATTTTAGTAAAGACTTAAATAAAGTCAGGTACTAGGGTCTAAACAGATGCTAGTTTGCTGCCATCAGGAGTTAATAAAACTGTCGATATAGGTGTTTCTTTATTTGTGCGTTAAGCAAAAAATATAATTAAAAAAAACAGACAGCAACAAAAGTATGTAATCATTATACAATTATTTGTTTGTATTAGATATAAAATTGTTTAGATAGAACTATAACAGTTGCAAATAGATCATCACAAAACAAGTCTATTCTAACATACCTATAATGTATTACGTCGTAACCTAATTTTTACGCAAGTATACCTACCATTATTGCCTACGGCCTACGGTACTACAAAGAGCATTAGAATGCAAATTGGTACACGCTAAGCGAGAAAATTAGCATTGTAAGCGACAATATTGAATAATGACTCAGCATGTCAGTCATTCCATCAGCATTGAGATTAGTGATGCAACCAAACAGACAAGTTGACTGCCTACCCGCCCTAGTCCTCGATCAATTGCTACGATGTATAGCAATAATTATAAAAATGAGTTTGTATTTTTAGATAATTCTTTTGGTCTCTCCTAACGAAAATATCGTCTTGTTTCTTTTTCATGTCTCTGCTTATATAAAGGTCTTCTTCTTTTAGTGCCTCTCCATTACTGGAGGTTGGCCGTCAGTATCTTGAAGCGTGTCTTGTCCTGTGCCAGATGCAGCAACTCTTCTGCAGTTGCAATACCTGTCCATTCTCTAACGTTGCGGAGCCATGATTTCTTCCTTCTACCAACACGCCGTTTACCCTGGATTTTACCCATTATAATTAATTGAAGGAGGTGGTAGCGGTCATGGCGCAACACGTGGCCCAGGTACGCAACTTTCCGTTGTTTAATGTTCTGCAAAAGTTTTTTCGACATTCCAACTCGTTTCAGAACCTTCTCGTTAGAGACCTTCTGGATCCAGCTTATTCGAAGCATGCGACGATAGCACCACATCTCAAATGCTTCTAAGCGCCGGCGGGTATCTTCTTTAATTGTCCAAGCTTCACAGCCGTACAGAACAATTGGCCATATGTAACAAAGGAGAAGTCGGACTCGGAGTTTAATGGTCATGTGACGGCAGCACAAAACTTTCCTCATTTTGTTGAAAGATCCTCGGGCAATTTCGATTCGAGACCTAATTTCCTGATCAGGATTCCACTCGTTTGTAACCCAAGTTCCCAAATACTTGTATTGCCGCACCCGTTCCAACGTTCTACCAGCTACGGATAAATTAGGAACTAAAGTATCGTTTCGGGAAATGACCATCACCTTCGTCTTTACTGCATTAATAGTCAGACCGTCTCTTTCGCTAGTTTCATGAACTTTATTAACAAGCATTTGTAAATCATCCATTGACGAGGCTATTAAAACAGTGTCGTCTGCATAGCGAATGTTGTTGATTATCTTTCCGTTAACTTTCACACCAACCTCTAACCCCTCAATGGCCTCTGATATAGTTGCTTCGGAATATACATTGAATAGCAACGGAGATAATATACAACCTTGACGAACACCACGGTAAATACCAATCACATCCGTTTCCTCGTGATGCACTTTCACGGTTGCTTTTTGGTCTTTGTACAGGTTTCTGATTACTCTTAGATCCTTTTCATCGAGACCGGTGTCAATTAAACGATTTATGAGAACGTCATGCTTTACCTTGTCAAAAGCTTTTTCATAGTCTATAAAGCATAGGAAGACGTCATTCTGCATATCTTGACACTTCTGTACAAGGACATTCAGAGCAAAAAGAGCCTCACGTGTGCCTACACCAGAGCGAAAGCCAAACTGGTTATCTCCCAATTGTTCGTCACACTTACTTCTTATCCTGTTATGTATGACGGTCAAAAATAACTTTAGCACGTGGCTCATAAGACTAATTGTACGATATTCCTCGCATTTTCTAGCGTTTTTCTTTTTCGGGAGGGTAATAAACGTAGATCTTAGCCACTCGGTTGGGAGGTCACCTGTGTCATAAATGTGATTGAATAATCGTTTGAGCAAGTTTATGTTCTCCCCTTCCAAGAGTTTAACGACCTCTACTGGGATGCCATCTGGACCTGGGGTTCTGCCCAATTTAGCCAATTTTAACGCATATAAAATTTCTGCTTTTATTATGGGTGGGCCAGTATCATTACCAGTTAAGGACATTGCGAGGTGTCTTGTTGGGTCTTCAAACATTTTTGATATGTATTCCAACCATCTATCCTTCTTGGCCTCAATACTAAAAAGTAGCTGCCCGTTTGTATCGGCTAAGCTAGTTAAATTGCTGCACTTAAGTCCCAACATTTCTTTAATATTTTTGTGCACATTGAAGCTATCGTGTTTGTTGTGCAGGTCTTCCATGATTTCACACTTATTTTTGAAATGCGTCTCACGAGCCTTCTTAATTTCTTTTCTAATAATATTATCGAGCTCCTTATAGCGCAGAGGATCAATATTCTTGCACAATCTCCGATCTTCCATTAGCTGTATAATGAAATCACTCATCCATTCCTGCTTCTTCGTTGTTGTCGATGGTCGAAGGAACTTAGTACAGGTATTATGTATAGCTTGCTTGAGGCAGGTCCATATTTCAGGACTTGTTATTGAAGGAGATAATTTACTCAATTGATCATTCAGATCGTTCGAGACTTCGAGTTTGGTGTTCGGATCCGTAAGCTTTTTTAGATTTAATTTCACTTGCTGGCTCTTTGTTATATAAAGGTACGTACTGATAACTGAACATTTGAAGAAAAAATCCTTGTTAACCATACATGTGTTTGATTAAGACAATTATGTAATAGTTGGATATACATACTTATATTCAGAAAATCTTTACTTTAATATTTTACACTTCCCGCTATCAGTGTCGTTGCCTAGACTATATAATTTGTGGTCACTGCACAAATCATTTTTACACACAATTATCTGCCCATCTTTTAATAAACGCTTTCACCTCCCGATTTTGCGGATTTTGCACATCCGTCAGCGTTCAAAAAATAAATCAAAGAATAGCATCTACTGCGTCGTTTTTCAAAGGTCTACTTGGTACTAATTGGTAGTTTCAAAATCTTTTGTCTTGTATGTTTCGCTGTCTTCAAGTTAAATTCGAAACGAGTTTACGTGCAATATGTAAGAACTTTAATTTTTAGAATAAATAATGAAACGAACATAGCTAGCTAGTAGTATAAAATATAAAAAAAGGGTGCGTGTACTTATGTACGCGCGTAAGAAGTTATACATCTTTGGCTTTCTTTATTTTTTTAAAATATTAAATAATTAATAACAAATATTTAACGTTAAAAATACAGATATAATATATACCACTTCAAGTACGCCAGTAAAAATTTGCTCTGAAACAACGGTTGGCACTTCTTTACAAAGAAATTTTTGTAATAGCGAGTAAGCCACACTGCCTATATAATCTGTGCAGTTGAAAAATGACATATGACACTGTTGGCCTAAAGATCTAGATACCAGGCCATAAACTCCAAAAAAAACATATGACACTGTGACTGAATAATTGTTCAAGTCAACTATAGTCGAATTTTTAATTAGACGAAGCTATCTGACAGTAGCTAATGTCACTTAGTAAAATAATGTTGCCACATTTAAAGTAATAGTGATACATTCAGTTCTTGTTCAATCAGATGAATGAACAATGAGTGAGTGTGAATAGTTAATCATTTCAAACTATAAAATAATATTATTACTATTTTAAAATTGTATAAAAGATTTCTGATATAAGTTAGGTACTAGTAGTATGTAACTACAATCAGTTTTTTGACGGCTGTAATACAGAGCGCGGCGAGGCGACTAGTGCCAACACCGATCGACGACGCGCGCGTCGGTCGCCATTTTGTTTGTCATTCGGCTTCTAACCTCTGGTCTGATAGCACGAATGTTTTTTCTGCGCTCACGCTGTTTAGTTATAGTTTTTGTTAAGTTTTTCATTACGTTGTGTTTGTGGTTATTGTTGTGTTTTTTTATTTCTATATTGTTTCGTAAAAACGATATGGATCCTCAACCAAGCACGTCAAGCCAAAGCTTGTCTCCAAGAAAGAAGAGACCACGGATTGCTTTAAGCGTTACCGAAAAAGTTATGATACAAAACGTCTACAAACACGTATTTGAGGAGAAAGCTGCTTTACTATTACCTATTGAGGCTCCCGAAAAAAAAGAATGTGTTTCGAAAACAGCTGACATTTTGGGAATTAGCGTGACCTCAGTTTACAGTGTATTAAAAGAATACAAAAAAAATGAACAATTTAAGTCTCCCGAGAAACGTGGACCGAAACACAATTTCAAAGATAAATTAGACGATTTTACTTTGGCCGCTATAAGGCGAAAAGTTCATAATTTTTTTATGCAAATGAGTCACCCACCATTATAAAGGTAACAAACTTTATTCCATCGACTGCATTATATTCTGTGTCCACAATAATGATCTTTGTTAAACCAAAGTATTAGATTGCGTAGACTTCCTTACTCAAAAACGTTTTTTATTACTTCACAGATTCTTAAGGTTGTCAATGAAGACCCAGACTTACCCAATTTTTCTTGGAGTACATTAAGAAATGTTATGAAACATTTAAATTTCAAATATGTCACAAAATCAAGAAAAAGCATGTTAATTGACAGACAGGACATTATGTTATGGCGCCAGCGATACCTTCGCAAAATTAAAGAGTATCGAAGGGAAGGAAGGTATATTTATTACCAAGATGAAACCTGGATCAACGAAGGTAATTACAATTTTCTGTTTTCTTTACATTAAATTGTACTTTCATTAACTAATTGTTATTTTTCATTATCTTGTAGGTCATGCACCGAAGAAGGCATGGATTGACCAGACAGTGTTATCGACTCGCCAGGCCTTCCTAGATGGCCTGACTACTGGCTTAAAACAGCCTTCAGGAAAGGGCAAACGATTAATTATCGGCCACATAGGTGGGGAAGAAGGATTCGTAGAAGACAGCTTACTAATATTTGAAGCCAAAAAAGTAAAGAAGACTATCATCAAGAAATGAATGCCGATTCCTTTGAGAAGTGGTTTAGTGGAGTCTTGCCAAAACTAAAACCAAATTCCGTTGTAGTGCTAGATAATGCCCCCTACCACTCCAGGAAACTAGAATCGCTGCCTAAAATGTCTTGGACTAAACCTTAAATACAAGAGTGGCTAACGAGCAAAAATATTTCATTCGAAGCAACAATGGTTAAAGCTACTCTTATAGACTTAAACTAATCACACCTGATAAATGGCGTAGCTGCGTGTCTCACATAATGAAAGAAGAAGATAAAATGTATGGTCTCGACGACATGATCGACAATGTTTCAGACAGATTTATTATTAATGTCACCGAAAGCGATAGTGATGATTTTTTATCTGATGATGAATAAAAACAAATTATGTAATAAGCGATGTTTATTATTTTCATTACCAACCTATAATTGTTATATTATTAAACATCTATAGTATAAACTACATGATATATTGAGAATAGGACAGTCTTACAAGTTTCCTCGCAATGATTTCCTTAATGTTAAAAACAATTAGTATTTAGTACTAAACTCGTTGGTATGTTCAAAGCACGACTAAAATTCGAACCCGTATCCGATATCGGCAGTACGCAACGTTAACTATTCACTAGGCAATCGAGGCAATTTTATTAATTCAGGAGTTTTTTCAATCATTCACAAATCATGTGACAAACACAACACTATTTTTATTTCATTAAAAACTGACAACACCGTAAACGTCAGTTGATATCGTCTAATTAAAAATTCGACTATAGTTCAAAAATTCAACCTGCAATAATAAAGCAATAATTTTTTAAAACACGAAGTGCATTAATTTTTGACTTAAAGATAATTTCACAAATTCGTGAAATAATTTGAAAATAAAGTCATTATGATAGTTAATTTCGACAAGCTTTGTGAAGAATTAGAAAAACAAGAACTAGAGGTAAACTTATAGCAGTTAAGAAGCTGTATTTTGTTTTTGTAGATGTTATTCTAAAACAAGTTTTTTATTTCAGGCTCCAAATGGAGTAGCTACAACAACTACTTATGCTCAGCTTCTTGCAATCTATTTGTATCAAAATGACTTGTAAGATAATTTGTAAATTTATGCTTTTCATGTAATTTTGTCTTAATAACCTAGCTTACATTATGAAATTTTCATATTCAGATGCAATGCTAAATTTTTATGGAAGAGGATACCTCAAAATATCACATCTAGTAATCCAGAAATAGCAGCAATTTGGGCAGTTGGGAGAAAATTGTGGAAAAAAGACCTTCCTCGTGTATTCCAAACTCTTGCAGCATACCATTGGGAAGAACCAGTAGCTACTATAATGAGAGCTCTTGAAGGTGGTTATTTACTAAATATTATATAATAGCTATAGACTTTCAAGCCAAACATTAAGGTTTATAACTGCATCTTTCCCATAATTTAACAGAAGGAGAATATCAGTATTTTTATGAAACATGATCACCAAGCATAGCACATTGATCTCAATCAATCTTGCTTATCTGTGGTTTGTAGACCATTTTCATTAAATATACTTATATATGTAATATTCATTATATTACTACGTTAGGTGAAACTTGGACTTGTTACCTTGATTGGAATATACTTGAAATCAAAATCTTGAATTTACTTTTAGTTTCCAAATTGTGAATATCCAATATTTAGTTTTTGTGCTCAGATAAGGGATAAATATATTATTATACTCAAATATTATTTAAGTCACATAGTGTCGTAACCCATATCACTGTAAGTTGATTGAAAATTGGTGTAAAATACAATTCTCTTTCAAAGGATAAGTTTCTTTATTAGTTCTTATTAAAATGTATAATGTGATTGTAATCATTTTCAGAAAATGTGCGTGAAAGAGTATTTAATTTAATAGGAAAGTCATACAGTTCAATATCAATAGAGACAGTGGTTTCTACAACTTGGCTAAGCAAAGAAGCAGTGTTACAAATATGTAGAGATCGTAAATGGGAGTTGAATGAAGATGGTGTCACTGTGAATCCTACTCCTCCAGTCCAGCCAGCGCCATTGCACACCTCTAGTGAAGATCAACTTTTTAAGCTGACAGATTTTGTGTCATTCTTAGAAAACTAAGTAAGTCTTGTTTAAATTTTTTGTATAATAAAGTATTTAAACTAATAAAGTCTTTCAGTAGCTATAAAGTATAAACAATTTATCTTAAAAACCTATAATTGGTAAATAATTTATTTAATTACCTTATAGTAATCAAATTTTCACTTTGATATGACTATAAGACAACCATTTTGTAATAGCGATATGATATTTTACTTAATTTTCACTGTGATTTGTGTCTAATCAATGATTTGCATTTATAACTATGATGTTTTTAATTATAGTATCTCAATTTGAAATAAGAATACTGCTTAATTATTTTAGTAAGGTAGCCAATTTGGAGCCTCGCATCAAATCATACTATTATTCAGTCAACATCACCATGTTGTGTTACAAATCACATGAGACAATTACAGAAATAAAAGATCAGCATTTAAAAAAATTGTCTTAAAAATTACATATATTGTAAAGTTTATGTGGCAGTGTACATACTAAATCTATTATGTAATAAGAAATATAAAAAGTCTAGAAAACAATATGAAATGTTAACTTTCGTTGTCATAAAAATTTAAGAAATCTCTTAATATATCACAAGTCAATTCTATAAAATATTCCTAAGATTAATTTCTAACTATGCTAAATGAGTATCTACGATTGCATTAACTAGGCGTTGATAAAATTAAAAAATTGCATCTTAGTGTTCACGAAACGAACTAAAAAAAATTAAGGTTTGTTTTGTTTTACAAAGGAACATGTTTGAGTAATGTCAAGATGAAGTAATATTCAGACATTGTGACATAGTGTCATTAGTACAAAGACAATTTTACACATAGACCAATAAATGGTTTTGTGCCCCACAAATATAAATTGCGTAGATTAGTAATTTTTACATAAATCAAGTAAGAAGCAGTGAGTGTGAACTACCCTGACAACAATTTGACGTTTCCGTAAACACTAAAATGCGAATCACTGAAATCTTGTTGAGAAAGAGACTTGGTTCTGTCTTGGTTGAAGTCTCATGGAATTACTGTCGTCTTCATCGCCTAGTGTTGTTTCGTATCCGCGGTTCACCATTCCTCCATTAGGTTCACCAAAGACATCTTTCACCGATATATTGGCAGTGGATGTTCGATGCCGCGGGGCGATGCCATGGTTGTTGTTAAGCTGCAAGTAGTAAAAGACAATAACATCAAACCATGGGACTATAGATTGATATAAAAAAAACTTTTAGACTCTATGATATAAATTATCAGCTAATTTATTAAATCATTGATACTTCAAATTTATTTAGTATTATTTTTATGTAAGTCGACGATATGGTGGACAGAAAAATTTATTATCCATCGTCATATTCTGTTTATTTTAATATTTAGTAAATAAGTCAATTTAGATAATTTTCTTGACATTAGATATTGATGCTTACCTAATCAGGTTTAGCAATTAAACAAAAAGTCAAGCAATTTTTGCATTTTTTTTCATGCATGTGTTTTTCTTTACAAAACTGCTAAAAATTAATCCAAGTTGGACTACTCCATTCTCAGAAATGATTCTACATCTTATTAATTTAATACATAGCTGAATTTAAAGTCTTTTACCATTCCTGCAACTCCATATTCATTATTAGCGCCTAGTGTTTGCATCTGCGATTTCCTTCGCTCAGCCATCACAGAATTTCTTCTTGTTTCCAACGCTTTCAAAGTCTCTCTGCGTAAAGTCATCTTTCGATTCAAAACTGGAGTGCCTGAAAATGAGTTTAAGACTATATTTTAAATCCTAACAACATTACCTAACGCATATATGTTCTTAAGAGCACGTTTTTTGTAACACGTATTAAGTATGCCCGCCCTGCTCTTTCCTCCCCCCCCCCCCCCCCCCCCCCCCCCCCCCCCCCCCCCCCCCCCCCCCCCCCAAAAACAAAACCCCCCCCTCCCCCCGGCCCCGGGCCCCCCCGCCCCCCCCAAACCCCCCCCCCCCCCCCCCCCCCCCCCAGACGGCCCCCCCCCCCCCCCCCCCCCCCCCCCCCCGCCCCCCCCCCCCCCCCCCCCCCCCCCCCCCCCCCCCCCCCCCCCCCCACCCCCCCCCCCCGCCCCCCCCCCCCCCCCCCCCCCCCCGCCGCCCCCCCCCCCCCCCCCGGGCCCCCCCCCCCCCCCCGGCGCCCCCCCCCCCCCCCCCCCCCCCCCCCCCCCCCCCCCCCCCCCCCCCCCCCCCCCCCCCCCCGGCCCCCCCCCCCCCCCCCGGGCCCCCCCCCCCCCCCCCCCCCCCCCCCCCCCCCCCCCCCCCCCCCCCCCCCGGCGCCCCCCCCCCCCCCCCCGGGCCCCCCCCCCCCCCCCCCCCCCCCCCCCCCCCCCCCCCCCCCCCCCCCCCCCCCCCCCCCCCCCCCCCCCCCCCCGCCCCCCCCCCCCCCCCCCCCCCCCCCCCCCCCCCCCCCCCCCCCCCCCCCCCCCCCCCCCCCCCCCCCCGGCGGGGGGGGGGGGGGGGGGGGGGGGGGGGGGGGGCGGCCCGGGGGGGCGGGCCCCCCCCCCCCCCCCCCCCCCGCCCCCCCCCCCCCCCCCCCCCGGGGGGGCCGCCGGGGGGGGGGGCCCCCGCCCCCCCGCCCCCCCCGCCCCCCCCCGGGGCGGCCCCCCCCCCCCCCGGCGGCCCCCCCCCCGGGGGCCGGCCCCCGCGGGGGGGGGGGCCCCGCGCGCCCCCCCCCGCGGGGGGGGGGCCCCCCGGGCCCGGCCGCCCCGCGCCCCCCCCCCCCCCCCCCCCCCCCCCCCCCCCCCCCCCCCCCCCCCCCCCCCCCCCCCCCCCCCCCCCCCCCCCCCCCCCCCCCCCCCCCCCCCCCCCCCCCCCCCCCCCCCCCCCCCCCCCCCCCCCCCCCCCCCCCCCCCCCCCCCCCCCCCCCCCCCCCCCCCCCCCCCCCCCCCCCCCCCCCCCCCCCCCCCCCCCCCCCCCCCCCCCCCCCCCCCCCCCCCCCCCCCCCCCCCCCCCCCCCCCCCCCCCCCCCCCCCCCCCCCCCCCCCCCCCCCCCCCCCCCCCCCCCCCCCCCCCCCCCCCCCCCCCCCCCCCCCCCCCCCCCCCCCCCCCCCCCCCCCCCCCCCCCCCCCCCCCCCCCCCCCCCCCCCCCCCCCCCCCCCCCCCCCCCCCCCCCCCCCCCCCCCCCCCCCCCCCCCCCCCCCCCCCCCCCCCCCCCCCCCCCCCCCCCCCCCCCCCCCCCCCCCCCCCCCCCCCCCCCCCCCCCCCCCCCCCCCCCCCCCCCCCCCCCCCCCCCCCCCCCCCCCCCCCCCCCCCCCCCCCCCCCCCCCCCCCCCCCCCCCCCCCCCCCCCCCCCCCCCCCCCCCCCCCCCCCCCCCCCCCCCCCCCCCCCCCCCCCCCCCCCCCCCCCCCCCCCCCCCCCCCCCCCCCCCCCCCCCCCCCCCCCCCCCCCCCCCCCCCCCCCCCCCCCCCCCCCCCCCCCCCCCCCCCCCCCCCCCCCCCCCCGGCCCCCCCGGCCGGCGGCCCCCCCCCCCCCCCCCCCCCCCCCCCCCCCCCCCCCCCCCCCCCCCCCCCCCCCCCCCCCCCCCCCCCCCCCCCCCCCCCCCCCCCCCCCCCCCCCCCCCCCCCCCCCCCCCCCCCCCCCCCCCCCCCCCCCCCCCCCCCCCCCCCCCCCCCCCCCCCCCCCCCCCCCCCCCCCCCCCCCCCCCCCCCCCCCCCCCCCCCCCCCCCCCCCCCCCCCCCCCCCCCCCCCCCCCCCCCCCCCCCCCCCCCCCCCCCCCCCCCCCCCCCCCCCCCCCCCCCCCCCCCCCCCCCCCCCCCCCCCCCCCCCCCCCCCCCCCCCCCCCCCCCCCCCCCCCCCCCCCGCCCCCCCCCCCCCCCCCCCCCCCCCCCCCCCCCCCCCCCCCCCCCCCCCCCCCCCCCCCCCCCCCCCCCCCCCCCCCCCCCCCCCCCCCCCCCCCCCCCCCCCCCCCCCCCCCCCCCCCCCCCCCCCCCCCCCCCCCCCCCCCCCCCCCCCCCCCCCCCCCCCCCCCCCCCCCCCCCCCCCCCCCCCCCCCCCCCCCCCCCCCCCCCCCCCCCCCCCCCCCCCCCCCCCCCCCCCCCCCCCCCCCCCCCCCCCCCCCCCCCCCCCCCCCCCCCCCCCCCCCCCCCCCCCCCCCCCCCCCCCCCCCCCCCCCCCCCCCCCCCCCCCCCCCCCCCCCCCCCCCCCCCCCCCCCCCCCCCCCCCCCCCCCCCCCCCCCCCCCCCCCCCCCCCCCCCCCCCCCCCCCCCCCCCCCCCCCCCCCCCCCCCCCCCCCCCCCCCCCCCCCCCCCCCCCCCCCCCCCCCCCCCCCCCCCCCCCCCCCCCCCCCCCCCCCCCCCCCCCCCCCCCCCCCCCCCCCCCCCCCCCCCCCCCCCCCCCCCCCCCCCCCCCCCCCCCCCCCCCCCCCCCCCCCCCCCCCCCCCCCCCCCCCCCCCCCCCCCCCCCCCCCCCCCCCCCCCCCCCCCCCCCCCCCCCCCCCCCCCCCCCCCCCCCCCCCCCCCCCCCCCCCCCCCCCCCCCCCCCCCCCCCCCCCCCCCCCCCCCCCCCCCCCCCCCCCCCCCCCCCCCCCCCCCCCCCCCCCCCCCCCCCCCCCCCCCCCCCCCCCCCCCCCCCCCCCCCCCCCCCCCCCCCCCCCCTTCTTCTTTTTTTTTTTTTTCCCCCCCCCCCCCCCCCCCCCCCCCCCAAAAAAAAAAAAAAAAAAAGTATGTTTGTACCTGGACCATCATTTGCGTTCATATTAAAGAAACGCTTCTTGAACGCAACGTCTAAAGTGCCGATGTTTCTCTTCTTCTGTCTCGCTTTTTCCAAATTATGGATGGTCTTGCGTCTACCAACGTTCTGAGGACCCGACCCAGAGTCGTTATCGTATTCGTCGTCCAACCCGTTAAGTTTTTGCAAATCTTTTACTATTGCTATTGCATTCTTATCGAGAAGCGCATCTTGTGACAAATCGTCAGCCTGAAACACGACACCGAAGTTAACTTTATTAATCACAAGCATACCGATATACATATAGTAAGTATATCTAGAGTAGGTAATAACTTGTACAATATAGTAAATGTACCTTCTTAGTGCAGAACCAATTAAGTTCTGTTGAAGCTAATATATGTGAAATAGTTCCAAACCTATGGAACAACATAGCCGAAAATTGGATTACGAGAATAAGAGCAAAGAAGAATACGAAGACTAAACCAATTGGTTCCAGTTGTAAATATTCCTTTGAAATAAGCACCTGGAACATACAAAATCGTTAAAATCTGGAAGACACAATTATGGCGGAAAGCAATACAAATCAAGCGAATAATAGCCACACCCATACCATAAATAAAAGGTTCACAATTACAAACATACCACGCGTGCGACATTCATGTATCACAGGAAAAATTGTGCCTTATAAAATAAAATTTTAATAAATTAGCAGAAGTTGGGAAACATTGGTTACAGAAAGATTTTGTAACGAAATTGGTCATTGTTAAACAAATCACCACCAGGGTGGGATTATGGGTACACAAACAAATAACACTTATTTGTTAAAACAAAAAACTAAAATTTAATTGAAGATCCACCACCATAGAAAACAGATCACAGGTGACATTAGGGAAGTGCAATTATTAAGGTTGCGTCATGTGGTCTAATAGATCAGAAATATCATATAAACGATTCTGATTCTTTAAAGAGTGAATCTAGCTTTGGGGGTTTAGGGTTGTGTGGAATTAGGTGACACCAAATTGTTTAATAGACGGTGTAGAAGATAACTGGATCTTCATGCTGGTGTGCCATCCCGAAAGAGACCGGTTAGAAGAAGGACGTTATTGTGTAGACACACAAACGAACAATTTGGCTATACCTCGCCTGTATCCTCGATGTATGTAATGTTTGTCTTTACTCCCAAAGGCCAAATCACGTGGAGTTGATCTTTGTTGAGTTGTAATAAGAATACTATCAATATAAATAAAGCATTGAACATGGCAAACGCAAAAACTGATTTATTGCGAAGCTCTAATAAGTCACGTGCAATTCGAGCCTGTAAAATTACATAAGAAAGCATTAATAGAATCAACTTTCAACTGTGAGAGAGGTTCAGGTAACGCCGATTGAGATTGACATTGATTGACATTCAGTTGTTTTAACTCGCGTAGCGGTCCCCAGTCATAGTTGAAGGCCGATTGCTGTACATCCGCATTCTGTCACGTTACCTCTTGCGTGGCCTCATCATATGTAATATTAGTTTTAACTCCAAGGGGCCATTTAAAGTGAAGGTTGTCCTTGTTTAATTGTAGCAAAAATACAATAAGAACAAAAAGAGCATTGACCATAAAGAAATTAAACACAGATGTGTCTCTCAACTCTTTCAGATCCTTGGTAATACGAGCCTAAAATTTTTGGAAGAAGATTTTTTAAATACTTAATAACTAACATATCTGGAGTAAAGCTTCTTCTCTGTTTAGGTTCGTGAGAATTTTATCAATCAATAATACGTAACCAAATACCGTTATGGATTGATCAGTGAAGTGAAGAACATTTTATTTATTCAAATTTTAGTGTGTTTGGCGTTAAAATTATTTTTAATTGTTTTGATACTTTATAGCAAAATGCCTTATCCTCCTTTCAAGTTACTTCGAATTACCTGCTCCTCCTTGTTAGCATCAATAGGATATAAATATTTATCGATCAAATCTTTGAAGAACGCTAATTCAGACTGGCTCAAAAAGTCAACTTCTCCTTTCTTTAAATCTGGGTCCTCTATCCAGTATGGATTGATTAAATCGTCTCTCTTTTCCTGGAATTAAGTTTAATTAGTTCCTTAATCTGCATCGCTCTCCACTGTTTAGTCTTTTTGCAAAAAAATAAATAGGTACTTACTCTTGGCACTGTCGACATGGTATCGGTTTCGGAATCCAAATCATGTTCATCCTCTTCCCTTTCTGATACAGTCACCAATCCGTCACCATTAGTGCTCCCTCTCAAACCCACTGAAAGCTTTCTGCTTCTGGTTTGACCGTGTGGATCAATCACCCTGCAAAATAATAAACGCTACCTAGGTAACACTGAAAATGTTTAGAATGAAAAACGGCTTAATGTAGAAAGTTGCCAATACTTTTATTGTTTTTCGAAGTAATCTCCGTTCCTCTCTACACATCGTCGCATTCGATGGGACCACTGAGAAAAGCAGTGGGCCCATTCTTCCTTAGGGGTCTCTTCTATCGCATTTTCGTACGCTTTCATCGCATCTTCAGGGCTCGTAAAGCGAATACCTCGATTTTTATCTTTAGTTCTTGGGAATAAATGAAAGTCGCAAGCGCCAGGTCAGGACTGTATGGCGGATGACTCATTATCTCGACACCTGCCATAGTCAAATGTTCAACAGTCCGTTTTGCGGAGTGCGCTGAAGCATTGTCGTGGTGAAGGAAGATCCTGCTTCGAGGGCGCTGCTGTCGAATTTTTTCCAAGACAACAAGCAAACAGCGATTGACATACCAGTCTGCAGTAACTGTCCTTCCATTTCCTAGCACAACTGTCGCGAAATGACCTTTCCGACCAAAGAATGAGGCAATCATCTTTTTTCTTTGACTTTTTCTTTCTTTACCTTAGTTGGCCGATTCTTGAAAGGAAACACCCACTGAACTGATTGTCAGATTGTCTGTCTGTTTGGTTTCGGGTTTGTAGCAATATTTCCAGCTTCATCATCAAATACAGCATTTGAGTCACCGCCGTTGAACTTATCTAACATTTGGCGACACCAGTCTATGGGAAGGTGTTTCTGGTCGTCGGTTAAAGTATGGGGAATCCATCTGGTACAGAGCTTCCTGACGCCTAAATGTTCGTGTAATATTTTTTGATCTTGACTCGTACCAATGCCCAGGCTTGCCTGTACCTGCTGATAGGGCATTATCTTATCTTCCTCTATCATGCGTCGCACAGCATTGATGTTATCTTCAGTAGTCGCTGTTAAAGGAGGATCCGCGAATCACGCGAGTGATCCGCGTGAGGGATCACGCGGATCATCATTGAGATTGCTACGTACTAGCTTAAACTCGTTAAACCAATTGTAAATAGTGACACGAGATGGGGCTTAAGAAATGCTAATCGCAGCCTATCATAGCTTTGTTGTTGAGTAAGCCCACAACGCAAGTCATAATAAATCATTGACCGAAAATTTTCTCGCGTTAGGTTCATTTTCAACAAATCACAAGTGAATGCAATATACTACATTAGGCTACTAAAGAGTTCTAAAATCGAAATTCAAAAAAGTTTTCAATGTATTAGCAATGTTTCTAACTGGCCAGTTCTAAAAATTTTCAGTTTTACCCACGTACTTATGTATTAGATATTTGTTCGATTAAGGCTTTATAACTTTATGACTTTATTAACTTTGAGACTTTATGGTCATTTTAAACTGTAGTTGTAGAGATACCTACATCTTTCATTCATCATCAAGCTCAGTGGAATGTAACAGACTTTTGAGTTTTCTTACGATTTCTAATGGTCTAAAATGGCTCTGTTTTGTTTGTTTCAAAATAATCAGCAGTAAGTCGGCCTTTTTACATACACACAACTTTTAAATGACCTATCGGGCTTACTCCAAACCTAAAAATCTTTAATATTGTCAAGTGTGACCGCAACATAAAATCTTAAATCAAATGCTTACCTCTCGACGTTCTCAATCTTTTTCTCCAATTTTTCAAGTGTAGAGGCAATATGAAGTAGTTGCACCTTTTCTTCGTTTCCTTTAGGATGTGTGCAAAGTAAACATTTAAACAATCCCGCAAAAGAAAATTCAATGGAACCTTCTTCTTCGTTATTATTTACTCCTTGAAGGAATCCAAGTAATGATTTCTGTCTCGCGTTTTTCTTTGCTTCTTCTGCTGCTTTCTTTTCTGCTTCTATTTCCTAAATAATAAATTTATATTATGAATTGCTTGCCAAATATGTAGACACTAAGAAATAGCATTCAGTATTTCTGCTATTAGAAAGAGTTCTTTTAATATTTTACACTGATTTATTATCTGATGTCGATCAAACATATGGACATAAAACTTATACATTAAATAACACTATGTACAACGTAATAAATAAATAATTACACATAACCTTACTTAACTTAGAAATTATAAATCTTCCATAACAATTACCTTTTTGGTTTTCTTCTGTTGAATTTCTCGTGTACCCCACGATACGTTGTTCAGATTGATAATAGAGTACAAAATTAAAAGCAAGTACATAGAGGGGATAGATAACAGATATATAATGCCCGGTACAACACACCAAAACTCTTGAGGATGCAAACAAGCGGCGATAAAGAAGGAACCCGATAGGGATATAAGGAAAATGGCAGATGGTGAACCGATGCCGTCCTCGCCTAATTGAAGTGCCGTACCGACGATGACAGCCATCATTATCATAGCATAGCCAGTGGATAAAATTTGCGCGACGAGCAACTGAAATGTATTTGTGTATGTTTAAGAAAGTACTTATATGGTGCCGATAATATATAAGTTGTCCTGCATTTTATAGAGTAGGCACAGATAGCCTAAACAGAATGCAAATTCTTATCGCTGCTCGTATCAGATTTGTGATCAACCTTGCTTAATTTATTTATGTATACAGAGACATACAAATTGAATTATACCTTCTCTCAATTCCTCTGTTTTCATAACTACCCAACTCGAGCCGTTTCAAAACAGATATCTGTTTTTCTCGGCCCAAGTTTGCACTATTATGATATATGACTGTAAAATATCCTTACCTGAATATCTGATTTCATCGTGAAGCAAACAAACATAAATAACAAAATGGGGTACAGGTTGTATTCAAAGGAAGTCCAGTTATCAATTCTAAAAGCAGCTACGAAAGCTCCCACCAACATAAGGAATATAGTACCGGGGCCAAGAATCGTTCCACCCATCAACATCATCTAAAAATAAATTGTATGGATTAAAATTTGTTGTTTTTACAACCGTAATTTTTTTGGGTCTCGAAACAACTAATCGCTGGAAATTCCAAGTTATACGGTATATGCGATAATTACACCCACGAAAGCGGTTGCATGAATTCAATGTGTCACGAAGTCTACGTTTACATAGCCTAGGTGTTTGCATGTTACCAAAAGCTGAAACGTAAAATTCTGCTTGCTTCCCAGTTAACTAATTTATCGTACCCGCGTAAAGAAATCAGTCATATAGAAATGGATAAAAGATCTTATTGAAACATCTTATTTACCTGGTATGCAATGTAGGGAGACGAGATGTTATCGTTAATTTTGATCGTGTGTTTGTAATCCATGAGCAAGTCCATAATATTAGCGATAGTCGAGGGCACCCATCTACGTCGTTGGTTGTAGAACTCGCTGAAGCCTTCGGGACAGTGCGTGTACGCATCGGATGCAGCTGAATATTCTACTCGGTATCCTCGTTGTAGTAACAGTGTGCATAACCAACGGTCCTCCCCTGAAATATCAATCATACATAAATAATTGGTTGTTTTATGGCCGAAGAAGCATTATTTCTGCGTCTATTTTCTTACCTTCTTAGATTTGCTATCGAAAAAGAAAGAACTTTAATTTACCTTGATCGTACTGTACGTAATGCCGGGCTTCATTAGCTTTCAATGTATACTTCTTCATAACGTTGTCGTCCATCAAAGCCTTTCCTCTGAACAGCGAAAAGCATCCCGGACTACAAAGTACGCAGCCAATCATGTGTTCCGTAGCCTTTTGCATCCAATGACCAATAGCGTACTCGAATAGCTGATACCACACCATCGGACCTTAAAACATATAATACATAGAAGTCTACACGAGAGCACAGACTTAGTACATACTTGATGCAGATAATCAAT
The DNA here is from genome assembly GCA_905332375.1 of Pieris macdunnoughi. Classification (NCBI taxonomy): domain Eukaryota; kingdom Metazoa; phylum Arthropoda; class Insecta; order Lepidoptera; family Pieridae; genus Pieris; species Pieris macdunnoughi. The sequence goes on from CAJOBZ010000002.1 coordinate 6,109,072, forward strand.
AATAGCGACATAAATTTTAAACAAGAGAAATTCAAATTTGTGTCACTTCTGTTAGGAAAACGAAAAACACATTAATTTATTAATTGTGACCCTTTAACAAACAGTTACTTTTAAATTTCCTTTTTCTATGATTTATAAAAAAAATTACGAAAATCCAAGATTTACCAGATCCCACTGGATGAATACGACCGCAGGCTGCTCCTAAGTTCTTATTCTTTTTCATTAAATCAACAAGTAAACGGACGGCGTGAGGTTGGAAATCGATGTCTCCGTCGAGAGTTAACAAGTACGTGTTCTCAGCCATAAGTTCTTTACGGTCCACTGATATCGGTAGCTCCATTAGACGATGTCCCAAAAGATAGTACATGTACATCACCTGTAATATACAATCTTTATAAAGAAATGTATACAAAAACGTGTCGATTTGCAAGATATATCATGGCAGAAATAAAATACTAAGTTTTTACTTATTTCAAAAATTTCGGGAAAAAATTAAAGAATATACAATATTTAAATTATGGTTTGTGACAAAATGAAATAAGATAGCTCAGTATTACATAAATACATATTCTCTAGGATATATAAATAATTATCATAGTATTATTAGCAACTGGAAATATATAGCGAACCTGCGACCAACGTTTTTTGTGACGAATCTTCGCCTTGTCCTTCAAGTGGCATATCATTTTAGTCTTTCCTGGCAACACCCAAGTTAGTCTTCCTCCATACGGCGCAGGGTACTTCTTTGGCGGTCGGACACGAATTGTCGTCTGATGCACTTCTGAAGCCGCTTCATCAATGGTCTCCACGAGTAGTTTCACGAATCTATTGACTTGAGAATCATCGTCGCTGTGGTCCGATATTTCAAAGGCGTCGTCCAAGTATATATGGGCTGGAATAAAAAAATCAATTATTATAAAAAAAATAAAGCATACATTTTGTGTATTACAACAAAATGGATCCTTCGAACGTCTCAAAAGATTACAAGTGTGACATAAAAATAACTTACTTTCAAACTCATAATAATCAGGGTCCACAACTCTTAAATACTTCTGGGCAACTCTCCTAGCACACTGATCTTCATCCAGCCTTAGAATTGACTTCAAGAACTCCATCATTTCGTCTCTAGTCTCGTGCCACATAGTTGCGCATGCGTAAATCCTTGTAATAGAGTCAGACGATTTAACAATTCTTGGTGCAGAGCTCGTATTGTCAGTATGCACTGATATAGTTTCGTAGTACTCGTCACCCTTTTCCTTTTCTATTTCAGCGAGGTCCTGAAATTATAGATATAGTAAATAAAAAAAAAGTAATGTGTTTTATCAAATTCAAGATTTGGCACTTTTTAAATTGACATTTAAGTTATAGAAATCCAGAATCCTCAAAATTGTATATGTGTATCGTAATCATTTGTTAATAGGCAACTAGGTGATCAGCCTGTGCCTGACACACATCGACTTTTTGAGTTCAAGGCATGCCGGTTTCCTCACGATGTTTTCCTTCCTAGTACGAGTTATATGCGTACGTTAAGTCCATTGGTCCACAGTCGGGGTTCAAACTTACGACCTCAGACATGAGAGACACACACTGAAGCCACACCAATACTGCTAATATTTAGCCTTTCGCGCGCAAAGCAAGTTAAGGTATAATGTAACGTATATAAATAGGAGTTTATTTATTATAACGAGGTACTGTATCTCGTTTTTCACGTCATCGAATTTTGTTATATAGATATCTTACATTCGCTTTACAAAAGTGTTAAGGTATAAAAACATTATACAAGCGTAAACAAAAAACATAATAAAATCATAGCTACCTCGGTTTTCACATCTTTATGATCATCCCTCTTTCTATTGAGTGCCATACTTTGATCAACGAGCAATCCGCTGTACATGGGCAATATAAACAGTTTCTCAGTGGAAGCTAAACGTTCCGTTTTAGGTGTCCAAATGTGTAACGTTATCCATGTTTGAGAGAGCAACCATAACAGCCACACCCACGCCATTTGTCTAGATATGAAGTCGCTAAGGCTAAAAACTGTAAAAGAAACGTTACAAATATTTGTTGTATTAAACCTTTATATGCACAATACCCAACACTGCCTAGAAAAGTAAAAAGTTTCAAATAAATAAATGTAATCTAAGGACAATACCCATTTTAGTAATAAGTCTTATAGACATTACTATCTTTAAGACAATTTGGAGATTAGATAATAAACTTGGCGCTAAATCGCTCATTGAAAAAATCAATTTAAATTTCTAACTTCATCGTGTAGTGTGATATTATATTTTTTGCTCGACATGGTGGAGACAGACAAATTAGGCTTAAGACTAAGATCTCAATTATTGTAATGTATAGTCTAGCGTTTTTTTATGTATGTTTTCTTGCATCAAATAAATATACAATCAAACTTTTAGTACGTGACAAATGACATTTAATTATTGGCGTACCTGGTGGGCTTTCGAAGAACAAGTAATCCGGGATGGTACCATGGAAGAAACATGTATCACCATTCCTTAAGCCACAAGCTGCTATTAATAAATTAACGACTAGCGGAATGACCAAGTTAATAGGAAAGGCATAACTGAATCCTTGAATGAGAATTTTGCAAGCGAATTTCCCAAAAATATACGTGAAATAGGCAGCAAAGACTTGTATTAGAAGGACGTAGAATGCAGATTTGTGTACTGCCGCCACCTCCACAGAATCCCCTGTTAAAGTTGCATTTGCCAAGTCGGGAATTATTGTGCCTCCCAATTGAATTTGGACCTAAAAATAAAAATAAATATTGGCCCTAAAGTAAACAAGTTAATATTAACAATTAATTGATGCTTTATTTTTGTTTATACACTTAAATATTTGGTGGTGAGTAAAATAAATATTTTAACGATAGTAACAATTGCTTACGATTATTAACTCTCTTTCTAGATGCTTTCGTTAATAATAATTTACTTGAAAGTTTATTCTCACCTCTTCTACAACAATGTTATGTGGCCCAAAACCTTCTTTGAACAATTGGAAAAACATCGCTGGTTCATCACCATCCATCCAAATACACATCATAACGCACAGCATCATAAGAATAATCTTCCAAACAGAGATGAGTCTATAGATATAATAGCGGGACTGGTTCAAATTTTCCTTCAGTCTACCCAAACTTTTCATTATACCTGTAACGAAAACATTTACACATTTATTTATGTGACTATTCAACTTAGAAGATAGCGCTTGACAGGCGCTCTTTTCTTCTTTATTCGTGGTAGGCGGAGATAAAACGGTCGAACAAAAACGTTTCTTACGATGAAGATGCAGCGGGTCGCTAATAAGATATTTCCTAATGTTGACCAGCGCGCTATTTATAGACTTTATATCTTATAACTACCTTTTTCCGAGAGGTACGGATGTGTAACAAAATTACCGAGAAAAAATAGACTGGAATGGCATAGATCATTAGTTATCCGTGGTTTGTTTATTTTATATATTAATCCAAATATATAAAATAAACTGGAAATTATTTCATTTTAAGAAGGTAGCGGCGTAACTGAAAGTTGGAACCAAACAGCAAAGGCGAACGTAAGGTTTATGGGTATATTGTCAGGGGAAATATGAAACAGTTTTGTAAATGAATAAGGGATATTAATGAAAAATAAATTATGTCATTATTCAGCTATTCTATGATCTAGTCATCACAGGGTAACAAAATTACATAATTTCATTGATTTCGTTTTTAAAAATCTTAGATTATATATAAATAATAACGTAGTATGGAGAAACCGCCTATATAATTTACAATACAATGGTCTTACCAATAGGACTCTGTCGGGTCACGTAATTTTCCCACCATCCAAGAGATATGCATATAGCTGAGATTGGTATGAGCCATAACACGGGTTTATTCTCAAGAAGCGGCCACACAATGAAGCCAGTAACTTGAGCAACTATAGCCGCCATGTCGACTATAACTTTCACGAATCGTTTCGAGTCTCGAGAGTTCCGAGATAGTAGGCCGAGTATTGCTGGTATTATGCACATACAGTTCGTTATCATGGCGCCTTTGACTACGTCTAATTCGGGTAGGATTTTGAATAAGAGTAAAGCCAGACCAATCGTATGTAGTGACTCAGCTATGAACACCTGAAATTAAGTATTTTATTTATTGAGAAATGTGTTACTAAATAGACTAAAAAATTCGGTGGCGCTACAACCTCTTGCGGTCTGGGCCTCAGATGTCTGAATCTGTTTCATGATCATTTTTCAATCTAATAGGCAAGTAGGTGATCGGCTTCCAGTGCCTGACACACGCCGTCGACTTTTTGGGTCTAAGACATGTCGGTTTCCTCACGATGTTTTCCTTCACCGTTCGAGCGAATGTTAAATGCGCACATAGAAAGAAAGTCCATTGGTGCACGGCCGGGGATCGAACATACGATCTCAGGGGATGAGAGTCGCACGTTAAAGCCACTAGGCCAACACTGCTCAAAATAGACTTAGAGGTAGTTAATTAAAAGTTGTGCAAGATATTATCTATGTTTTAATAAATATGGATAAATTTAAGCTAAAGTTAAGCTGAGTAGGTTATGGCAAGGTTTAAATTTCACGGTGGGTTTTTGTCGTATCTTCAGGTTTAGACAAAGTGCCTGTGTCCTTATACAGCTGAAGAGACGGTGTTACATGTTCTGACTGTCCAATGTATGGATACAACAGGTATAACACTGAACAAGCTATGGGAATAAAAGTAACAGGTAAAGAAGCATCTTTCTGGAATTTGCTGTAAATGTCATACAAAAAGTTGTTAAAAGATCTAGGTAGTAGTGATTAAACATCCGGGTTACCAATACTATTTACGTAAGTTATTTAATACCTCCGACGACAACATAGTCGGGGACTTATCTAGAAAATATTTACGTATATACCTTACCTTCTGTACTTTTCGTTTTTTTTTGTATCGCCGATAAGATAATATCTTACACATTTTCCTATACTTACCACAATAAATTGTATGCTTCTTGGCTTCTTTGATGACTTGAAGAAACATATCCTAACAGATCGTATGAAGGTTCCTACTTCGGGTATCGCAAACGCAGCCAGAATCACCCACATCCAGGCCACACGCTCTTCATCTGGTAAACTTACGACAAATTGTTTATCCCTACCTGAAATTGCATAAAACAATACATACAGTAAAAGATACTTTCATAATTCGACACAAATGATTCATACAAAGGATAATAAATTCCAGTGAAATTTGATCACATATTTTTTACTTAAATGTTTCACTTTCAAATTGTATATCAATAATATTTCAATTGCTAGTTTAATTATCAAATAAATGAAGTGTGGTACTTTAATTGTTTTCTAAGAACTCTCAATTACATCTTCAACATCTAAGATTCTTAAGATTTCTACAGTCCGTGGTAATCTTTTGTAAAAATTGCTAAATTAATGATTTTCCAAAATTAAGTAAGAAATTTTCCACCTCACCAAAGAGGATGTTAGGAAATATTTGAAAAGGCGGGAAGACTTTGTTTAGCAGTAACAATCTAGTTTTTTCTTTGAAACATTAAGTTTTTTGTTTAATGTTAAATTTTAGTTATCTTTAATTTTTTTATGTATTAATGTATTTACTAAACAGTGTACAAATACTTAAAGTAGATTATCTATGTTCATGAATGACCGACATATGTGAAATTCAAATTGGTATGACATTTTTATAGTGTAATGGTAACATTTATAAATTAATAAATTTTATTTCTTTAAATAAATACGACTTAACATAAAAATTTATAAAAGAGTCCCTTTAGGCAAGGTTCGAAATATATTCCCCCTTTGAATTGCTAGACTAATTCGTCCGAGTATGCCAGATCTTCGGTCTCCTGTATTCGACTACCTTTTGAAATTTCTTTAAAAACCTTAAAGCGCTAGGACCCACGGACCAAGGGTCCACACGGGGACAAAATCATATTCAGAGCCCAGACCCCTGTATTTGCCTGCTTTATTTTTTTCAGCCGCTTCACAACCGCACCAGCTCTGTAGTTGGTTCCATGTAGATGGGAAGGGGCCAGCGTGTCTGAACGTTGCTCCCATACCAGTACCCGACCCATCTTCCATGGAACAACATACCGTCCGGTCTCTTCTGTCTCTTGCAATACCACTGGCTCAAGAAGACTTGGCACGTTGACGGTGGCAAGGGAACGGCGTATGATATCGTTAAGTGCGGCATGTCTCGAGAAGCGGCCTGCACTTTGGCATGACAGGCCGTATGTCCTAACTTCGACATCACTGCCACAGGGACATATATGAGGAGCGCAGACCGGAACCCCAAGCCTAGACAGGTTGCGATTCGAAGCGTGTCAGGCTCAAGAAAAGTTCCTGTATTTGACGATGGGTAAGCGTGAAGCCATACCGGCCTCATGCTCCCAGGCCAAAAGCCTAGCACGCGCCGAACCCGTACTACGACTCAAAAGATCGTCAAAAGTCAACTTGCAGTGTATGTCATCCCAGCTCCTCTGTGAATTTAGAGATAATGGAAAATTTTGACCTGGGCATGCAATCAAGAAAGCGTTTCTAGCTTCTTCCAAGCCAGCAATCTCAAAGTTTGAAGGGGATGCCCTTAAAATTTTACTTATGAGATTTGCTGAACTATGGACAGAAGATAGAGGCTGGTAAAGCGACACTGAAATTTTGCGAATCCCTAAACCACCATAACGGATGGGTAGGGAAGCTTGGGTCCAAGATTTCTCGTTCAGCTGCATATTAAGAAGTGATTCTAAGCTAATTTTGATTAAGTCGTCAATGGTGTTAAAATATCTGGGTGATTCCAAAAGGAGCCAACGAGCACATACGTAAATTTGGGAGGAAAAGACAGAATTTTAAGATGCAAATGATAATTGGACTATTTCAAGGAGACGTCACAGAATTTTGAAATTATAATTGAAGTATGAATTAAATAGATTCATTAAAAATTGGAGAACCTAAAAGGTAAAGGGAATTCCTGTTAACTATTTTAATATTTGGAGCCAAAATTTGAATTTTTTTTTTACATCATTAAATTTAAGTCGCAGTTATTTATGAAAAGTTCGCATTTGTTAAAATTAAGCTCCAAACCAATGGCTTCAAATTTATTTTTGATTAAAAGAAGGTCCGAAAACACTTCCCATCACCTCCAGGGTTCCGTCTCCAAATCAAAATTGAAATTAGAATTTAAATTTTGATTATGGGATTTATACCAAACAAAATGAGGCCCAAGGGATCACCCTGTTGACAACTACTTCCGAGGAAAGTTCATTAGAACGATATAACAATTTAGTTGGATCAGCTAACTGAGAAGAAGATAATTGTATATTTCCGGTATATGTTGTTTTATTTCAGTCAGCAGGGTATCCTATTTACCGAATTAAATGCATTTTCACATCAATTTTGAGCAACACGTCTGGCTGTCCGTGACTTAGGAAAGAGCGTAGGGCATGGACGCTGCCTCCACCCTCCTTTCACACCGAAGCCTAACTGTACAGGTTCAAATTCTGAATTTAATTTTGGTAAATTGTCGAACAGCAATTTTGGAAGCCAGACGTCTTAGTGTTGACAAGCAATTGGTCTCACCCCTCCGTCCTTTTAGTGAGGGCAATGAGGTTCGCGCCGAAAAGAATGGGAACAATTTCTGTATTGACATCCCGGAATACATAAAATTTTTAATTTTGTGATCGAGTTAATAAGTTGCTCGCCTGCATCACCCACAGAATGCGATGTTAAATCTTTCAAATTTGGGGTGAGATTCCATCAATCCTGCTGCCGAACCTGGTTTAAAAGATAAAATTGCATCAGTTACATCTTTGTTTCGAATTTTAAGGCATGCTTGCCCTGCTGTTGGTGGGTCGAGAAAATATGGGTTTACTGGAGTGGGGATGTTTAGTCCGTAATGCCTCAATGGTGTCAGGCGTATCTGGCGATAGCACTCATTGGAGAACAAAAACGAGCACCTTTAAGATCTCCGTCACAAATTTTGTTCTCGATGAGTTGCGATTAAAAGGGGCATCATGTTTAATTAGAGGTGCGGGAGAAGGTGAGGAACTTACAGCACAGTTATTCTTTATCTTTTGTGTCAGGGATAAATTCGGTTCATCAGTTTTTATTATGTGTAGTGTACTGTATGAAAATAAAAATAAGTTCTGCCAGTCTTGAGTACAATTGCTTTATAACATTTCTGGATTTTTTGACAAATGTGTGCAAGTTTTCAGTCTCCAGAGGGATTCTTTTAAAAGAATAAAATAAAAAATTTAATTTTTTTCCTTTTATTTTCTTTTTTTTTTTTTTTCTTTTCTTTTCTTTACTTACTTATGTTTTCTGTTTCATATATATTGTTTATCTATGTAATCAGTTTTGGCTTTGTATATTGTCTAAGTGTTTTGTTTTATAATATGTATGTTAGCTGTAAGATAACTAAATAATAAATTGAATAAAAATACGAATATGTTTACTTACCTAAATTCCTATTACAATAAGCTAGTCTTCTATCTTTTCTTAACTGAGAAGTCATAAAGAGAATAGTTCCTTTCGCTACAACGCCAGAAGCAAGTACTACAATAAATGTAATTGCATATGCTAAGATTTTCAGAACTCTGACTGTGAATTCCAAGCATTTTTGACTTTCCATGGACCCACTGTCCTGCTTCGGCGGGAATTCTCTGAAAACGTCCCATCCTTTCGTTTCTTGTACTGTTCTTTGGCTGGAAAACAAGAAATAAAAATGTTAGTGAAAATAATTAAAAAGTCTAAAACTACGACTCTGGCGTGTCAAAACATGTATTCGACATTCGTCAAACTTAGTGTCGAGTCTAAAATAGGGTTAGTATCTAATAATTTATATGTCTTTCTAGAAATATTACACATATTTAACCAACTACGATTCTTAACAATAACATTTATAGAAAAAGCCCATGTCCATTGATCCTCAACTTTAGGGCACTCAATTTACTGTTTGGTGGTCTTCTATTTATTTAAGTAGCACATATTATTAACCCTTTGACATTTGCCGAAGAGATAGAAAAATATATATAAAATATCTACTATACGTCCACCTTCAAGGCAGCATTTATGAAACCACTTTCTCACGCGTTGAAGGTAAAACGCACTTCCTATATTTCCGGTAGCATGGATTAAGTTTTTGTTCTAGTTAAGGTACTGTTACAATGCACTGGTTTCGAAAGGCTAAGTTGTGACAGACCTTACGTAAGTTATGGGTATCATAAATCAAAACTACACGTTGCAAATATTGCGACAAACAATCACTTGAGGATAGTTTGTTGAAGTGAATATTATTTGATTGTTCATACATTAATTAGGTTAGGTACACAGTAATGCAATTATTTTAATTCCCGTAACTGCCCCCTGAGGTAAACACTTCCCTAAACCTGTTTCATTGATCAGTTTTTAATTCAAGAGCTGATAAACCCTCGGTTCCTAATGACCCAAACCTTCAGTTATAGGTTTGGGTCACCCAGAAAGTTTAAGAATTTGTTACCACGCCCGAAAACTACGATGCCACGGAGGTGGTCACAAATACAATTTGTATACATATTGTAAAACGCTAAGGTATTAATTAAATAAATATTGATACCGTCGAACGTAACGGACACTAAATTAAAAGATCCCTTCCAAATACACGTATTTTTTAGGGTCATACATTTTTATGTATAAACGTATTGAGTGATTGAAAAAATAATTTCATATAATTATTCAGAATCTAATCTTTATATAGAATCAAATAATGTGTAAAAATTATACTAACTTTCATATGATTAATTATAATTATTAACGAACCAAGTATGCGCTAATTTCTGTATTGACGTAACATGCTCTTAAAACAATATTTAAACCATAAAAATTGGATGAATTATTTAAAATATACATATCATTTTTAAGAGAAATACCCAGTGGTCACCCTAAATATTAACACGTCAATCACTTATTTACGCCTTGCCATCGTGCTGAATACGACAGTAGAAAGTTGTCGACGGTATTCATACGTGTACTTAGAACTCTTCCTGTTTTTAATTTTGTTTGATTAATGTTAATTATTGCATCTACATTTTATGTAAAACTTAAAGATAGGACTAGTTAACATTATTTCTTAACTTATAATTAACTTTCACGGTACTCTTCTAACCATTGCTAATTAATTTTTAATATAAATTGTGAATCAAGAATAAATTGTATATTTTTACAACATACCTGTAAATACTACAATAGTTACTGTAAATTGAATTATTATTATTATTATACACAGGTTCTTCAAGATCTTGCCTCTCATAGTAAACTTTGCGTTCGTGTTCACTCATTTTTACATCACGAAACACTTGTTTAAAATTAAATATAGAAAATTAATAACTCATTGTTAGAGGACAGCAAACGGTGATTGGCATAGAAGTACTGGCCGCGCGCTACCATCGCCAAACGAAACGTTGTCATGGCGGACCATTCTTGAATATTAATATGTCATATTTGCTATATAAACCTCATTTTTAACCGTCTTCAAAAAATCATAAGTTTACTTTCATTCAACTTGTATTTTTTTTAAGCAAAAGCATTATCTTTAAGAAGTATTATATGTTTACACATATTATATCGTGCGACAATTCATATGAAATTATAAATATATTAAAATAATAATATTTTTTTCGCATCTGTTCGCTTTACACTGAATATTTGATAGTACATATAAAATATATACAATGCAATACTTAAATTATTGTATAAATAATAAATACAAAATTTTTATTGTATAAATAAAAAATCCTCTTCGAAAACCATGCATGGATATTAAAACTATAGCTTTAACTACCGCTAATTAATAAAAAATATCTTAGTGTTAGAGAAAGAAGCACAATTTCTTCGTTCTGCGGCAGTGGGCAGGTGAAATTATATCGCTGTTAATTATAAATACGGACACCAGATCCATAGATTACAAAGTAAAATGAAAGTGTTCTATTTATCAACCAATTATGATTAAGACAAAGTATCAATCTAAGAAAGTTACAGATATTATATTAGATATTTTAAAATGTGGTTAAAGAAATAACTATGTCAACTTATAATTTTTTGCGGTGAGTTATTTAAATAATCTAGCATTTCTAAAAGCAGTGTAGGCCTAGTCTTCAGCCTGCGACTCTTATCCCTGTGCTCGTTAGTTCGATTCCCGACTTAATGGATTTATATGTTCGCATTAAACACTCGCGTGTACGGTGTAGGAAAACATCGTGAGAAAACGTACATGTCTTAGACCCAAAAACTCAACAGTACGAGTATGTGTCAGCGGCAGAACGCTGATCACATACTTTTGCCAATTAGAAATACAAATGATTATGAAACAGATACAGAAATCCCTAAAAGAACTGAATTTTTTTGGTATATTTATCATTAAAAATTTTCAATTAGATCCTATCCCGTAACTTCTATATCAATTCCGATTTCCATATCAAGTTTCCTTTCCACATAATTCCAACTGTGTATTAGCAAAGCTACCTTTAAAAAGATTACATCGAAATCGGGTTGCATCGTCAGATTTTGAAAGGGTAACCTTTTTGTTACTGATGTAAACAACAAATAATTTTAAAGATTGAATTGGAGAACAAAAAGTTTATCTTTCTTTTTCTGTTTTTTTATATATGACGGAGGGACTGGTGTATATTTTTATACAATAAATGAATAACAATATTATTCCATTATTATGCGAAGGGTTTCACCCAAATTATTAGTCATTTTAAATATCAAAATTGCTTTATATGACCTCGTAACATTCACGATCTAGACACAGAATTGTTTGCAACGAATGCCTTAGTGAACAAAGGATTTTCAATGTCGTTTGGCGCAAAATTCAGACCCTTCCGAACATTAAACTCCTTTATTATGATATCTACTTAATAATAAAAATTCTGTGGCACTAAGTAGGGATTAGCTTTACGTGCAGGCACATACACACGTTGTTGATTTTTGGATTACTGGGATTTATGGGTATGGGTTGGTAAGATTTAGCGAACACAGACTTACTAAATTAATTGTTAGTGCTAAGTCTTGACTCTGAATCTTACACTAAGACAACAATTTGAGGTAAATTCATTTGAGGTAAATTAAACGAAGACCAGCGCTCTTACTCTTAATGTCGGCTTTAGAAGTTTGAAGGAGCAACAAATGAGTAGAGGCCCCTAATTATTTTCAAAATAAAATTTAACAAAATGTACACTCCGGTTTCCAAAAAATATTTATTGTGAAACCAAGTAAAGAAGTTCTTTAAGCACATGCCTAACACTATTTATGAAATTTATAGTATTAACAAACGATGATATGAATATGACGTGATTTTTATTTTTGAATAGTCGTGTGGTTTTAAAACGACCTTACCACAGCTTCGTCATATTTTTTTGCAATAATTTAGTAGTAACGGGTTTTGTTATTTGTAACTAAAACATTTTATATTAAATGCGTGACGATTAAAGGTTTTCCTAACTATAAAGTCAATTTTAACTAACAATCCAGTAGATACTTAATTTTCTACAATACTAGTTATTAAACTATGATAATGACCAATCATTACTGTTCTATAATGTTTACGACACTATTTTCACGTGTCCTGATAAGTAACTTTCTTATATATATTTGAAAACTCTAATACATAAACACAGGAATAACAAAAAGACAAGTTCAGATTTGGGTTACGATCTGAGATGGGAACATATATCCACGTAGGCATAAAATAGAAAAACATTTTTATACTTTTGAGGGTTAATTTTAGTTAGCTGCATGTTCATTTCAGTATGTTCTTAGTATTTGGTAAAATAAGACATTGTATTCGATAATTTAGTATGCAAAGAGGCATCTTATTGAAATAGTCCCGGCCAATGACCGAGCAATATTTTTTTAAGCTATAAACCAGTACAAACTCATAAATTGTGTGGAATTATTAACTAATTGAGTAATTAATGCGACAAGTGGTAATTGCCACGTGAAGAAATCATCATTACAATGCGACAATTATAGAGTAACTAAGAAAACTGTTGTTATTAAATCCTAATAATTTTCTTGTATTATTTTTGTCTAATTCAGGATATAAGAAATTTTTGAACCATTACATAAAACATACTGTTTATCCAAATGAAAATTTTAATAGTTGTATACTCATATATATAATATCATGCTATGAATTACCATAGACAAAACACCATTTGAGACTATAGAATTAAAATTGGTGACACAAATTTTAAATTTAGAACAATTTGAAATAACATATGAATTTGTGTTACACTTAGTATTTCTAATCTACGATTTTTACGTTGTGTCATTATTTAAGGTTATTGATAAAAGTCAATATTACATTGAGACAAAACCCGTTGTTTTTAAATACATATTCTAAACACGTCTGACCCGGTACTCAGTCGGTCTGCTCACAGTTTTGTTGTTTTGTAGCCAGCTTTTTAGAGACAGCGTTGATAATGTTTGCGTTATAAATTTGTATTATTTAAACAGCTTGTTTATTTCTATTCGTAGAATTATTGTATTTATAGTTATGAAGCAGATGCAGTCATTTGTTAAATGTACTTAGGTTTTTGAACTGTAACTTTCATGTCGCAACCTTGTAAAATCACGGTTCAAAAACCGATCATTCAAGTCGGGATCGCTATTGGGAGTTACAGAATACCGTAGCAGATCTATGAAACAGATAAATCGGGATGGAATGGAATGTATACGTAGACAACGCAGCTCACGATGAAACAATCTACTTAACAATGTATATTGTTAAAGTTGCTATATTTAGTCTAATAGAAAATCAGCCGTAAGGCCATCATATTATTTATATTTTTATTAGTATAACTAGTGCAGAAATAGCATTTTACTTCAACGGTCTTCGCAATAAGGAAATAAGTGGGGCGCAAAAATGTAGCGCACTGATCGAAAGTTGTGTCGTCAGAGTTGACAACCTTGGCATTTGAGCGGGTTCCGGCCGCTCTGACCACTAGCTTAAGCTAAGAATATTATTAGTGTATAGTATATCTATCTATATATATAAAAATGAATGGCAAAGTATGCGGCTAAGCGCAAAACTCAACCTGTTCGCGTCCTGGCTGGACCAATTCGAGTAATTATTTTTAATTTATTTCTGTAACTCTGAGGAAGGTCGAGAAATTAAAATTAAATGAAAAATATAGTTTTATTTAGTAATTAGGTTATTATTCCAGAAAAACAGTTTCTATGGGGTAGCAATGTTTCCATATATCGGTAGGTACTAAAAAGTAGGGTGAGTAAAAAAATCATAAAGGCGAAACGAAGTTCGCGGGGGCAGCTAGTAATATATAAAAAGATAAAAACAGACTGTCTGGCAATAGTTTGAGAGCAAGTGCGTGGTAATATTTTCATTCGAAAAAAACATTTTTTTAAATATTTAACTGCTGATATTCAAGTAAAGAAAAATCATTTAATAAACCTATTAGTTTTCTTTTGTTCAGTAGGGCTTTGCTAAACACCTAATAAATAAAGTGCTATTTGATTTACTCCCGCGATTTAGATTGAGTTCTGTATTGATGAATCATTAAGGCGAAGAAATTTATATATGTGAAAGAACTTCATTAAAAGCAGTATAATGACGCAACCCGGATACGAATAAAATATTAATCCCGATATAGATATTTGCACATATGTCAGTAACTTGATCAATGCCATTTAACTGCTGGAGCCATGATACTTTTTTTAATAACCATACTATAAGAATAATTATCCAATTGGCCTTTAATCATCTGCAATGCACCTAAAAGTGTATTTTTAAGTAGCTTTAGAAGTTAAATTATCCTTGAGTTATCAAAGTTTAATAAATATAAGTTTCTGTATTCTACGTATATCGATCATTATAACCAAAATTTGTTTAATTTGCACGTGTTTCATGTTCTTTTGAAATAAATTAAAACCTAAAATAATTGATTGACCTTCAAGAAATACCAACTGGTTTGTCAATGAAAACATGGGATATTCTGCGGTTTATCTAATAATTATTGCGGTGAATCACAGAAAATATGGCATTTCTAAGCAGATTCTATATGTGTGTTGTCATAGTTATGCGAGTGAGTGAGATGATATCATTGTAGGCTTTACGCAACGAAGAGAGTATCATATTCTATAAGAGAAACAGCCAAGGTCTTGTATACGAAAGAATATGGCGATTTTAGAAATTTTGTGTTTCTATGTAAACATTATATTTACTTTGTAAATTGTTTGTATGAAAGGATCTGTTGAGACATGACTTTCAATAAAACATCGTAACAATGTAATACATCTAACAATAAATGGTTTTATTAAATACGCAAATAAAGTAAGAAAATAAAGTTCGGTAACTTTGTGAGCAATTTCTTAGTCTAGTTCTGTATAAATTTACGCGTGACAGGAGTAGCTAAGGAGCACCAATTTAAATAAATCAAGTACTTACCACGAAACCATAGAGATTAGAAACTCAATTCAATTGGCAAATGGCGTACCTTCCTCCATATGTGTCATTATTTAGTGGTGATAGTTCGTCGTCAGAATTGTCGCTCTGCTCCTCCCTCCGCGCCTTCCCGCCGGAGGTCGCCATTTTGGATCTGAAATTTATTCACTATTTTTATTAAATATTATACTCAAATATTATGCCAAAAGTATGTTAATCTAAATTGTGATTTACTGTCGTGTTTTAAACGCTTAATTGTTTTTGATAGACTGAGATCAAACAAGATGATCGATAAATAAAGTATTTTCTACTACTTCATAAAAAAATCTTATGTGTTAAGTAGTTTTAAGACATTACTCTAATTATAACTTGTATTTATTTTTATATATCATATATTTGTGATGAATCTATTGTTTCTTCTTGAATAAATAAAAATCCAACAGCGGATTAACCAAACAAACTCTTATGTTATTTAATATTCAAATAGTATACATTTGTACGTAAACATAGGTTTATGTATACATTTTATCAAATGCATAAACTTATATACATACGTTTATGCATTTGCTTATAAAGCTATATAATTTTACAACATTAATTGGTAGACGAAACATATCACGACCTAATGCGTGATCGACCGGTTTTTCAATGACTTTGGCAACATTTGCCAATACATATTTTATGATTTTCCAATGATTTATGTTATTACTACGATAAAACATAATCGAGATTTTATACTAAAACACTATCTAGATTAGACTTGCGACTTACCCGCTTTGAATTAAGATTAACTATCTTATTAACATTTTAAAATTGAGTTAGACAACCAAAATGTGTTCAGCAATTTTTAAGTTTGAAGGATTTTAATGAAGTTATTTTTTAATAATGCTTTTTATAGGTACTTAGTATAATATCACAAGAGTTTGTATAATATTAATTGAATCAATTGGACCATTACATTAATTTTTAATTATATACTTTATATTTTAGCTTTGTACAATAAACATTATATTAAATATTTTATTTACAATGCAACAGCCATGCCGTGAATCATATCCCACTTTAAGATAGCGCATAACTTAAAGGTCGATAATCTCTTGCAAATAGTATTTATAATAAATATATTTTTCATGTTTAAAGAATATATAGTTATACTGTTTATAATGAATAATTCACCTTATTCGATACTGGAATCAAAAACCCAGATAAAAAAACTTGAGTTAGTTATATTTAGCTCCAAGAAATCTACATAGTGAAGTTTATGCAGAAAAGCGTTCTACAAAAAGAGGAGTCAAAAGGGCGGATAGTTTTCTTTACTACAGATTCATAATATGCCAACTGTTTCCGCAATAACCAGTGTAAAAATAAAAGTCTAAAAAGAAACGTATGCCCTTAAACGTTTCTATCAGTTTTATTGTTCTTTTTATTAGCGTCCAGGCCGACAGACCGAAGGTCAGCGACTTCCTCGCGTAATGGACAAAGAGTTTATGCGGGCTCAAAACTTAAATGCGATTAAGAATAAATCCTTTATTATAGCTAGGATAAGAAACTCTTATCATTTTTTTTTAGATTCAGGGACCAGCCAAAAAGTGTTATATATCCTTTTAACATTTTCAATATGTTTATTTACTTAATATCCATCAGAGTTACGGAGGTACCCACTACTAGTTGTTATATCAAAGATTTATCGAATAATAACAATAATATATTAAAATCCTTCTTTTGAGTGTGTATATTACACATGCGTGGATCAAAGCTTACACCAAAATACCAGATTATGTACGGTTTACTTTCACTATTGACGGCCAGTGCCCCCCACTGCCTGACTCATGGCGCAACCTCACGCCTTACCTTACTTACTTATTCTTTTTACAAGTTAATTTTGTGGATTTCTTAGATTAAAATGATAATTTTAATAAAACATGAATATGTTGTAATCGTTATAATGATATGAATTTTATTACAAAATGGCGCTATTCGTATGTTAGTTTAGGAGTTTATTCTCATATGAATAATTAAATTAAAAGGTTGCATAAACTTATTTTGAATGTATACTAAATATCCAATGCTTATTACTTTGTACTTAGATATTTAACAATTTTGAACTTTATAACCGCGTCCATGGCTTTAGGTACCGCTTAAGGCGTACTTGACTATTTGCTAATTGTGAATCAGTCGCAGAACCCCACATGAAATTTTACCAATGTAAATAGTTCAACAAATCAATGGTTCGGTATTGTATTGATATGATACACTCAATAATAAAACATTGACAAACTGTAACCTCCTTATGGTTGAATGCCTCTCAAGGTACATGAGACATTGCGTGACAGGTTATATTGCGTATCCATGTAACATTTATAACGTAATGTTAATATATTAGGTTTAAATACAATTTACAGTTATGGACATCACAATTACTTTTTTTTACTACTGAAAGTTAACGCTTAGAATTTTGATGCATTTTATACCGCTTATGTATGCAGATAGGTATTACAAAACTCGCGCGAGCTATTGCAAGCGCGTTGAATTCTTTTATATAGGGTAAAGTTTTGGTGCAATGTATAACACTGTTAGTCTCTCTATAAAGCCAGAGAAAGAGGTTACAAAATTTTTATAATAAATAAAATTGGTTCTTCAAGACCCTTTTGAGGTAGTACTAGAGTTTTGCAATTATATTTTTTCGTAAATACATATTACTTGTACTTGATGATACTTGTATATTCTGTTACTACAGAACTAAAAGAAAAATGATAAAGTAAACAATAATAAATTATTAATATAGTTTTCTACGTCCAATTAGTTTACAGTATATTTGTAAGGGATAAAATTAACTTACGAATCACGACAGTATCGCAATGCCGCGATGAAATGCTGCTAAACTTTTGAAATTCATGTCAGTTTTCTATTTATTAATTCTTAATTATTATTATTATTGCTATATAGGTTAAGAATATGAATAAACATTAACTTAGGACTAAGTATTTATATTAAGCAGGGTGTATATTAAAAATCTATGATTTTGCAATTTGTCCTCGCCAATTCGAGTTAATTTGATTATCGTTTCAGGTACACGCGAGCCTGCAATATCCTGAATGTGCGTTTATTCGTTTGTAAAAAAATATTACGAAACAACTTGATTTTAATATCACAGCGTAGCCATGACCATTATTTTCCGATTTCACTTAACTATAGTAAATTAGTGAAAATTATAGTTACTACAAACTCCGATAATTATAAAGTCAAACGTCGTTCCTATGTAATAACAACGTTTAAGCTTAATTTTCACAGCTACTAAAACGAAATATTCTCTGCTTAATTTTTTAAATAAAGTAATAAAAATCGATGAAGGAAGATGCATATCTCAACATATGCCACAGTTTGAAACGCGTATTTTTCACGTCGATGAAGTTTCAAATTATCACGTATTTATAAGTATACTATCGTTCAGTCCCGGCTTCGCTGGATATTTATTGTATTAAATATAATAATTACACATACTTTGCTCTAGTGTCAATAGTTTCCGCAGTGCATGCGATATAGGAATTTTTTCCCACTTTGGTTTTCGTCCAAGTTTTCATACGCATCATTAACTTTATGAAAATATTCTATAGGCTATGTTCATCAGGGATGATGTAAGATTCTAATGGTGAATGAATTTTCACATCATTATGTTTTTTCTAATATGCGATTCATCGTTTGACCTTATTGAAACGAATGAATATTTAAAATCTAGGAAGTGTTTTCATTAATATTTATAAGCTGATTTATTACTATAAGAATGCGACATATATCCAAATAAGATTTCTACATTTTCATCATTGGAAAATAGTTGCTCGTGAAAAATCGAAGAATAGGCGAGATGTCTCCTGAACTTCGCGTCTATAAATTACAATTGATCAGATAATCATCCATTTTTAAATAGTTTATAGTTACCGTCAATATTTAAATGTACTCTTAAATCCTAAATTAAACTGGAATTCACTAATGCGTAGGATAGCAATTAAAATTACGAAACGATTACAGCTAATGCCATAAGCGTAATTAAAAGTTAACTTGTTCTTGGCGAGTAACAGTTGGGTCATAACGCATTGTTTTTTGTTAATTATGTAATAATTATTACGGAAACACTAAATTATTCAAACTTAGAACGACCCTCGAGACCGGATATATTCGAGGACCAAGCTGCCACGCACAAATTCACAAAGAAGTCAACACGATTTCTTTGACATTAAATGTCACATCTAGAGAAATTTCTCGCTATTACCAAGAATTTAATTTCTCTTCATATTAGCATTAGTAATTAATACAATTCAATCGATATCTTAAGTACCCAAATCAAATTTAGAATAACGACAAAGATATTATAAAGCTATAACTTATTCATAGATCGTTGATATTTTTTGTAACGATATAAAATACCAGTGATTACGTTTACAAGGTTTCTCGCTCTTACTTATCGACTGAGCAGCCTACATTCACTTTTGTTTGGCATTGCACGATCTGCAATAGTTATATCTAAGTCTTATACAATTTTTATTTGGCAAATTGATATGATCTCAATAAGTTAAATAACAACGACACTTTAGGTACATATCCTGAATATAAATACTTTGTTCTTAATATTGTCATCTACATTTAAAAACCCCACGATTTCGTCAAGTCACGGCTTCGCACTTTCGAAAACGAATCTTAGTTTTTAAAACTTCTCCGCTCTTTAAGAAATTGCAATTAACAGTCACTAACGGTCGTTAAAGTAGTTTCAAGCTTATGTATACTAATTTTAAAATCCTAAAGGAATTAAGGTATGTATGGATTAGGGCTAGACTTTCTTGACAGCTGATGGTATGAGGCGGTTGGATCAACTTAAATAAAAAAACTATTTTTAATATTTAAATTATGACGCTTAAACGTAGTACAATGATAGTTTATAAATAACTTACGGTTAGTAGAAGAAAGAGAAATCCGTAATGTGTGTCACTATATAAGGTTCACTCGCGAGAGTCGCATTGTGCGGCTGTGTTGTCGGGTCGCTGCGCGCTTACTGCCTTGCGCCCGCGGTTCACGCGACCTCTCACTTTAGAACTTTACTTTCTGACCAGGTTTTGTCTAACTATTTTTTATCTAAATAAGTACTTGATTTAACCTTCATAATTAATTTTGAAGGTTAAATAGCTCAAAAATTAATATGTATTAAAATAGTATTTTTTATTTCACCCTGACTAACGTAATATATATTTTAGATAATTTTATAAAAGATAGTGAGTATCTACTTAATTTAGTTGTCAGATGCATATTTCCCTACTTCAAAATTCAATTGTAGTCTACATTTTAATTCATTTAGTCAGTAAGTAGAAGAACATTGCGGTCAAAAGATAAATGAAAGAAATGCTAAGCCAAAATATTTATTAAAAACATAATTATAAAATCACATGTAACTTTCTCGGTCCCTAAAACGAACAGTACTACGTCGTGGTGGCGGAGCGGGTTCATCGTCGCTGTCCAGCGCGGGTTCATAGCCTTTGTTCATGTAAGATGTTCTACCGACTGATCCGAGCTAGACAAAAAAAATCATGTTAATTACAAGTACTTTGTAAAATACCGACATCGAATGAATTGATTTAATAAGTGACTGGAATTGGTTCTCCCTAAGTGCTGATGATGACGTCATGTCACGACAAGATTATATTTTTGTACTTTTTTAACCAATTTTAAAAACCCTGAAGGATTTTAAGAATTCGATGCGTAACATTGGGATCGTAATATCAGAATTTCGTGGTACGAAAACATCCACGTAGAAAAACTATTGACACCTTTCGCTGTTATTACTATTATACTTTATTATTAAGCAAGTTACTGATCAGCCGCCTGTTCCTTCCAACATGAAATGTACCTATATTATTGTTTCGCCGAGATTATGCAGCTTCTTACATACTCCTTACGATATTTTGCTTTTGCACTACAAGCCAGTATTCAGGCCCTATCCCAGCACAAATTGCTGCGTCAGTGTCTCGGGATGGACTGCGGGGCGCAGTGGAGAGCTGGAGCACTGTCGTGCGCCGGCCCGTAATAACAATTAGTTATGTAACACATTAAATTGATGTAATTTTATCAATTTTTTTTTCTGAAATGGATTACTTGGCTTGCGATAAAATATATTGTGTAAATTTCAAAACCATGTTCTATATACATTTTCGTCATAAAATTAATTCAAAGTTTCAAAAATTGGCTATGTTTGGATTTTTTTCTATCAAACGTTATTTAAATCTAGTATCGATCTTTCAAAATGGATACATAAACTACTAAACTCCACATATTTTTTCCATTCGCCTACTTCAAGAAACGATGACGAAAAATGGAAAGAAACAATGTAGTTTTTTGGAGCTTGGCGACCAGATCGGTCCTTAATTGCACATAGTTAGAAAAAGCCGTCATTGCTTAGCCCAGGTGTTAGAAACAAAATCACTATTCACAGGCGTGACACACGAACCCCAAACGAATTTGTATGCAAACGGTTTCATTGAAAAATACCTACGAAGTCAACGTTGAGAGTTGCACAATAACACTTTACATTGAAATCGTCTAAATAATTATAAGTTAAGACTATACTTTGTTCGTTATTTGTTTTATTTTTAACTATGTCCACTGTTTTGTATACTGAGCCCCGAGTATTCTGATTGTTACGAACAAAAGGAATGTTGCTTATAATAAATTATTATACTTACATCAACAAGTGGTTCATCATAAAGGTATCCAGAAGTAGAATCCCGCTGCAGTTGTGACCGCCGTCGGTCAGCGAGTACCGAGTCTCGCCGTGTCATGAGCGCGCGTAAAGTCGCTCTGCGCGTCGCCGCGTCACCGCCCAGGGATGGCAGACGGTTCAGAGTATCTGTAGTTAATGTATTTCGCTATATGAAGTCTTTACTAATATAATATAATAAAGAGCAAAGATTTGTATGTTTATAACGAATTAATCAAACATTACTTATCCATCAATAACATTGCTTTTATTTAAACACATTTTAAAACGAAACGTCCAGCCGTGCGTAATCGGGAAAGGTCGCTAATATTAACTATAATAAGTTTAAATGGATCAATAATATTTACAATCAGCCTGTTAATTGCCTATGTACGTATTTTGTTTGTTCTAAGGTCTTAATTCATCTTCATTCATAACAATTGAGTATTTCCGAACCAATTCGACTTAGCGTTCAAACTCAAACTGAAAATATCTTTATTCATGTAGGTAAACAAGTGCACTTATGAATTGTCAGAGAGAAGTTAAATTAATTGTAAATTTACATTTACTACCAGTTCGCAAGTCAAGGGCGTAGAGCGGGTAAGAAGAACTGGCAAGAAACTTTCCGCCACTCTTTTTAATCGCCAAGTATTGTCATACAAATTATTTCTTCAAGAACGTACCAATTCTTAAAAGGTCGGCAACGCCCTCTCGTGCCTTAAGCATTGAGAGTGCCCATGGGCGGCGGTATCACTTAATATCAGGTAAGCCTTCTACCCGTTTGCTATAAAAATAATTAATGATATATTTTGTATCTTACTGTTATCACTATTCTGAAGTATCGTAAGGCGACGTTTGAAATTAGCGTCCAAGTTGACAACGCTTTGTTTATTATCCCTGGCTTTTTCGAGGTTGTGTAAAGTCTTTCTTCGGGATACAGTGGAGACATCCACACCTCGTTTTTCTAAATCATCGACGTTTAATTTTTGCAGGTCTTTGGCTATTTCGACAGCACGCTTCTCGAAAAGGGCATCGCCGGTCATTTCGTGAGGCTAAAATCATATTTATAATAAGTACGGTCTCGTTTAGAACAATTGTTAGTTAAGTTTTGTTTTAGAAGTCTTAGCAATATAAGAAATGTTTAGAAGGATGTAATAATTTACTTGGGTACACACAGATCTTACGGATTTGCAGAACTAACAAATTAATCCAAAAACAATAAGCCATAATAATCATAAAAGAATAAATAACATTTGTTCAAATTTTGTTGATTACAAAAGAAATTAAAGATTCCATCGAGCATTACCAATTACAGGAATCTTGTGGTTAAAAACTAATGATAACCACAACATTTCGGTATCTTTTTATCTCGATATTTTAATTGCAAATGACATGAAGTCAAGTTCCAGAAAATATAATTTCAAAATATTTTATAAATATACTTTGCTCTATACAGCTAATCCAAGACCGAGAACTAAGCTATTTCATACACATGTATAACTTTTTTTAAATTATCATATTAGTAAAAAATATATAATACCTTTTTGGTGAAGTACCAGTTTAGTTGCGCCGTAGACAGCAAATGAGTAAGAGTCCCCATTCGATGGAATAACATGCCGATAAATTGAATTACCATCACCAACCCAAAGAAAATAATGAAAACGGATCCAATAGGCTCTAACATTAGGAATTCGCGGTCGATTTGCACCTAGAAACACGCATACTCAGAAAAAATATTCGGCCAATAACAGATGCAATTGTTAACTATTTTCATACAAAAAATACATGCGCACATTTTCCCCCACTAACAAAATCTGGAAAAATTACGTGCCAAGTCTTATACAGAATTCACAATAGGGTACAAGATTATTATTAATGTTTGTAAATGAATATGACTGATGTCGGTCACATTTAATCTAGTAAAATTGTCTCTTGTTAATAATGTCCGTCAAATCCAGCTTTTGGTCTTCTAATATATAAAATTCTCGTATCACAATGTTTGTTCCCATACTCCTCGGAAACGGCTCGACCGATTCTTATGAAATTTTTTATGCATATTCAGTAAGTCTGAGAATCGGCTACTATCTATATTTCAAACCCCTAAATGTTAAGGGTGGCCCTAAATGTTTATTTTTAGATAAAAAAGTTTTTATTTTATATGATACAGCATACAAAAAAACATACAACCTTTAATTTTCACCCCTCTACGATCAATCCCTATTTTTTATTGGTTAATTAAAATCTTACGACTTGTACTCTCAGGTTTATATTGAGAAAAATTCACAGAAAAACTTAAAAAGTTTTTAATCCGTAAAACGTAGTCTCTGGGGTAGCATAGCAAAATGTTTCATGTTGGTATGTACTTAAAAGATAGGCTAAATAAAATCACATTAAGGAGAAACGAAGTTCGCGGGGGCAGCTAGTATAGTATGAAAATGTTAGATTAATCAACGCATTGCTTTATGACTACCTAAACAATATAAGGCGCTATTTATCGCTATTGAATGACCTAGACTCGTCGTCGTAAAACCGCCACTATTAGCGAGTTTCTTTCATTATTAATTTGAATTGTAAGGGTTTTATGCATTTCTGGTAAGGCGTATTACAATGCACAAAAATTGAAAGTAATGTAATAACCATTCTGAAATATAACGATTATTGCTATGGACGCAGAATCTTGCATACGCGAAATCCATGCGAGCGAACTTGTTGCCAAAAAAATCCTAATATAGAAAAATCTTACCATATTATTATCCTTGTTATATTCGATCTTTATCTTCTGTCCAAAAGGCCATTTGATATGCAATACATCTTGATTGAGTTGCAGTATGAATACTACTACGACGAACAGCACGTTCAGCATCAAAAAGGCAAACACCATGTTATCGCGCAAGTTCTTCAATTCAGTTTTGATTCTATCCTAAAGAAAAACATCTATTATTATAAATGTTCATCCTGAAGGATTCGATTCACAAAGTACAGAAAATATGAACTTGAAATTTTGAAAAATCATACGAAATTTTATGCAGGAAATTTCTTCATAAAAAGTTATCTACACTAAATATTATAAAGATGAAACATTTGATAGTTTGTTTGCATAGTTTAATAATAATAATAATCTTTATTTCTTCGCTCACATATACATACAAGGTTATTATGATTAAACTAAGATGATAACATTAGGAAGTGTATGTGAGAGACTGGTCTCTGTAACAGGAGACCTGAGTGACAGATAGCCAGCCTCTCCACCACCGGACCGGAACACGTACAATCAGGTCATTGTCATAAGATACAATAGAAGAAAATAAGTATTAAGTGCTAAAAGAAAACATTGCAAACGGAGTCGTAAAAATACATTTGGTGTGTGTATGTGTGTGTGTGTATCTCTCTCTCTCTAAGTGTGTGTGTGTGTGTATGTCTCTCTATTTAAGTGTGTGTGTGTGTGCGTGCGTGGGTGTGTGTATATGTGTGGGGGAGTGGGTGTGTTACAGAATAACAGTTATTAAATCTTCTGTTTCATCATAACTCAACGTCTTCAGCCAAGTAGTAACCATTTTTTTACATTCATATTTAGATAGTGGGTTAATGTTAATTTTTTCAATTAATTTATTTTTTTCTTTATTGTTTGTTTGCTTTACACCTACTGGACCGGATTGATTTCTTTCACAATTAGAATTCTACATTATCCGTGATGAACATAGGCTATAGAATATACTTGTATATTATAAAATAAGTTAAGACGTGCTTTAGACACAAACTGAAGTCCAAATCAGTCATGATAATGGCGAGAGACGCTAAGTAGTCAACCAATATTATTAATAGTCAAACGCGATTTTACCTGTTCTGCTTTGTTCTCATCAATAGGCCTCAAGTAGGCGTCAACTAAGTCCTTCCAAAATTCGGTTTCAGCCGTCGTCAGAAAATCAACTTCACCTTTTTGCAAATTCGGGTCTTCTATCCAATATGGGTTTATTAGATCGTCTCGCTCTTCCTGAAATAATTCATTAATAATGTAACAGTATTTTTTTCCTGATATTTTGAAAACAACAAATTAAAGGAATAGTTTTATCGATTAAACAAAAGCGTCAATGAAATCGAAGCTAAGGGCCTCTGTTGTTATAATAAATATCGAAAAAATTTCACGTCTCTCTAATAATATCCATAGAATATAAAAAATAAACAACTACATGGCTGGATTATTTTAAAGTTTTTACTTACATATTAAACATTTAAACAATAATTCATGTCACGGAAAACACAAAATTGATTAAAATTTGTCTGTTCACTTGTTGACTTTCATTAAAATAATGTAAATAACAAATTTGACATACCCGTGGTATTTCAACGGAGTCTTCACTATCTTCATATTCGGTTAACATTGAGAGTGTGTCATTACGTATACCCATTGACGAACGCCGACGAGCTCGGGGCTCAGTTATTTCTTGTGGGGCGCCTCTGAAATAAGAATCTCAATTAAGAAATCGATCGTAAAAGAAAAATAAATAAAGTAATAAATTCAAAATACTATGTGTATTTACATTGTCATAACGTCATTTACACGAAAAATTACTTGTCAACCTGTCAAAGTTAAAATACCTGTTAAGCGAAAGGAAAAGAATTACCTGGTAAGTAAATATATATTTTTAAGGTAGGTATAGTTCTAGTAAATATCCAGGACGATAAGTCGAGATGCCTTGACAAATGACAGTGCGTGTCGAAAAATTTTCACTTATAATACCACAAGAGCTTCAAAATTATCGGGTATTTCGGGAAATGCCAGATAATTTTGAAGCTCGTGTGGTATTCGGGGGATTATTTTTCCGACCCAAATGTCGGCCAATAGAATTGCACCATGAGACGAAATGTACAGTTAACAAATAAGAATTTCATAATGAATAAAACAACTACTTAATACTTTTCTTGAAGCAACTACCAGAGAAAATTTTCAAAAAATTATCAGTATAATACCATGTAGGTTGTACCACGTGACGTCGAATGGTGCAATTCTATTGGTCGATATTTGGGTCGGAAAAATAATCATACAAATTTGGTTTTCGACTTACTTCATACACTACTGTTAAGGCATCTTGACTAAGAACCCAGAAACGCATATGAAACATTACTGATATTGACAGAAACTGGATTGACTGGACTGGATCTCAATGTCAGTTACCAAGAAACATGTAGACAAACATGCATATACTTATGAAATTTTACACGTGCTTGGAAGCCAAATAGAAGATAATACTCAATATCACGTACCTAATAAAAAATAACCATTTTGTGAAAAAAAAACTTACAAATTATCAAGTCTTTTCTCAATCTTTTCGAGCGCGCTAGATATCTTTAGTAGATGCAAATCTTCCTGGTATTCCTTGGGGTTCGTACAACATAGGCAACGGAAGAGTCCAGAAATGCTGAACTCTATAGAACCACTCGTTTCTTCAGATTTACCGAACCAGCTCATTACACTCTGGGTGTCCATCTTCTTCGTTGCCTCTTCGTTTGCCTTCTTCTCTAATTCCAAGTCCTAAAAGAAAAATATTATAAGTTTTGTGTCCTCCGTATTGTATACGAGGTTCTATGTTTGATTTCCGACGAAGCACAAAGTTATTTCAAGTTCAAAGAGACTCGCATACTAGTCTCAATGAGGTTGGAAATGTTTGCCTGTTAAACTAATTTTGTGTCTTTATTATGTTAGCTATATTCAACATTTCAAAATGTACATAGAACAAGACAAATAACATAACATAAATTAACGTTATATTTGTTTGAAATTAGAAAAATAGAATTTTATGAGAACAAACTCGCCTTCAAAGTCTTCTTAACCGCAACTTCTCTTGTACCCCAAGATACGTTGTTAAGATTACATAATGAGTATATTATAAGCAACATGTACATGCTTGGAATGGTTATGTAGTAGATTCCGATGTACAGTAAACAGGAAATTTCTTGTGGATGTAACGCACCCGTTACGAAAAACAGCCCGAATGTTGCCACAAAGAATATACTGGTGGGTGCTAGCCACCCGTCCTCTACTATTTGTAACGCTATCCCGACTATCACAAACATCATAACCATAGCGTATAAACATGTTATTATGTTTGCGAATTGTATCTGAAAAAATATGAAAATATTAGTTTTGTTTAAAAAAGAAGAAAGTGCGAACAATCAAGAAATATACCGCGTAACAATGAAACATTAGAGACTACCACGGTGTCATAATTATTTAACATTATATACTTTACAACATTTTACAATTACAAATAGTAATTTATTTACAGGATTTTTTTGCTAATATTAAATTAAATGCGTGAAAAATCTATTTAACATTTAAAGATTTGTTAGATTAAAAAAAAACTTCTTATCGACCACATTTTTTTCTGTTTTTACACGCGGTTTTTACTGGTTTATTTTCAATGAAAATTAATAATCACTTACTTGTATTTTAGAATCGCAGGTCATACAAATAATGATGAACGCTATAACAGGTACTGCATTAAGAATCAACGCATTTGTATTACTTAGTCCAGTGATGGCGTTTAGAGCTCCAATCATCATCAAGAATATAGTTCCAGGACCCAAAACTGTACCGGCCATTAACAATATCTGAAACATCATTACATTATAATTAATAGAAGAGAACGATGTCCGAAATACAAACTCAATGATTTTGCGCAATTTATAATTTCTCTAATATCTGTGTAAATCATATTTTGTTGCTAAAAATATTAATTTTGTAGATGAACTCAAGAGAAATTTGTTTGATATTAATAAAGATATTTTTAATAATAACAATATTTCCAAATCAAAACATTAGTGTTTTAAAAACTGATAAGATAAAAAGGATTAAATGTATAATTTAAATCTAGATTAATCCAAGATTATATACGGGTCAAATAATTAATGTTATCATTAAAGTGTTATATTCATAATTATTTTTATTATTCAAAATCAATTATGAATCGCAGACAAAGAAATCAAATTAGCTCGTAAAACTATGCTGAATATTTAAGTTAAAATATAAAACGACTACTGTATAGCCAAAACTGCATTTTTCACGCAAACTTTTTGTACATTTATGAGCTTTGCAAATTAAAAGAAAAACGACAAAATACCAGAAAAATACAGACTAGCACTGATTTGGTATTTTTTTGCTATTTTGTCGATGAGCGAATAATAAACAAAAATATTTTTGCCCTCTAAAAATTTTTTTAAGGAAATTTTGAGTTGAATCATACCAAAATTTATAAACAAATAGATGAACATCTAATTTTATTATAAAAAGTGTCTTAATATCAATTTATAGCTATTATTTGTTAGGGAACGATTTCACTAAACAGTTTTCTTACTAGATTATCTACCTGATACGCAATATATAGCATAGATATGTTGTCATTGGCCTTAACAGTATGTTTGGCATCAGTCAACAGATCCAAAATATTGGCCATAGTAGATGGAACCCAACGTCTCCGTTGGTTGAAGAACTCGTCAAATCTTTCAGGACAGTGAGTATATGCATCGGATGCCGCTGAATATTCCACACGGTAGCCTCGTTGAAGGAGTAAGGTACACAGCCATCGATCTTCACCTATAATGTCATTCATGACTTAATACTTTTAGCAAACAAACAATTTATAGATGTTAATTCTATGTTTTTAAAATTAGGAATTTCAATACAAAAACTGGATTATTCGCCAATTGATTTGTCTTTAATTAGAAAGTGTAAACCCAAAGAAAAAAACAAATGAAGACACTCAAGCAACCCAGTTACAGAGCCTAAAACGCATATTTTTATATACACAAGGGAAAACGTCATGAGCAATACAAACGCTAAAATCTACCTATCTAAGATTAACAAGATTTATTAAATAGTCTTATAAAATATTGATAACCATACCCTGATCGTATTGAACGTAATGTCGCGCTTCACTAGCAGTGAGAGTGTATTTCTTCATAATGTTATCGTCCATCAAAGCCTTTCCTCGAAACAGTGAAAAGCAGCCAGGACTACAGAGAACACACCCAATCATATGTTCAGTGGCCTTTTGAAGCCAGTGACCAATCGCGTACTCAAATATTTGGTACCAAGCCATGAAACCTAAAAAGATTTTTTTCATTTATTCTAGTATAGTCTGAATATCCCATTAGTCAGTCACTGTGGAAGTAGAAGTTGTCACATGACAATTTAAACAGTATGATTGAAGTTATTTCATTTGTAGAATTTGAATGTGTTAATTAATAAATGAGGAAATTGGGAATTGGATCATAAGCTTTAATTGTCGTTTCAGTTTTCCGCAACCCATTTCTTTATTGGACAATTTCCAATTCCTTTCCTAATCATTTTCAATTAAATTGTTTTATATTTTTTTAAATATTACATACCAAAGCATTTTTTTAAATCTGGGTGGTTAAAACTTCTCAATTAATATTCAATTAAGATCTAACACATGTAAAATATAATGCTTCATATTTGCTACTAAATGCCTGTTTTTGCAGTGAAACTCTTTGGCGCCCCAGGGGAAAATTTTTTCTGAGAAAAAACAACACAACAATTATCTTAGCGGAGGAGGGGGGGGGGGGGGGGGGGCGCCCCGGAGGGGGGGGGGGGGGGGGGGCCACCCCCCCCCAAATTTTTTTTTTTAACACCCAAAAAAAAGGAAGAAATTTTTGTTATTTTTTTTTTTTTTTTCCCCCACAAAAAAATAAAACCCCCCCCCCCGCAATTTTATTTTAAAATTCCCCCCCCCCCCTTTTTTTTTTTTTTTTTTTTTTTTTTTTTTTTTTTTTTTTTTTTTTTCCCCCCCCACCCCCCCCTCCCCCCCCCCCCCCCCCCCCCCCCCCCCCCCCCCCCCCCCCCCCCCCCCCCTTTTTTTTTTTTTTTTTTTAAAAAAAAAAAATTTTTTTTTTTTTTTTTTTTTTTTTTTTTTTTTTTTTTTTTTTTTTTTTTTTTCCCCCCCCCCCCTTTTTAATTAGCCGTGGTCATTTCAAGTCTTGTTCAAAGGATCAAAGTTTGAGAGACAAAATGATAACAACTCGTCTAACTAGATTTCAGTTTGACAGCCTTCATAAACCAAGCCTTAGGTTTCTTAGTATGCTTACCGGATCCAACAGGATGAATACGTCCACAGGCAGCTCCTAAATTCTTATCTTTCTTCATCAAATCGATAAGCAAAGTCAACGCACTAGGTTTAAAATCAATGTCACCATCTAACGCTAACAGGTAGCTGTTTTCTGCTATCACTTCCTTACGGTCCACTGAGAGTGGTAGGTCCATCAAACGGTGGCCCAGCAAATAGTACATGTACATAACCTAAAAATTATAAATTTACTGCCAATTTAAAAAGTCATCACTCAAGTTGCTAATACACAATGCTTTATGGGGCAGAATTCCTGACTAAACACAACACCTGTGCCAGTACTCTGTAACATGTATAAGCTATAGCAATCTCAAACTTAAGTTTGCATGGCACAAACATTCAATATTAAATGCTAGATCGCTACCGCTATTAGAAGTTACAGACTATCGACTCTTCTCGTTTAGTTGTCCAATAAAAAATAAATCAAAACTTTCAGAAGAACATTTTTTATGTTCCCTTAAAAAAATATTAAAACGAAAGCCAGCAGAAAACAAACTAAATCATCAATGGTAATACCAATTCAATTATTAAAGAATCGAAATAAATATGGTTTATAGACGCAACTACTCAATTCAGATTTATTACCGCATTTCCTTTATTCATAGTTAAACACTATTTTAGACTCAATATTAGAATCGTTATCATGATAGATTGAGATATGAGACATTTTGCTACGATATCAGATAGTAAAGCTAAGAACGCAATAGGCCAATGGCAATATAAACGATAAGGTTAAGGTGAATGCATTAAGTATTGCCAAATCAATGCAGAATATAAGGTATTTGTCTTTGTTCTACGGAATAGATAAATAAAGATGGAAAGACTATAGCACCACAAGCGTACCGCAAGATTTAGTTGGCTCTATAAATGAACTTAGTTATTTCTTACGCACGAAATTTCATAGATACATTCTATATAGAAGAGTTTTACGCATGCGTTCTGCGCCCTTGATTTAAGAACTGGCAATAAATGTAAATTTAAATGTTTTATCGACGTTCAAATGATAATAAATTTTACCTAAGGCCTACTTATCTATTCCACAATCTATACTACTCGATGTTCAATGATATGCTAGACATTGTAAAACTATTAAGCCTGCAATTAAATGCCAGTTAAATATATAAAAAAAATAAAATAATATATTAAATTTTTGAGCTAAAAGCGAACTAAAGCGCGCTATTATATTTCGTCGTTCTCAAGGAAGTGCTAGGAAATCAATTCATAGATATTAATTATATATAGAGTATAAATGACTCTCATAGCTAATAAAGGATTATTTCTCATTGTACTTATAAGATAATTTAGATACCTGAGACCATCTCTTCTTATGTCTAATTTTCGATTTATCCTTCAAGTGGCAAATCATTTTATTCTTCCCAGGCAGTGTCCAGACTAACCTTCCACCATACGGTGTTGGAAATTTCTTCGGTGGCCGAAGCCTTATATTCGTCAAATGCACTTCTGAGGCCGACTCATCTATTGTATCAACTAGGGTTTTTACGAAACGATTGACTTGCGAATCTTCAGCACTGTGATCTGACACTTCGAATGCATCGTCCAAGTAAATGTGGGCTGCAATAAAAAAAAATTACCCTACGCTGTACCGTAACTTCACTACTATCACTCTATTATATCAATTGAAATATGAAAATAGTTTACGCCTCTTTAACATTCGTTCTGTAAGTTCACGCATAAAAAATGTATATTAGAATAATATTTATAATATGTATTAGCATGAATGTTATTTAGAATTATCATTTTTAAAAGTTAATAATAATGTATATCGAAAGAATACTTTTGTGAGAGCTATCACAAAAGTATTCTTTCGATAATACCGTTATTTTTAATAACGATTTGTCAATGTACAATAGGTACTATATCCTAGTCATTAAAACCAAACATAATTTGAAAAAAATGCATACAATATTGAACCGCCGTGAGGTCGTGCGTTCGAACCCTGTCTGTGAATCTTAAATAAAAATTCCTCATATTTTAAAGTAAAATTACTGGTAATCTGCATGTGTTAGAAACTAATATCGAGAGGTGTCATGCACCTACTCGCACTTTTCCACCTTTTCCCCAGAAATGGAATCTATATAAAATAAGTAATACAGTTTTACCATATTTCTGTGTTTAACTTACTTTCAAGCTCATAATAATCAGGATCAATAATACCAAGATATTTTTGAGCAACTCTACGTGCGCTTTGGTCTTCATCCAATCGAAGTATGGATTTAAGAAAGCCCAACATCTCTTCCCTTGTTTCGTGCCACATAGTTGCGCATATGTACACTCTAAAAAAATAAACTATTCAGTGTCGTTCATCAACAACCCGAGTGGGTTTAAACAGTACATAAGACTCCGAGGCGTGTAGTTAATAAATCCGTTAAATAATGTATTTCGCATGAAAGTCTACGCTGGAGTCGACGACTCACATAACTATATCATCTAAAATTGGTCGTTTGACACAATAGTCAACATTACACATCAAAACGTAAATTTGTTTCATTATTCAATAGAGGTGCAGTGGATGTTATTAAAATTTAAAATTGCTAAGGTGGTAAGATTCTAGAACGAAAGATGAACTATATATAATATTATATAACAATAACGTAGTGATTGGTTAAGAGCATATCTAATCCAATACGCGTTGTCAGACGACATGATACGTCCTGTCATTACGTCCGTGCGTCTTTTGTTTTATATTCTTGGTCCCCGTATCTGATGACATAGATGGATACAGAAGGAAATAATATGTCGAAGCACTAAGATTTTTTCTGTTTTGGAAATCGAATAGTGGAATTGAGCTAGGTCCTATCCCAGCATGAATTGCTGTGTCAGTGTCTCGGGGACTGCGAGGCTTAGTGGAGAACTGTAGCACTGAGGCGCGCCGGCCCGTAATAACAATAAGTTATGTAAAAGTAAAACATTAAATTAATGTAATTTTATCATTTTTTTTTCTGAAATGGATTACTTGGCTTGCGATAAAATATATCACGTAAATTTCAAAATCATGTTCTATATACATTTTCGTCATAAAATGAATCCAGTGTCAAAAATTGTCTATGTTTGGATTTTTTTCTATCGAGCGAAGTTATTTAAATTGTGTATCGATCTTTCAAAATGGATACATAAACCACTCAAGTCCACCATATATTTTTTCCATTCCATACTTCAAGAAACGACGACGAAAAACGGAAAGAAACAATGTACTTTTTTGGAGTTTGGCGACCAGATAGGTCCTTAATGAGACCATAGAATTTACCTTGTAACGTTATCTGAAGGCTTAACGTCTCGAGGTTCAACGGTGGAACTTGTAATCGAGGCGTCATCTTTCATGTCTAGTATATCCTGAAAAATAAATATTTATCTTACATCGTTTCACATACGGAATATTAAGGTGATTAAATAGACCGATAAATGATATAATCCTGAATTAGAATGGTTTTTATTTCCCTAGTTTCTTCAGCTATATTAAGTAAATGAACAAGTATTTCCTTTATATAAGCAATGTAAAGTATACACTAGATAGCAATTAACGCATTTAAGTGTACGTGTTCACCAAAATAAATTCCTCCTCAAAAATAGTATTTTAATATATAATATACATTTTCCCATATTTCGGAATCAGTTATAGAATACGTGGTACTAATTTAATTATTTTTCACAGTATTTAATCTATTGTGAATCTTATCACAATCGCCTTCACTTATCGTCAGTGTCATCTACTTACGGTTCAAGATCAGTTAGTAGCTGATAAATGTTTAATACAAATTACGACTTATTTAAGTTCATATAAAAAAGGAAATGATATAATTTTTTATATTACACTTAATTAAGGACTCTAAATTAACAATATATGACACATTGTTATATATATGACGGATTTATGCAAAATCAGAACATCTGATACGAAACGGATATATTGTTAATGAACTGAGGCTGAATTAAATGTATAGAAACTAAATTGTAATTAATGCCTTTATTTTTCTAGACTAATTAAATTTCAATGGTTTTATTTGAATTGATTTCATAGTCAAATTTATATGAAGTTGTATGACGAATACCTATGTTAAAGATACTTCACAAAGGAACGGAACGTTTTCATGCAAAACAACAAGACAGCATTTTACATTTAATCGTCTTTTGTTATATTATTTTGAGGAATAACGCTTACTTCACCTTTTACTTGAATTTGGCATAAACTTAAAACTATTGGTATAAATAAAATAAAAACACTTACTTCTACTGGTATATCGGCATCATCATCCCTCGTTCTATTCATGAGCATCGACTGATCGATCAATAACCCGGAATACCAGGGCTTCGCAAACAGTTTGTCGGTAGCCGCAAGACGCTCACAACGAGGTGTCCATGTATGTATGGTGATCCAAGCTTGAGATGCGAGCCACACTAACCAAATCCATGTCATTTCACGACCAATGTAGTGTTGTAAGAAGTATACTGAGAAAGGTTTATAAATTAAAGGAATGTTTGTGTTTCGATTTAGTTGCCGCGTTTAAAAACTAGTTTCTTAGTTTTTTTGTAATTTTTTTTTTTTTATTTGTAATTGGTTTTTTTAATGTTTGTTTTTGATTAATATTTGTATGATCTATCTCGACATGTATGTCATGTTTGCCATTAAGTGCTTGTCACATTAAAAATTGTATTTTGCGATTATTTTACTAATGTATGTGTGCCGAGCGTTGGCAAGCTTTTATCAATAAAAAACATACGAACGAATGCGAGTAAAAGAAATTGTGGTCCTATCCCATATTTTAGAACATTTAATCATTATGCGCATCCGTTCGATTAGTATAGCCACATTATTAAATATTTCAGATAAGGTAGACGATATTGTATGAAATATATCGGGTATACAATATTATGTATCGTAAGTATCATTCTTTCAAATTCAATTCAAATTCAAAAATCATTTAAACATATAAAAGAAACCACACTCCCCCCCCACCCCCCCAAAAAAACCCTTTTTGAAACACCTTTTTCCTTTCCTTTTTTTCCCAACCCCCATCAAGGGCGTAGAACGGAATAGAAGAACTTTTTTTTTTTTTTTTTTTTTACCCCCCCCCCCCCCCCCCCCCCCCCCCCCGGGGGGGGGCCGGTTTTTTTTTTCCCCCCCCCCGCAAACCCCCCCCCCAAAAAAAAAAAAAACCCCCCCCAACCAACCCCCCCCCCCCCCCCCCCCCCCCCCCCCCCCCCCCCCCCCCCCCCCCCCCCCCCCCCCCCCCCCCCCCCCCCCCCCCCCCCCCCCCCCCCCCCCCCCCCCCCCCCCCCCCCCCCCCCCCCCCAAGAACTGGCAATAAACTCTCCGCGACTCGTTTCAATCGCCAAGTTTTTTTGTTTTACACAACGTTTGTAAGGAGCTGCAACCATTACACCATGTTCCACGTGACATCTTTAGTAATTAATAATAATAACATAAATTAAAAACAAAGACTTGTCCTCTATCAGCAGGAGGCATGGTGAAATAGAAGCACGCACTTACATTCTCTTGGGACACATACACGAAAGTCAAGTACGACCAGTCACCACAAGTAAAAATGAAAGTTTAAAATGACTTACTGTAAAAATAAGTGAAAACAATCAATAAATTCATGAAGGGAACAGCTAATTCTATAAACATACCTGGAGGAATCGTAAAGCTCAAGTAATCTGGTATCGTTCCATGATACGCACACGGATTAGCATTCCGTATACCACAAACATATATGAGTATATTAACCAGCACTGGCCCAACCAGACTTAGAGAGAACGTAAAACTGAACTGTTGAATAAGGATTTTGCAGGCGAATTTAGAGCAGGCAAAACAGACATACGCCGCCCCAATTTGTATGACTGCGACCCATAAGGATGACACCCCATTTGCAGGCAGTCTAAAGCTACCCTCAATTATCGTGTGGTCTAGGTCAACCACGTTATTTTGAAGAATCGCTTGGATCTGTAACATTTTGATAACAGATTGTGAGGTTGAAAGATGTTTTGCAAAGAAATTTGAAGGTAAGTGTTAAGGTCCGTACTCACATACGGTATTTCTCGATAGTTTTACTCGAAGTCGAGTAAAAATCAACGTGTGGACCGCATAACTCACAGCTCGAAGGCTCGCACAGAGCCGGCTCGATGGAATTAAATGAAAGTAATCCTTCGAACCTACTCGAAGCGAGCCGTCAATCTTGACTCGAACGTGTGTACGTAACTGCGAGTGGCGCGAGGCGAGCGATAAAATTGTTTTAGAGTTACTCTGGGCCATTTTTCCCCCCCGCCAAATAAAGGGAAGAAGGGGGGGGGGAGAAACAAAAAAGGGGGGGGGGGGGGGGGGGGGGGGGGGGGGGTTTCCAAATTTTGGGGGGCGGCGGCCGAGGGGGGGGGGGGGGGGGGGGGGGGGGATCCCCCCCCCCCCCCCCCCCCCGGGGCGGAAAAAAAAAAAAAAAAAACCCGGGGGGCCCCCCCCCGCGGGGCCCCCCCCCCCCCCAAACCCCCCCGGGGTTTTTTTTCCCCCCCCCCCCCCCCCCCCCCCCCCCCCCCCGCCCCCGCCGGCCCGGCCCCCCCCCGCCCACCCCCCCCCCCCTTTTTTCTCCTTTTTTTCCCCCCCCCAATTTACCCCATCAAACCTCTTCCTTTTGTAAATAAAAAAAAAAAAAACCCTTTCTTTTTCTTTTTTTGTTTTAGAGTTGTCTTACTCGCCCGACGAAGCGCCAAAAATATATTCTCTTCTAACTTTGAAAATAATATTTATTGTTAAAGGCATAAACTTCTTATCACGTACTAATAATAATAAAAAAAGAATCTCAAAACAATTCACTGATACAGGTTGAGAACACCTATAAATTCAATTTAAAAGGGAAAATACTAATAAGACACAATACTCAATATTTTCTTTACAGAATAAACTACACTACACAGTACATACACTTTTTAAAGTTTTGATTGAAAGGTATACATAATATATAACGTAATTACAATAATTATGTTTATGCTATTGAGATCCTAATAAATCGGTGGATCATTTTTATTACAATAATCTAATATTAATATTACCTCATGCACGTAATACTCTCGCTGTCCAAAAGCCTCCGCAGCCCATGAAAAGAATTTCTTCGAGTCGTCACCTTGCAACTCCATAGATACCATTATACATATCATAAATACTATGATTTTCCAAATAGTTAGCACTCTATGCGTGTAGTATCGGGTCTTTTTAAGTTCATCGCGTATCTCACAGAGGTATAAAAAGAATACTGGAATTTAGAGAGATTCATAGTTATATCTAGAAAATTGTCTTTGACTAATTGATTCACAAGAATGCGGAGTTTAGATGGAGATCTGCTTACCCGAAGATTGTCTATCAATATGTCCTATAAAATTTTCCCACCAGGTTAATGATATGCAAATGGTAGCCATAGGAATCGTCCACAATGCTGAAGTACCATCCAGCAAAGGCCAAACAACAAACGCTGTAACTTGAGCAGACACCGATAAAATATCCAGTAGAAGAATTAAATAATATTTAGAATTTGTTGTGTCTCTGGTAAAAATATTCAAGATTCCTGGTACTACGCATAAGGCGTTCATTAACATCGCTCCTTTTACCACGTCTAGCTCTGGTAATATGATTAGGATTAGCGTTGCTACGCCTATTGTATGTAGTGTTTCTATAAGAAAAGCCTAAAAATAAATTAGGCGTTAAATGGTTGTTAAAAATCAGAAGTATCAATTATAACTAGATGCGCCCTGCGATTAGCTGTTTGCAAACCGTTTCTGTATTTTTTTTTTTTATATAATAGAGGGGCAAACGAGCTTGCGGGACGACCAAAAAGGGCAGTCTACGCAGCCCATAGACACCCATTTTTGAGGGAGGAGTAGGCTCGCTTTTTGAACATTTGGAGGTCGTATCTCTGAGGGAAGACCCCTCCCGGGAGCCGATTCCACAGTTCGCTAGTATACGAATATCTCTACTAAGTTAATAAATACTCGGGTTTTCAATGTCTCCGTCGTCCTGCCTTACATGGCGACTCAGTGTTTCAAATCTGGAACCTTTTGATTACCCTTTTGCTTGGATTTCGGGCATTGTTACTACTTTATTTCTACTTTTTTCTAATAATTCAAACGCAATTAGATTCAGATGTGTTTACCGTAAAGAATATTCCTGGGCTAGGTTTCCTAGCGGTCTTGAAGAAGCATATACGCAATGATCTCAAAAACATTCCTAACTCCGGTATGGAAAATATAATGATTATCGCCCAAAGCCATGTTATCCTCTCCTTCAATGTAAGAACCGTTATAAACTGCCTATCCAATGCTGAAAATCATAATGCTTTTGTGTATTATGTCATATTGTTAAAGGATATTAATCTTTTCGTTTATTACTCAATAAGAATTTGTGCATGTGCACACATAAATGATAAGAAAAATACTATTTTAATACAATTTTAACCCGCGCGATTTGTTCGCGATGAAACAGTGAAGCGTAATTTAAAAGATTTAAGTACATAGAAGCGACTTGCTTTATAGTAACGATTGTTACAACTTCTATTATCTCTGTCTATTGTTCAGAAAGGATTAAATCTATCACGAAGTATAGGTAGGTGTAGGTAGGCATAGATAATAATAGAAAATAATTTAAAATACCTACCTAATGCGCTATTACAATGTGGAATCTGACGTCCTTTTTTTAATTGAGAACTCATAAAAAGCATTGTTCCCTTGGCTAAAACAGCTGAACCTAATACTGCTGAAAAAACCGTAATATATGCAATGAGTTTCAGAAATTTCACACTGGAGTCCACCCACTCTGTCGATGCCATAGACCCAGTCTCCTTTTTGATAGGAACATCTCGGAATAGATTCCATCCTTTCGTTTCTTGGGTAGTCCGTTGACTAAAAGTAAGATATTAAAGTAATGTAGTAATATATCGAGTATCTACCAAAGTCAAAGGTCGATAATTAATTAAAACTATGTCCACAGACCATTCAAAACCAGTCCCTTATATGAAAAACCAAACTAAGTTAGGTTCCCTTTTTACCGCTACTGTTGCATTCATAAAGACATCCCTAACGTTTTTTTTATATTAATTTGAATATCCGAAAATTTAGTATGACACATTATGTGGGTAGATACAAAATCCTGTGAAGTAGATCGTACCTCTGAGGCCAAAATTCATAAAGTACGACCACTAGATGTGTATAATATGAAAATCGTTTTGTATCTATCAATAAGTAGGTATTGTTTTTAGGCCAAATTGTGCGCAACTAAAGATACAATTTTAAACATTAAACGTACTCTAATTCGTCATTGTCATCATAAAGAGGGTTAAACTCTGAGTCTGATATGTCGCTGTCATCTGGGATACCCTTGTATTCTGACTTTCTGGCCGCCATTACCTATTTGTCTGCAAAGATTTAAAAAAAAAATATTTTTTTATCATTTTCGTGTATAACAAATAAATATTTTACATGTGTTCATAAGTTCCTGTGATTTGTGCATTAAGTCGATAACCAGAATCTTACTTATCACTACATATTTATTTTATCAGAACAAAAATAATTTCAAGATAGTAGGGGAAGCCCGGGAAAGTAGCATAGTACGGGTAAGAAGAATAACTGTTTTTTTTTCCATAAATCTATAACAGATAGCGCTTTGGAAATTATTTTAGTCGTTTCACGTACGACCGGCTATGCCATGACAGTTCAACCAAAACAATACGCGAGTGCATTTGTTGGAAAATTAGAACAAAAAAGATATATCGTTCTTTGTTGTACATTAAGTTTTATATAAGGCATTAGGGTAACAGTTTTGAATATCGTCGCACGAATTTGATGATACTGATTATGCAGGGGACCTTCATTAGAACACCTCCAAGTAATTTTTGCTGCCGGAAACGCATCTAAGTATTTAAAAAAAAATTAAAAGTTTTGTGCAATGTATTGAAATTTGTAAACAATCCGCCATTTTCTACTTTTCTATTGGTTATAAGAGATGTGACATTCACTTTAAAAACCGTTTTTTTTATTTATCGATTATTTCCTCATTTTTTTAAATTTTAAAGTTATAGAATAATCAACATTGAAATTAACCTAATTTCGTGTTGATAGATTATAGGGTTCCGAAAATTTTCAAATTATCGATACCTACTCGTCTGTATTTCCTAATTAGTACTTGTATTGCATTGTTTGCAACTTTCTGTATTATTTAATTCTTACTAGAATAAAGTGTTTACTTTAATATTCAAAAAGTACCCAAAACCGAATCAGAGCACCCCACTATCTACTTGGTCTACTACTACTACTTACCTTAAATATCACAATAAACACATTATAAATTATCACTTAGTAGGTATTTTAACTTTTTTATATTAATTTGCAACCGCACTATGTTCAAGCTAATATTCAAGTCCACGAATGACTAAAATGTCGTATCTAAAGCGTCATTATTATAATTATCATTTGATTATTTATCAGCTATTAAAAGAGATTGTTGTGATTTCTTCAATTTAAGCAAAGCCGCGTTTTAAGATCTTATCGTGTCTATAAAAATATTTTTATGGACTTATTTGCGCAATAATCAGTAATTGTTTAAGCTAAAATCTTAACGGTTTGTAACTAAGGCGTATGTCCGTATATGACATTCGTAAAATATATTTTTTTACATTCTATTTATATATTTAAATACTATGTTTCTTTAGTAAAAACTAAGATGTTTTTGTGTTATAGGACGTACCCGCTATACACGTCTGCACAAATATTCATTAATTACACCCCAATAATATAATCTGGTGCATAATATTTAGTTACTATATTGGCACTATGTTAACAGAAAAAATACTGTAAGTATTGTTTCAAAATGGTAGTATAAATTTACAAGGTAGTACAAAAAGTATAGACATTAGTGTTTTTTAGACATTTATTGTATGCCCATAAAAATATAAATGCACATGGTACACAATCATAATATACATAGAAGTCACGTTACCTTATATATTATTTAATTAAACATAATTACTACTGATAAATACACACAGAGGCGGAAATGCAACATCATTCAACACAACTTAGTTCTGAGATTCATTAGAGTTTCTATTCATACCATAATCTTGGGGCTTACAGAAATCCATTGGATCATTCATTTCAGGGTAATTCCCTAAGCTGTGAGCCATTGAGTCAGCAATACTTGATGGGGCCGGATACGGATGCGATGATGTCGCCATAGATTGTATTTCATCTTCAGAATGTTTTCGCACTTGGCTGTAATCCGTTGCATAATCTGGTATTGTCGTTTTTTTCGTAAGTTCCAACATTTGATTGAGGTATGAATCACCAAGCCTTGACGTCATACTATAGTCAGACACCTGCGAATCCAAACTCATAGATTTCGGTGCGTCCTTTACAGCTTCGCTTTTCATATCCATAACACTGTCTTTCGCCTTGCTCGCAGAAAAATCGGGAGGTAAGTAGGCATCCTTGTTTCCTTTCATCAGGTCATGGGGAGATTTCATAAGAGAGCCCTGATCTATCACTTTTGAAGAAATGGGACTGCTACTAGAGAGCGGCTTCATTAACGACTCCTGCATTTTTAGAAGGGACGGAGATAGGAACATATTATTCGCAGCTAAGGTGGATTTCGACATCGGATCAGGTATTCCCAAAATTCCTGCGCTTGAATATTTGCTCGCTGAGAACAAAGCGTTGGCGATATCGGCCGAGCTCATCATCAAATTTGATGCGACACTCGCGGGTATAGGAGTAGCGGACGTAGTACAACTCGTTGACGTACTAGTCGAAGTTTTGTCGTAACCCATTCCAGTAAGACTTTGCAAAGACGCCGCGTAAGAAGGAAGTTCCGGCAGCTTACTACTGGAGAGACCGCTACCCAAACTCGCCCCTAGCCCGGGAGTAAGGCCCAACATGCTATTCGCAGCCGCCAAGCTATCTAAACTACTATTTCCTAAAGAGAGCGGAATGTTTGAAGGACCTAACCCTAAAGCCATGTTAGTCAACATATCTAAGCCGTGGTAAGATGGAGGTAACGAGGAGGATTTAGACGATTTAGAAGAAGTAGACAAAACTGGTATATTTAAAGGAGACTCAAACTTATGGGGCGATAGAGAGCCTATGGCAGAGGAGACATTTATCGGAGGAACACCAGCCGGTCGGCTGACCATTTGTTGCAAAGTGCTGACCGAAGGAAAGTTAGGTATCGATGTCTGACTGGGCTTAGAAGCAGGAATAGGTTGTGGTACAGCTAATAGGGCGTCCAAATCCATCTTATCGTCATTTTCAGAGGCACATCCCAACTCGTCCCTAATAAAATGCCAAAGTAAACCATCGCTTTGTTCCTTAGGGAATTTTGGAGCTAGAGTTGATTTTAATTTATCCAAAAACGTGATATCGGGTTTGAAGTTATCTTTGAAGTTGATGAAATTTTCGTCTGCGTGTGTAAAATAGTATTTTATGCTTTTCTTTATTTGTTCCATTGCGTGGGTAGATAGGTGTGATTCGTTAATCATGTTATATTGTAGTAATAAAGGACGCGGATACTCTGTCGGCCTTTGTTCTGAAGGCGGCATCACCCAAAAGAATGTGAGCGACGATTCCAATACCGGACTTTCGGGATTATATGGTGCTGAAATAATATTTATAATGGCTTAAATTTATTATATTTTTTTGTCACTCTGACACACTGACTTTTTAGGTCTAAGGCATGCCGGTTTTCTTCATCGTAGGAGCGAGTGTTAAATGCGCACATAGATAAAAAGTGCATTGGTGCCTGACACTGCTCAGACAGAATAAAATTAATACTGAACATTTTTGTAATAATATCAAACTTATTTTACATTTTACTTAGATCTGCAATAAGTTTGATT
The DNA here is from genome assembly GCA_905332375.1 of Pieris macdunnoughi. Classification (NCBI taxonomy): domain Eukaryota; kingdom Metazoa; phylum Arthropoda; class Insecta; order Lepidoptera; family Pieridae; genus Pieris; species Pieris macdunnoughi. The sequence goes on from CAJOBZ010000002.1 coordinate 6,153,289, forward strand.
AATAAGAAAGGTCATTTGTCATGTTTGGTATTAAACTTATAAACTTATAAAATTATAGCTGAAGCTATATATATATATACTAGTGGACCCCACATCCTGCATGATATTTAAAGCGATTAGGATATTAAGCAAAGTATGAAAGTACCGACTGCAGTGCCATCTGCCGGGCTGATTTGTGAATCTAAACCATTCCCAGATCCCCTTGAACACACACACAGGTCCAGTAGTTTGAGAGAAGTTCAGTGATATATACACTCACAGAAGAATTATATATATATATATTCAGCTATCATTTTTGACTGAGTTTACTTCAGTTTCAAAGGGAAACAATGATATATGCCAGAAATTATCTCCTTAACTTACAAATATAGTGAATGTAAATAATTCTTAATTAAAAAATTCCTCTAAACCTAATATAGAGCTAATAAAAATAAACATATACCTTACTATATAGACACTTATATAATGAAGACACTATAAAAATATACTTACAACATATAACGCCAATACAAGGTGTATAAGATATCTCTGAAGGTCCTCTCATTTTGATTTGATATTCTAGTTGGTTATCACAATCTCTAAGACTTGGCATCGCTGGGTTAGTTGGATGCGAGTGGTACCATCCCAAAAGAGTTAGCCCAAGTTTTTCAATTTCAACTTGGATATCAAACTCAACAAGCACCCGAGGTTGACTGTCACTTTTACTTATCAAGCATGGGAATGTGTGTGTTATTGTAACATCTGTAAAATAAATTAGAAAAATAAAACAAAGCTTTGAAGGTCTACTTTCAATGAATTATTTATAAGGTATCAATAGTATCCTTAAGTTAATTTGGTGTACAGCGCTGACTTTTGCTTGTTGTGCCCATAGGACTTATATAATATGTGTATTTTGTTTTGTCATATGTCCTAAGTGGATTTCTAATTAAAATTCATTTCATCATCAATACACCTGGAATCATAGAAGTAGTATACCCCGGGATTTTAAATTAATAAAATTGATATAACACGAAACATGTTATTCTGTTGCAGATGTTAATGCCATGACTTAGTTGGAAATGCACAATGGCCCAGAGGGGCCTACGATTCAAAACACTTACTAAATCTAATTGTATATTCTTCTATTCCTTTGAAAAAATTAATTCTAACATTTGGCTACTACATTTCAAGAAACAGCTAACAAATTTAATTATTTATGTACAACTTACGATGATTATTCATATCCCATGTCCCAGCAAGGTACCCATAGACCTCCTCTTTCTTTAAATGGCAATGTATGTCTAGTACGAGACATGCATTTGAACTGACAGATACCAGAAATGGCTGCACTTTACCAGCAGAAGAGAATGATATTGCTTCAATTAACATGTTGGCATCACTGAAATTTTAACATGGATATATTTTAAAATACATTTACGTCGTAGGTCTTGTCACAACTGTGCATGTGAATAAATTAAGATATTACTTTTTTCTATCAAAAATATTATTTCTAATTAAAATTCTTAAGTATTCAGCCAAAGTATTGTCAAATATGCCTTCTCCAAATAGTTTTTATTTTAATTTTTTCCGATATTTATTTATATAAAAAGTTATTATTTGTAAAATTCACAGTTGTTGTTTCATATCTATGCAGATTTTAAAAGTGATAGAAAATGTACATACTGCTGCATCATTCTGTTAGGGACAGTATTGTGCTTCATGACTACTCTTTGTGGTGGAGGTTCTGGTGGATTTTCAACCTCCATTTCTACTTCCTCTGTAAAATTGTATTTCATACACATTAAGAAAAATACAAATATTTTGATATTAAATAAATATTAGAAAAATATATTATAGTATTTTAAAAAATTAATGAAATCAGATACATATTTGATATATGTTTTACCAAATAAATAGTTTTAAATATAAAAAGCCAAGACCATTTCTCTATAATACTTAAGGAATATGAACTCTTACCATCAGTGTGCATGTTTTCTCGTTGCAATTGTTTTTTCCTTAGATATGTAGCTTTAATAGTATCTAATTTCTTTCCTCTATATTTGACAGAAGCCCATCCACAACCTGATCTTTTGTCTGGGTTTATTATTCTCTTGCAATGTATGGCCCACGCAGATGGGGAACAGAATATTGTTTCAGTCTCATGAGATTTAATTTTACCATCTGCTTGCAAATCACCAACAAATTTTTGTCCCTGAAAAATGTAACATCTGGTATTTAAACTTGATCTTAATCTCTATCTACAAATACTACAACTTGATTTAATTAAATAGTTGTAGATTTAGATCAAAATTTAGATTAAAAATTGAAATTTAACTTCAAGTAAAAATTATTTTGTCCTATAATATACATAAATTAAAATTTATTGATATACATTTTGTTTGTATGTTTATGAAAGCAGCAACATATAAAGTTTTATACAAAGAACACACTGTCAGTTTTAGTAGATAACACATTTATATACTGAGAGCAATTAGGGTGGAAACAAAAAAGAACCAATTGCCTACTATAATAAAAAGTGATCAACTAAACAGAATTAATTATATATTTGTCATGCCATAGTGTAAATTTGTGGATTTACACATCACATAATAAAAATAATTTGAAAAATCTTAACCAAAATTAAATTAGGCTTTTTTCACTTCCTTCCATTTATTTAAATTTATATTCAAAACAATTATTTTATTAATAAGTAATACTTCAAACTTGTTACTCACTAGATATTCAATAGTCATTGCCGCTATTCCAGGCTCTAACATTTTATCTTCTAATAGCATTTGTAGAGTCACACACCTTCCTGGTGTAGATTTGTTACCAGTCTGTGCTTCTGATTCCTAAAAGTTAAAAAAATATTACTATTAAGGAGTCACAGTTACAGTGAAGTCATGTTATTTTCAGAGGTTCTTTTGTATTCTATATATTTATCAAAATCAGTTGTTGAGTTGATTAAGCCTGAATCAAACACAACCTCATAGTGCATTTTAATTTTATACTATATAAGCTGAAGAGTTTGTTTGTTGAGAAAACCACATACTTTGGCATGCAGTTTTTCCCCCTACCTGAATAAAAACATAAACAAACCTCATCTGTAAATTCTTCACCACTTCCCAAATCATCTTTTTCTTCTTTGTCTTCGTCTCGAGGCTCTGTGTGTGTTGTAACAAGATCTTTCTTTTCTTCTGAATGCCCCTCACTAACATTTCCGGATGAAGCCGGTGGTTCGAAAGTAACGTTAGAATAAGTTCCACCTCCGGACATTAAAGCAGCGGCTAAATGAGAAGTCTGTATATCCTCCATATCGTAGACTTGTGGTAGATGTTTAAACCGCTATCGGTATCGGCTTTGTTATGCACATATACTTCTAGGACCGTTACGGAGTTAATAACGTTCTAACGTTCTCTTTTCCCAAACATTTTCCATTTTTATGCTTTTATTGCTTTTACTACGTGTAATAACTACGAAGAAGCCGGAAGCAGAGCCGAATAAAGATTTTAAATTTTAATAATGTTTAATGTTATTACTTTTTTTTTCTCTTTATGGCTCTGGGTCTGGCACGGTTTGTGCATTAGCCATGTTATTACTTCTTGACTCTTGTTTAATAATATTTTAACCATAGATTATACCGTAGAGTACATTAACCTTCTAAAGTCTTCATATTGCCTTATTTTACCTTTTTTTATTTTTAGCCGTTAACCCAACCTCGTGTTGAACTGAAATCGTTGGACAAGTGACTAAGCTGCTATTTTCAGTACTTTTTAGAGTATATTATTTTATTATATACTAATGTATATCTAACTAAAATATACACAGCATACTGATTATAATCTGTACATCTCAGATCACTCAGAGTAAAAATTATTAATTTATGATAAGTGATCTTCAAAAATCAAAAGTAGTTAGAAAATAGGTGTAACAGACTTAACTATTGTGAAAAACTTCATATATTTCGCGCGTTCTTTTGAAGTAATAATATTACATTTACAATACAAAATATACTTTCTACGAAAGACTAGACGGTATGGTCGAAAGACTATACAGACCATGGGCGAAAAAAAAAAATACTATTAAAGTAAAAGTAGTTAATATAATTTTTCAAGGAAGCGATAATCGAACAAGTTGAGTTTGAAATACTATTATCATAGGCTTACGGATAGCCAGCGTTTCACAGACTTACGTTATAGTAGCAAACACATATTGGTAACGATTTAAAAATACGTCCCCCGAATTGGGGTTGCGAGTGGGAGGGGTAGGGTTATCACTCCCAACCACTTTCACGCGCCGGCATTATGCGTACCAAAGCACAGGCATTATGCCTTTGTTATAGCGGGTTAGGGCTGCTCTTCCTCAGCGCCTACGGATTTAAAACAACACTCACGTAGAACAGACTAGTAACAATTACCTCGATTGTATAATATAACCAAGTTTCCAAAAATCCAAATAAAATAAACGCAGAAGCACATTCACGTAAACTTGAAAGTAACGGATTGAATCTGTCAGTGTAGGTTATTTCTTTGTGTCTAAATCTACATTCATACTAGTAGTAGCGGTTTGCGTTTTGGTTCACATGTTTTGAAATACACGCTGCTTGAAATATTATAATAATTAAGAGAAAAGTATAAAATGTACGTTTCGTTACACGTATTTCAATACAATACACAAAATTATACTTAGACGCAACTCCGGCAGCCAAAATTACTTGGAGGTCCTATCAAGGTGGGGGTACAAGGTGGGGGAACTCTATTGAGTTATCTACATAATCAGTAACATCAAATTCAGGCGACGTATATCTAAATCCAACCCCACATATAATATTTCAACCGCCATAGGTCACTGTTTCCACCGGGATTTCTTTGGGCGTGCCCATAAGTTAAAATTAACACTGATAACGTGATTACAGATTGTCTGGCGTTTTAATATCTTAAAATATATGATTTTTCAAATGGAGACATTTAATAGAAGACAAGTCTTATAACGGTTTCTACTATAGAATTTAAAGCTTCGAAAATTTCAGCATAGCCAAAAAAGAAAGGATACAACAAAAAAAAACGTTTTTTCGCTTCGCGTATGATTGTTAAAAGAGTGATTATCGCAAAACAAAATTACGCTTACTCTAAGTGTAGACATCTTTTTATACCAAATTTAGGACATGTCCATTATTCCGTGGAAATTTGGTTCCTATTTTGTTTAAAAATAAAAAACGGCGGTGGTCCAAATCCAAAAATAGTTTGATGGTAAAAATGTGAACACATACGTGAGATGAACACACTATTCGGATTAAATAATAACGGAAAATCATAATTGCAAAATTGCATTATTATAATACATGTTACATTTATATATGTGGAATATCGGAGTATATTTGAGAAAATACATTGTGTGCAAAAGGGATCATGGCTATTCCTACTCGAAGACATCGGTATCTGAAATAAGGCTAATAAACTGCACCGTAAGGCTGTTGCTTAGGCTCTCCTCAAAAGATTAATATTTAATTGATTTAGCATGGAAGTCTTGGATTCGAGTTATTACTCGGTAGGGTTAGCTGATTTAATATATAGACATTTAATATCGAACCAGAAATGAATCTCATTCGATCTTCCTATAGGCTACAAATTGTTTTTAAAAAATGCGTATATACTTAATGTTTATTACAAATATTAATAAAGGAGACGTCAAAGAAAATGCAATACATAGCAGTGTATATTTTTTGCAGCATATTATAAGTATATGAGTGAGATTTCTATAAGTTCAAACTGTTAAATCTTAATTAATATTTATAAATAAGTAACTGTGACTGTGCTACTTATACTAGTCAATCGCGTCTACTTATCAAACCAAAATGCCGCTTGACCGGTTTTTGTATACTCACACATGAACGGCACAGCCAGTTCCTCGCAAAATCACACCTACAGCTATCGTTCAACAGGGTCTGACACTAAGTTACCTTATTGTACTCGATCATTTAATTTAATAGTTTCATTCGATATCATTTGGTAGTGTGTTGCGTGAATATAAGTGCTCTCAGCACCGCTCCCACCGGTTATATAATAATGGTTCAAAATTTATTTACCCAAAGATGGAATCTTTGCCGAAACAGTTCGTTTCAGCGATGCGAACATTATTTGATATAATGGATGACAAACAAACTGGGTATGTTATGTTAACAGATATAGAAAACCGGTGGCGAGATGACCGTACAAAGGGATTGCCCCATGGTGTTATTGAAAGCCTTCAAAAAGTTGCTTCCCATGATGGGTTTCTAACGTTTGAGAGCTTTTGTACTGGACTTAAAATATGCCTTTTACGGAATCAGGTTCAATCTTCGTCTAAGCAAATAAGTAATGAAGAATCTGAACCTTCATTTCACCCTCAAGTAAGTGTTCAAGATAAAAGGCCACCTTCAGTTCCCATAATGGACATTAATAATCCACAGCGAGAAAGAAACTGGACGTCAATAAAAACAACAGGATCACATCGCACTCATAGCATGCCACATCTAGCTGAAAACAAAAATTTGCACGAAAAATCACCCCTCGAGACAGCCATCTCCAAATACGATTTATTACAAAGTGGCCACGGTCCCCCAAAGCCACCTAGGTTAGACAAACCTGCTATCGAAACTGTAGAAAATACTAGAATTTTATCGGAACCAGAAAACATAAGAGATAATAAATTAGATATACCAGAGATATCCAGAATGTTAGAGGGTCAAGGAAGAGGATTAGGAGATGGACGCTCAGCATCTGGATCTCAGTCATTCTTGAGCCGCACTACGTCGCGGAGAAGAGAGCCTCGTCGGCACACTCTACATAATGGGATAGACTACAACCTTATCAAAAAAATGAAACAAATAGAACAAGAGAAGGATATTTTACTTCAGGGACTTTCGGCTGTAGAAGAAGCTCGCGAATGGTACCTTAAGCAATTGGCGGAAGTACAAGATAAAATCCGTTATACTGGACGAATGGGCGCTTATGTGGTAGGTTTATTTTGTAATAAACACATTTCAATATTAAGTTTTAAACTGATTAGAACGATAACAAATATATAGGTACATCGTTCGTTAAATAATTGTAAAATTGTAGTGATAAATCGAGACTACAACAATCCGAATTAAACGAATTTATTTTAAACTTTATGATTTATTGACTTGCATAAATTATTTAATTGCGTTCGTTATTGGGATCAACGTAGGTCATATAGGGACGAAAAATATATTACGTTACAATAATATTTATCAAAGTACACCATAACAGATAGTTCCTGTATACGATTCCCGAAGTAAGTAACAATAATTATTTCGCGTTAGTAGGCACACAAACGAACTTTCCCTAACAATAATTAATACGTTCCATCAGAAATGTGTCATAGTACCGCTACAGGAACTGAAACATAGGTATATAAATTTAGTCAATTATATCACTTATTTATTCACTTCCTTAGGAACCCTGGAATGAAGCACAGCAAGAGCGACTAGAACTTTTGCGAGCTCGAATACTTGAACTAAACCGACAATTAGGGGCGCTAGCTTCAGCAACCGGGTGGCGTCACTGGCCCTTGTCACTTCACATGAACCTTGCGTTACCAGCGTCAATATTCAATCCTCCTAATAGCACACCAAATAATGCTACAGTGCTTAGGACACAGAATCGGATGCTAGCCGAGGTAAAACGTTTCCAATGTATAATTAATAAACAATTTAACCTCTCATACAAAATATACTCTGAATATCCAGGCTATAGAATAATTTCTACTTATTACTCTTGGCATAGTTTGACAATAAACACAATGAAACTGTCTTTAACTATCTCTGCCATGAAATTGTAGGTGATCAGCCTCCTGTGCCTGACACACGCCTTCGACTTTTTGGGTCTAAGGCAAGCCGGTTTCCTTCACCGTTCGAGCGAATGTTAAATGAGAGAGTTGGACACTGAAGCCACTAAGACAACGCTCACATTCATACAATATTTGACAGTAATGTATATATTTTTAGCTGTTTGATAAATTGTTTATAATATTGCAGGAAGTTAACAGAAAGAATGAAAGGATATCAATATTGGAACGAGAGAAATCAGCACTCATAAGAGAGTTACTACTTCAAAGGAATAGAACTAAAATTATTGATAATTTTGGCTAATAATGTTATGCATAAGTAACCCTACTCAATCTTTAAGCCTGATCATGTCATTAGATCGGTGGTGCCAGCATATATGGGTGTTCGAAATGTTAAGTTAAAAACTAGCTAAGACCCATTGGAATCAATACAAAAATAATTGGTCCATTTGTTTAGAAAATAAATAAATCCACCAGATGCCCAGAAAAAATCTACAACGTCAGAAACAGACACAAACAGGTCAAACTCTCTTTTAGGTCAGGTTAAAAAATCTATCTGTTATTACTTAGTAGTTGTCTATGTGTTATGAAGACAATGACATCAAGTTAAGAAATCAGTTTGAGCCCAAAAATCCTATAAAAATATATTTTTTGCTGAAATTGTCGAAATTTTTTGTATTAATTAGTTTTAACCTTGATAGGAAAAGAGATTGTAAATATGCATGTGGGCAATATAATAATTTTATCTAACATTAATATATTTAAAATAAGATTCAGGTATTTAATATTTAGAAATTATAGCCAATATTCATTCAAATTGCCATAATATAAAATAAATATATTATTGTTATTATTAATCCTTAAATATTAAATGGATAAATTATTAACCAAACAATTATTATTATCATTAAAATGTATAAAAATATGCATTTCAAATAACAAAATAAAAATCCTAATCTAAGATGAATTGCAGATTAAAATACTGTGAAAACCTGAACCATAATGCTTAATACTGTGAACACTCACAGTAAGCTGCAGATGGTGCCAATTTGTTGTTTCTCACAAAATCAAATAAATTTTTTAATATACAGGAGTTGAATACCTAGCACTGAGTCTCAACTCTGAATCTTACCCTAGGATTTGTGCTAGGTGCACTAATTGACACAACTAGTTTTGCTTATTAATAATAAATGCCATAATAATGTTGAAGAGTAAATAAGGTTATAAAAGTCTTTTCTGTCATTTTTACATATTTATTTTAACAGACATTTATTTAGGTCTGCAAAGAAGACATGCCTATGTCTTCTTTACAAATAAATAAACTTTTTCTGATGTATTCCTCAGGATCAAAGAACAATACTATAAGGAAAATTAATTAATTTATCTACCATGTCTATTTATCACCCATTTACAAAGTTATTTGACTTTTATATAATGAATAATCATATTCCCTAAATGGCACATCATAGGTGAGATATCCTTGATCCCAAGCTTGCTCAATTGCAACCAGTAGTTGTTTGTGCTTCTTTTGACAAAGTCCAGTTTTAAAAGCATCTAAAACCTGAAATTAAACATGTTTTTTGTTTCCACTGAGATTCCAAATCTAATACATATTAATTTTCTATAGTGCAGTAAGTGTTGAATAAACATAGTTCTTTCTTTCAAACAGAATAAGAACAACTCTAAGCTAAGAATCACGAAACATATTAAATATGATAAAACATGGTTGAACTTTCTTGATAATATTGATAGTAAGTTCTGAATTATTATTTCAAACAGATATAATAACAAAATTACCTGGCCAGTATATTCGGATATAAATTGTTCCAATAATTTTGTATTTCTCGGATCCAGTACAAGGTATTCATCTCTGCAAATTGGACAAGGATTACCAGTCGAAATTACTTTATTTCGAATACACGACTGTCTTGTCTTTCTTGGTGCGAAACCACCTTTATGGTTTCTCCGATAAAAAAACCACACAGGTTTATCACCATATGTCTGATTAAATGCGTTACTTTCTAAATATTTAATGCTTATCTCAACAGGAATTATTTTCGTTCTGTCTTTGGTAGGATCAATTGGTTTTTGTTCTTCATTTTCATTGGATTCATCTGAGTATAAACGTACGCCTATTCTTCTATCTGCTAGAACCACTCTATTGATTATTACTCTAATGTTTCTTGATAGAGACATTTCAGCAATATTACAAATTCCAGAAAACATAGTAACTCGAATTTATTTTAATAACACATTAGTATTCAAAAAGTTATCTTAAAGGGTTAGGTATCGGATTGTCTCGTTTATTCAACGATAAATATAAAATACAGAATTGGAATTGACTAATGACTGTTAATTGTCAATATTGACAACTGAAAACTATCTATGTGCTCAGATTTGAAAAGTCCGAATGTAATATGACGTTTGCTGTGTCTAGTATAATATATATCTCTTTGGTGTCAGTTATATTTCGGTTATTTTCAAATGATATAGTCGAAATAGGAAATAAAGACTTTATAAAAAACCAGTCTAATTACTATTTACTAAGTAATACTTTGTTAACGATTTGTATATTACCATTGAATAATTAAGTTCTGTAAGTATTTGTATTTTTGAATCATATATCTTATAATATTTTTTTTTACATTATTGCCGGTTGATGTTTAGTTCCATGCACCAAAGATACTTTTTTCTTTTCACAGTAATTTTATGATCCAGATATAATGGCCGAACTACTTGGAGAGACGAGTTTGCCTATAGGGTAAGCGCCATTTCAACAGTATAAAATCATCATGTTTGTTTGTGATAGATTGAATCATTTAAAATCGAAATAAATTTCTACTTGCCATTTCAATATTACCAAATTTAATTTTATAAGTTAAAGATTGAATTAAAATGAAATTTTTTCATTTTGGTACCTGAACTTTTGTTTTGGAAAGGATATGCAAAAAAGAAACAATATTATGTAGTTGTGTATGTCATTGTGTCTAACTAAGCTACTTTGTTTATACTTATTAATTTTTACTATATTTATATAATATTGTATTAACTCACTGAACTTAGGTTAATCAGCTGACAACGGACAACTGAAACACGGATTTAGAATGAATTTCTTTTTTTTTAAATTGAATTTTTGTTAAGTGGAATCTCATACATCTCTAAAATGAACATTACAATTTTAGTGTAATTATCCTTCAAAAATCTGAATATTTTATTTTATTTTGTGGTTTATAAAATCAGGTTATCTCATGATATTTTCCACCTTTATAGAGCAAGTGTTCATTGACACTTAGAAAGAGAAATCCATTGTTACACAGCCTGGTTAGAAAGTCGAACTAATATATATAACTCGCCAATAAACACTTTGAGCAATGTCAGTTTCAGATTATTTAAAATTGTAGGTGTCTAGGGTGTAACTACACTAAAATAGTATTAATAAATATATAATTCAATCAATTCAAACAAATCATCATCTTGACCTTCCCCACCATTATTAATTATCTTTAAAAGATGAAAAGAAAAGCACTGCCTGTGAAAATTCTTCTTGTTTGTAATATATGATAATTATGCAAATAATGTATAGTAATTTAACATTTTTTAACATAGATTTATACTCAATTTTAAAAAATTATAGCATCATAAATCCATCTGCTCTCAGGGTACTTATTTTAACTGCTTACTGTGTAGACATTATAACAAAGAGATAAATTATCGGAAGTATGTAAGTTCTTTTGTAAATATGTATCAGCAACATGAATTGGTAAAAGTTAGCTATTTTGTCCAGTAAAGCTGAGAACAATTTACATGTTACATACTGACGCGTCGTTTCTATTTTTGTCGCGCATATTGCAATCACTATCCCGCCCCGCAGCATCCGTCTGCTCCCTAGTCCCTAACTTCTGAATGTACCCATCTCGTTCTTACGTGAATAAACCATTATTTCTTCCTTTTCTAAATCTCGATGTGATTTTATCCGACATGACGAATCTTCCTTTGCCCTAATTACAGTATCAACATTGAATAAAAACAATTCATTACAGAAGTAAGAAAAAATTGTTACAAGTGATTAGCGTAAAACAATATATTGTGATAGTGTTGTTGTTAATATTAAAGGCCAAGTGTAGGTTCCGAATAAAACGTTTTCTTGTTTACCTATAGTGATTTATAATTATTTATAAACGATATTGTGTTGGTGCTGCGTAAGTTAATACGTATTATGTAATTTCCAAGTGACAATATTTATTTATTCAGAGTGTAACAATGGCGACATTACCGCGAGTTAATAATACTAAGCATGGAAATTCATCAAAAAATGTTGCGTCTCCATTTAGGTATGTAAATAATAAATTGTGTTTATAACTAATGATCACCTAACTATAGATAGCACTGGTTTAAACTAAATTATTCTTAATTATTCACAACCCCTCGTACCAGGCCGTAAAATTATCGTATATGTGATCCATATACGATAAATTATCGTACAGTCAGAAAATGGCTAAAAATACTTTAAAAATCTTGAAACGTGAAATAAAATGTTGCAAACGATTTATAGTTTAAATCTTGTAAACTTTGTTTTTCAAATTGAAAAAAATCATATAATTCAATCGCTTTCGTCAAAGAGGAACAAAAATACGCAATATTTTCTCGTAACAATATGGTGTTCGCTCTAATGATATACCTATTGTCCGTAAACATCGCATATTATTTTTATCACTTAAAATTCGTTAGGTATTAAAATGTTATCGAAGACTTCCAAATCTGCGCACCATACAAATCGTGAATTTTTGGCTGTGCATTCTGATGCGTTTTTGTGTTTGTACATTAACGCTTTGTTCATCTGCTGTAGTTGCCTTGTGACAGCATAAGTTCCTAATAGAAAAATAAGCCAATAAATGGCACTGACACTAAAAACTGTAATTGTTATTGGGCTATCTGTGTAATCATCAAATTTTTTATCAGACTGGAAATTATCGTACAATCTGCGTACGATAGTCATGTACCATCGTACATCGTACGTAGTTATGAAATTATCGCAAATGTACGATAATTATCGTACGGTTGTGAACCCTGTCTTAATTATTGCATGATCAGTTTGAACTTTGACTCTTAAGTGTGTTTTGTCTATGACGCATAAGCCTGCATCATGCGTGCGCACAAATATTTTTTCCAATTTTCGCGCGTATGTCTTTTCTTAATTCTTATCAATTATTTCTAGCTGAGCGTTGGATGTATTGATGTTTTATTCGCAAAATATATTTATTACAAACATGGTGTATAAGTATATTAATTTAAAAATAAATTCATATTTTACTATGCTTTCAGGATACAATAAATTATTTATTACTTATTTAAGATACCTTTTTGATATAACAAACAGTTATATCAAATAGTTGAAGGCTGAAGTTAAGGCCTGGGTATGCTGGATATACCTGGTGGTGTTAAGTCATATATGCATTACTTGAGAACTGGCAGTAAATGTAAAATTAGAAGCATTTCATATATATTTCTTTTTTGACGTTCATAAGTGTACATTGTCCTATCTGTTTTATTTTTGTAAAAGCTTTTCTATTATACCGAGGCGCCTTTGTAAAATCCAAAAGTGACTTGACCTTCAAGTTTTTGGCAGTAAGGAAATATATTACAGGTACAACATGGTATCTCAATAGATATAGTATGTTTTCACTCCAGAAGAAAAATACAATTTAAGGTTTTTTTTACAGTGCCATTAGTTTATGGAAGAATGTGAGGTTGGCAATAAATTGTTAAATCATACCTGAATAAAGTCATGTAAAAAATATTTAGTTTATTAGAAATTAAATAAAACCCGAGGAGGTTTACAATGTTTTTGTTTTTATTATGTCTTGAAAATTTTAGGCAATGACATGGTCATGTCTTAGTAAAATCTTTTAAAAATCTTTTTTTGTAAAAGATGTTTTCCTAGTCTGTGTTGCAGAGTATAGGACATAAACTCAATTATTTTTCTTTTTTTCAGTTCTAGTCCACGGAAATTACCTGAAATGGCACCATATACAGAAATTCATGGTATGTGAGATTTAATACTATTTTTATTATATATTATCTTAATATATATAAATTACGTGTCACGTTGTTTAATGTCCGCTATAGACTCCTAAACTACCGAACCCATTTCATTCAAATTTGCACACCGTGTGTAGTTTGATCCAACTTAAAAGATAGGATAGCTTACATCTTAATTTATACCCGCAATATTATTTTATTGTAAAATATTTGTTTATTATTTGATAGTCACAATTCTAACAGATGGCGCTATGTTGAAAGTACCAACGTTTCATATAAGCTACAATTTAATGGCATAACCACCAAAAAAGCGTGGTGGTCCCCATGACTGGTGTTCTCCTACCGTTTCCCTTGAATAGTTTGCTACTATATAATATAACAAAAACCTTAGCCACAGCAACGCTTGGCCGGCCTGAAAAAAAACATAATATATTATACTGAAAAAAATATAATATACTAGATATTATATTTTTTGTTATTTTAGACGTGACATCGGCAAGTGGTGTAAGCTTGAAACAGTATGAAGAACAACTTAACGCACTCAGAAAAGAAAATTTCCAACTCAAATTACGAGTTTACTTTCTTGAGGAGAATTTAGGACATGGATGCCCACCCGCCGTTCAAGTGAGTAAAACTTGTATATTATCGGACTACCAATTAATCCGAAACCTTCTCTGTAACTTAGGGAATATTTGGTAAATTTCGTTTAATTTTTTTTTGAAGTTATACTTCTTAAGGCGCGTTATGAAAAATTTATGAGAATGAAATTTTACAATGCGCGCGCACCGTGACACAAAATTATCAGTATGGGCGCCGCGCATGAAATGGAATAAGACAATCTAAAAGAAATATGCGTGACGTTAGCAGCTATGCTAAGAATTTTGAATGACCGTAATGACATTTGTAGTACCTTTTAAACAAATAAAGGAGTTTTAATTATTTTTTCAAAGAAATTTAGCAATGCTTTTTCACAAAGACCTATTGTTACTTAGTTAAAAGGTTATGAAACATACCTAGTTATTAAATTGAATTAATAATATAATAAATAATTATTATTATTAATTAATAATTGAATAATATACTAAATATTAAATATTGTTAAATTATTAATGCTTAATATTTATTATTAATTATTTAATATTTAAAAAAAAAGCCAAAGAAGTATAACTTCTTACGCGCGTACATAAGTACACGCACCATTTTTTTTTTTAAATTAACTGCATCAATAGAAAAATCCTTCAAAATTTATTTTACTTTCCAGGGTCTTTTGGAACATAATGTGAGGCTTCAAGTGGAAGTGGAAGAATTGAAGAGGCAATTAAGTGATAAACAAGCGTTATTGGCGGCTGCGGCAGAAGCTATCGATGTTTTGGAGAATCAGGTAAAAATTTGCTAATTTGTTTAAAAAATCTTTACGTGTGGCTTGGTAGTTACATAAATGAAAATTGTTAATTTTCTTAATCTAAATGTGTCATCTGCTAATTAACTGAATTAATATTAAAATCCATGTTTTAAATCTCTCGGTCCAAAATCCTTGAATTCAGGGAGAAACAGTAGGTGTTTTAGTAGGCACAGAAGGCTGGTCACGTATCAGCGAAACGACGTAGAAATGTGACGATAACTACAAACAATGCAATGTTAAGCAAGAGGGGCATAACTTTTACCTTTTATGAAAAAGACCTCCTTAAACTCTTTAGAAGATTCCACGTCGAAAAAATCACTACTTTTCGTGTCTTGACTTGTTTATATATGTAAATATAACCCATTAATATTTTAAAAATCCGGCAACGCACTGGCAACCCTTCTGGCAGTGTGAATGGCATAAGCGTCATATCTATAAAAAAATAACCATTTTATGAAATTATCTACGATCCGGCCACGACACATATACAATTGAAAGATCTTTTTAGGGTTCATTATCCACGGAAACGGCTGAGGCATCAATTCACAGCAACGCAGAATGCAAACAAAATGAAATAACACAGGTAATTAGACATATTTTAGAGGTCAACAGGCTGTCTTAACGCTTTCAAGCGATCTTAAACCATAATAATATAAATTCATATGCGATTGTATTAACATTTTGATTGGTATTCATAAAGTAGAAAGAAACATATTGATTTTATAATGATAATTTTTTTTTACAATTTTAATATACAATGTTTCCCATAAATTAGAATCCAAGCTTCCGCTTAGACAGTCGATATCGTTTACCTCTTCAGTACTTGTTTATTACATCTACGTAATTCAATGTTTTTCAGTGTGCTGGAAATGAAGTGGAAAAGCAAAATGAAACGGGCCTAGAATCGGAATCTGCAGGGTATGTCACATTTATTATTCTATTACTATATTTTACGCCGTGTAAATGAAAGTGATGGTATTCGATCACCTGCGAAACTTATTACTGAATTTCGGTTGTATAGATTTTATATAAAGAAGAACCAAAACTTAGTACTGTAGTTTTTTTAAGGAATTTTATAAGTTTTTTTTTTTAATGTAATAGGAGACAAACGGGCAGGAGGCTCACCTGATGTTAAGTGATACCGGCGCCCATGGACACTCACAATGCCAGAAGGCTCGCAAGTGCGTTGCCGGCCTTTCAAGAATTGGTACGCTCTTTTCTTAGGAACCTAAGTCGTAGTATTTTTGTCCAGCGTTAGAGGTGCAGAAGTAGGTTTTTCTACAAAAAGTTTATGTGTGACTTTACCACTACACAAAGTCTGGCCAAGTATCTTCCTATGACAGATACATAGTCCTAGTAAAACATATTAATTAGTAGCTAGATACACTAGACTAGACACTAGAAATGTGATATCTATTGTATTATTGATAGTTTGTCACTCAAGCGAAACAAAGTATGGAAATATTTTCAAATATTTCAGCCCCAATTATGTCATAGAGCCAACATATAAATAATTATTAGATTTTTCAATTTCAAATGTTGTATTTTCAGGGAATATCTGGCTGTAACAGTCAACAATGAGGATTTGGTATGTATATATTTTCTTTTCTCTAATTTCCTAATAAGCAAAATATTTTTTTTAATTTCGGCTAAACTAATAGTGTGATCTAAGGTAAACTATTTAATGGTATTGATAAATCATAATCATACTTCCAACTTCTATATAAATAAAAAATAATTGCAAAATATGTTGCTAAGCTCAAAACTCGAAGACGGCGTATTTTTTTTATTAATTCCATGAACTCGAACGAAGTTCGCGGCGGTAGCTAGTTATGAATAAAATTTTAGCGAAAATAAACATACATTATCGACGGAACTCCAGTTATGAACTATTTACGCAGATTAACCGTTAGTTGATGTTGGTTTAATGTGTAGTATGCAATAAATAAATAAATAAAACAAAGTATTATTTACTTTGAATGTATAACGATAAGATTGTCATGATGTACGGTCCCATATAAACACGTTATAATATGGCAATAGTACCTAAGCTATTGTTGTAAGCATTTTAATAGTCAAAACACATACATAATTACATTTTTATTCATAAAAACCATAAGTATTATTTCACTGTTTATAAAAGCACTTTCTTTGTGTCTGTCTTTATATGACATAATTTGAAAGTGATGGACTAATTTAGTAAGAACGTATTTATTAAGTAAAAAAGTTTTAACTCTAGAAAAAATTACAGGATCAAATGACAAAGCTAAAAAGAGAAAATAGAAAGGCCCTTCAAATGATAAAAGAATGCTTAAAGAAAATTCAGCAACAAAATAAGGAAATCAAGCGATTGAAACTGGTAAGACATTAATTATGTATTCATTACTAATTACAGATATCATTACAGTCATTAGAATATTAATCATAATGACTTTGTGTACGATGCTGGCATTCTGTTATCACTTTTTTTTTAGTTAATAAGCGCGACTGTCGATATCGTTGACCATAAGTTATAGCTTACATTAAACATCTGATTTACATTTAATTTAATGATTTGTATTTTGTTGAACGGGAATTGATACAAATTGTGATTTAAATTTTTAAGTTACTAGGTTTTTAAAACTGAGATATTCGTAAACGTAATTTGAGTTACAACCTTGTTCTGTATGTTGTTAAAAATTTAAACCATAGAGACGGTTTAAGTTTTTAACAAACTATGGTTCCTGCTAGTTTCAGAACATCTAGTATCAATGATTTATATAAAATACTAGCCGACCCACAGACGTAGACACGTCATAAACAATATAAACTTATTGTAAATCTAAACCATTCTCCAATTCACTTTCACACACTAAAAAAATATGAAAATCGGCCATTTATGGCTAGTCTGATGGTCTCTTGATTCGGTAAGTATTTAGTACTTGGCTTAATAACAAAAGACAAAAACTATTCAAATGTAACGAGTCTCACTAACTTACGACTTTATTTTTTTATATTCCAGAACTGTCTTCGGTACCCTTAACATTTCATAAAATTCAGTATTATAATTCATTTCAGGATAAGGAACTGACATACGCACATGTAAGCGATTCACAATTGGAAAAGTATGAAGGAATTATCAAATGCAAAGATGAACATATTAATGAGCTGGAAAATAAATTGAGACAATTCCAGAACAATAGCGAAAATATACAAACTGACTCTGGGTTCGTTGCTTATTCAATACAAGTAAATGACTTTAATATTGCACATGTATCTAATTTTTTGCTATTTCAGGAACTTACAAAAAGTTTTAACAAAGAGATTACAAGAGATGGCGCTTTTCCTCGATAAACTGTTATCTCACAAGTATGTTTTTCAATATTGAATTATAGCAATTACAAAAATTAATATTTAGTTAGATTTATTTGTTACATTTTTTTACATATTAAATATATCAATGCCATTTAGTATCCTATAAGTACTGTAAATAGTATTTTTGTAATATTTCAGATGTGTCCTTGGAGAGGAGAAGAAAAAGCTGGCTGAGAGCATTTTAGAGCAAAGTCTGGCCCTCCCAGTTGGATTGAAGCTTGATGAGTCCATGGTTTTAGGAGATATGACAATGGACGAAAGTAACCTTGATATGTCACAATCTATGCGACTCGAAGACTTAACTTTAATGTTCGGTCATCATATGACATGTAATGATGAAAACAGAAACTCTAGAAACCCTACACGATCATATCCTCGGGCAGATGCGATTTCTGAATCCGAATGTTGGTCAGAACCAGACAGAAATGTGTCTTTAGCTAGAGTTGGCTTATCACAGTCCAGGGTAACAGAAAGAGAAAGAGATTCAGAGAGCGTTAAGCACAGATCACGAAGGTCACGTATATCTTTCGGGTCGCGCTCCGAAGATGGCAAGGCAAATGTTACCTTACTTGAACGAGTCGATGACTTGACACAATATAGCCAAGAATTAGAAGAAGATAACAAAGATCTCGCTAAAAAACTAGATGCTGCGATGGAACAAATTGTTGACCTCGAACACGAAAGGGATGATTATAGGCTAGCACTAGAGACAGAGCGGTCTCAGACAATAGAATCCAATTCTAGTATGGAATCTCTGAAGAAGACTATTTTAGTATTGGAGTCTCGTATAAATGAGAACGAACAGCAAATTGCGTACAACGATGAAATAATTGAGAAATTACGCGCAGAGAAATCCGATTTAGAGGTCACGTTTTTGGAGAATGAGCGTTCTTTACGTCGAGCAGCGGATGAAGCAACCGTTCAAGCGTCACAGGCTGCTTTGGAGCGAGCGAGAGCGCAACACGAAAGATTGAGGGTAGAAAGAGAATTAGAAGAGACTAGAGAAAAGTTGTCCTCTGTAATGGAAGCTCAGTCTCAGTTGGAAATGGAGCTCACTCGTAGGGCAGTGGAAGCTGATAATAAGGTTGTGGCATACTATGAAGGTCACAATTCTGAAGAGGATCGACCAACTTCACCAGACCAGGGAATCGATAGTGACAGACTGTCAAGTTTGGAACACGATGCCGTTAATTTGTCACCACGTGAGTAGTAGATGATTCTTGAACGCATTTTTCCCGCTTATCACTACTAACAACGACTTAGTCTAAGTAGATTCAACTAAAAAAAAAACATCTAAGTAGTACTACTATCAAATTATGTAGCAAATCAAGAGGAATGTTAGAAAAAACTTTTGTATTTATAATATTAAAAATACATACATTAGGAAGTAGGTCCCAATCTAATGTTCTTTGTTGTCCCCAATATAAAATTTTGTATTTTACTCTTACAATATTTTTAACGAAAATAACTTTCAGGTTCTCTACTAAAAGAAAATGTAACATTGAAACAGAAGCTTGCAAGAACCAAAGCGACGTTAGCGGAGACGTTGACGCAACTAAACGCAGCAAATATGATGAAACGAAACGCCCAAAGGGCGATTTGCCGCCAAATTCATAAGACACAAGGCGTTCTTCGTAGGGCACGAGACCAATTTGAACAACATAATAATTAAGTTTTTTTTATTACGATAAGATTTTTAATTTACATTTGATATTATAACTGTCACTCAGTCGTAAAGCGTCATCATCAATTATTAGAATAATCTATTTCTAAATATGCAAAAGTCAAATTTATGAAGTTTGTGACATAACAATGCCTAAACCGTGTTGTTCAAACAAAAAACCAAATTCGATTTATAAAAATATACGTTTTGACATGTATTGAATATTCTTTTAATGACGTGCGACAATAAGTATGTTGATTATATAATTTTGACTTTTAAACAATTGATCATGTTACATTTACCGAGGCGATATCTTAATACAGGAGCAATATATTGAAATAATCTAATATTTTTATGCTTTTCCTCTATTATTTTCCTTAGTTGACGTATTTTTAACCGCCTTGTGTCTTTTTTTGTATGAGTGATATTAGGTTCTTATAATTATACATTTTTTTAAATAACCTTGATTTTATTATTGACATACTTTTATATTGTTCAATTAGCCGCTATATAACACAATATGATTTTTAGCAAAATATTTAACGTTTCGAAAACTGCCGGATAATCTTAAAACAACGTCAGTGACAAGCAAGAACTGATCAGTGTTGCCAGATGGTCTCGGCGAGGTACCCCTAGACTAATTTGATTTCCCCCCAGAAATCCCCTAGGATGCCTTCAAATACAAAAAAAATAACTTGCGTAGTGTTATTACTGAATTTTCATGTAAGTTCAGAATTTGTATTTAACTAAAATCACATCGTTCTTTTATAGCTCAAGCGAATATACAATAAGTAAGGTTAACCACACGGATCCTATTCTTATGATGTGTTCATTCTTCAATTTAGTTCCAAAACCAAGAACGTGATATAGAATAGCAAAACAACTGTATTTAGCGTGTTTTTGAATTTTCTCTAAAAGAGAACCCCCAAATATTCTTTCCCCCTATCTGCCCCTAACTCGGTTGAAAACCCTCTAAATCTAGGGGGAAATCCTCTGATCTGGCAACACTGGAACGGATGTAGCAAGAAATAGATATTATTATTTACTAGAAAATTATCTCAGCTTTTTAATCTATGGAACTTCCTTATCCAGTTTATTGTCTATGTCAATCGGTCGGAAATTGGCGCCAATACACACAATAAACAATTTCAGTTTCGGGTAACACGTACTCAACATTTTTTTAAACGGAATTAAGAGGAAAGTCTTACTATATAGTACGAGAGAAATGGCTAAAAGTTACAACATAGCATATCCCAATTATGAGAGTTTGGGCTATGTTGTTGCAACTGCTAATTTATATGATAAACATGACCGTTCCGCGCCTTCCGATTTTCATTGGAAAGTATTGAAGTGTAGGCAAGTAATATTTAAATTGTATTTATACAATTCAATTTATTATTTCTTAATACATAAATAATATGAATCTACAGAATGATTATATTCTCCCACTCGTCTGTACTGGCAAGTCCAGATAAATGTGACGTTAAGCAAGTTCATATAATATTCCCGCGTCGTGGTGAAGATTACGACCGTCTTAATTCATTGTTCTTGAGATTTTCTCTTATCCAGGTTAGTGCTTTATGTAATGATTTATAAAAATTGTTGCACGTATGTGTTAAATAGATTATGAATAAGTATATATATATATATATATAAATATAATAAGTCGACATACTCATATAAAATTATAGTTATACCTATATATAATAATCATTTTGGAAGGAAACAAAGTTGTACCATCTTCTATATATTACCTTGATGCATAAATGCACATTAAAATAAAACACGACTGTTTTGAGGGATAAGCTTGTATATATTACATTTTATAGGACGGAGATATACGCAAGGTGGATAGCGATATATACAAAATGTGTTTCTATTACACAATGGGCGCGAAAATGGCACCTACCTGGAATACATTAGGATACAATTATTTCATAAATAATAGGAATTTCTTAACAACAGCAGGTATTCAAGAAGGCATTCAATGCTTCTATTCTGTTAAAGGTAAGTTAAAGCAAAACATATATTATATTGTGTGTATAATGTGCATATGTTTAAAAAAAAAAAATTATTTAATAGCGGAATTAATATGCAATTCAATGTGCCCGGTGTGAGGTGTCGTTAGTGCTTTCGGTTTTGTTTGAGATTTTTTGGCATGTATCACAATTTTGGTGGTAAGCAGAAGCAAAATATATCTCGATAAGACGCAGGGGGTTTATAGTGGATGGGAACCACTACACAGGGGGTACAGGGGAGGGGGTTTATAGTCAAATCAAGACTGATTTTATATTGTGTAGACCCCCATTTAGACAACTTATAGCAATATATTATGTATGTCCCGTCCCACTTTGTTAATGTTACGGAACTTCATAGGATACTGTAAAAAAAACAATGCATTGGGTTATACAAGATTTTATAAATACATAATCTCGAGTTTATCTTAATACCAAGCGCAATTCACATACATATGAAGCTCACGGAAACGTGAATTAAATTAAAAATGTTTAAATAATTTTTTAAATATTAATTAAAATACTCTGGACTGAAATTTGCTAGGCAACCCATATGGATTATATTTATTGACATATTAAATTAAATATAAAATACGTTTCATTAAATAAGCATCTGGGTGAAGGTCGTTGTATATCGGGATCTTAGACCATTATTATGAATATTCAATTTGAATAATATCATGGCAAATGGTAGGAGTTACAAAACTGACTAAATAAACGCATTTTCTTTTTATAATAATTGTAAGTTAGTATTACTGACAATTTCACATAAACAATAAATATAATGACAATATTTGGTAAAAAAAATGTTTATGGAAAACCCTATCAATATAAAGAAACAAATAGTAACAAATTTAATGACAACCACTATATAAAAAGAATATAATTTTATTTTTGCTCTCATTACATAAAAACAACAATTAATTTTAAATCATTAATAGGCTTAGTACTTAAAATTTGACTACCTGCATTTAAAATGTAGTTGCATGAACTTATTTTTATCATACTATTATAGAAGTTCTGTTTGATTACGAACTTACTTAATATAATAGATAGACAATATGACAGTTGATATACATTTAATTTTCTAATAAAATAGTTAAATTTAAATAGGGTAATTAAAAACTACCACATATTTTAGCAATTACAGGCACTTTACAGCAGGTCATACAATTTTAATGAAAATATGAGTGCAGTGGCGTAACAGAACCATCTGGGGCCCGTGGCAAATTCTTTTCATGGGGCCCTATCAGTAAAAATCGTCGCGTTGTACTCAGTTTATTTCTAATAAACTTCGAGATTTTCAGCGTACTCAATTACACGTTGTATATGTCCCACTAATGGCCATAGGCCTCCTTTCTTAGGCGAGAGGGAATGGTCTGTAATCCCCACGCTAGCCCAATGCGTATTGGAGACTGCCCTTTTGCGTCGGGGGCCCGTGGCATTTTGCCAGCCCTGCCACCCTATTGTTACGCCACTGTATGAGTGTTAATAACAACATTATATCACTAAGAATGTTGTTACAATCATTTTTTCTGATGTCAGTTTTTATTGAACACAAAGTATAATTAATATAAAAACAAATCTTCATAGAACTGAACTTCGTGTAAATCTTTACAGTAATTATTACAATTGTAAACATATATAAGTATAATTAAAGCTTAATATTCATTCCTTTTTAGTAAATCCCAATTTCATTGGGAATACTTGTGTATATCCATAAAAAAATTAGACTTAGATTAAAAGAGTTATTTTTATAATTCATGGCAAATTTACCAAAATTCAAATATGTACTAGGTTTTCTCAGGTCATCGTCTAAATAAAAGTTACAAGGTCATTTTGATTGATCTGAAATATTTAATCATGCCCAATGCTAAGTTGATGCCGAAATCACAAAACACGTTCGCTTTATATCATATTATGCCATATGGGGTAATTAAAAGAACTGCCAAGAAAAACACAACACGACAGTCGGTCATCTGAGCCCTTTAGTTTTGATCATTTAGTTATATGCTGCATATACCTATAATCGATAAAAAGACTATTAAAAGACAATAATCGCAAACCAAAATTTAGATGGAATATCAAAACCCGTTTCATTTTCATGAAAAACTTTTTGCTAAAATCGATGAGAGATTTTAAATAGTAAAATGAAACAAAACATTAATTATTTTTAAAAAAATACAGTTTTTAATGCAATTTGGTTCCATTTCCGGAACGGAAATGTGAGTTGGATTAGATAGAGCCACATATTACGCATATTTAGTATCTAATAAAATTATTAATAAAATCAATGAAAATTTTCACAAATAAAAAAAAACGTTGTATTCAAATACTTACTTGTACAATAATAATAAGGTAATTAAGTGTCCAATCTAATATCTTGTATGGTAGTTGCGATGATATAACTGGTGCGCCACTAATAAACTTTTGTAACTGCATGGAGTTGATACATCGAATCAAGCGTCGCAAGGTAACCTCACAATTTGAGTCTGTGAATTGAATATACAAAAATTACATTATACATTAGTTAAGAACAAAATTTAGTTAGTTATTAGTTATTAGTGCATTATGTCCACTCACAGCATTACTACTTAGGGAGCGTTCAAGTATAACGTCACGCAATTTTTGGAGATTATTTACCCCCCCCCCATGTAACGCGCCGTAACGTTTTTCTGTACCCAAGTATAGTAAAACGTTTCGTGACCACCTAATGATTCTTTTTACCTAAAAGTTACCATTATGTGGTGTACAGTACTGGAAAGTCGGAAATAATATTAACAAAGTAGGGCCCAAAGGGGATTCGGGATTTACTAAACCAGATAATATATAGGGATACCTTGTACCCGGTTAAGTACCTCCACAAAATATGAGCCCATGCCGCCCTGAGGGCAGATCATAGTAAAAAAATCCTCAAATTCCCGACCGTCAGATTAAGGTAGGGTGATTATTACATCCTAAAAAGTTTATATTCACTAATCTGACAATTTGAAAGTGACTGGGGGGCCGTTGTAAAAATCTCCACATTCTCGAGCGTAGCTAATTTTTTTTTATTTTGAAGGAAATAATTCAAAATAATGAAAAATATATAATCTGACGATTTCCGCAACCGAAATAACAAAAATTCGTCGATAAAGTTAATGCGTGCACTCTGATGCCTACATTTCCTTAAACCGATCGAATCTCTAACGGCGTTCTAAATATTTCCCTCAAAATTACATTTCCTTAATTGAACCGATCGACCGATAGATTTTGAGAAATTTTGAAAAATCTTAAAAAAATAAGAAATATTTTTTTAAAGTGGTTTCTTTTCGATCAACTTCAAAAATAATCCGCCTTGAGCGAAAACCCTCACGCCACCAACGCAACGGTTTCGTTCAGAATATCTGAACGAAAGAAACCCGAAAAAGTGTTTTCGGATTACTCCAAATTTGTGGCGATCTTACTTCATTACATATGAGGATGATAAAACTCTCACCCCACCTGAAATTGCTGTCCATCAAAGTTTTCGGTTGAAAATTCCAAAAATAGTGTTCTATAACTTCTCAACTTTCAGCGGGAGAGCTCAACTGAATATTATTTCTGAACTCACGAGCTCAATATCAATTTAAGCGCCCAGGAATGGAATTAGCGGAAGTCAGGGATGGCCCTTTAGGTGAACCGTTTTTCTAAATTTTTTTGTCAATCAGGCGAATCCCCAATCGTTTGAGACATCGTTTGAACATGAACCACATATTCTTAATCTGACGCCTTGAGTATTTCAAAATTGCGATTTTTTTGCAAATTATGAAAATGCCGTGGGTTTGCGTCCCATCGAAATCGTCAGATTAGTGAATGAGTGCTTTTTTGGTGCACTTAACACTCCCTTAGAAAATCTGACCCTCATAATTTTTATTTTTTTCATTTTCAACCCTTAAATACAACCACCCCATCATGCAAACGATCGATTAACATACGTACATTATTAAAAATACTAGGCTTGATGCTATCAATATCTGACGCGCTCGAGGATGTCCATGCAACAGTTTTTTTACATATTTAATAATCTATAGCCGCTTCCCCCACCGATGAAAAGGTATATATCATATAACATTTTTTTCTTCTTATTATCTAAGCTTTGCATCCCAATAGGTCTCTACGACGCTCGAGTAAATCCCCATTTAGCATCGTGGGCTCCCTACAATAACGCGTAATTCAATCCCCGCCCCGAATCGTAACGTTTTACAAAAGGAGCTCCCTCCCTATCTTATAATAGGACCTCTATTAGATCTAATTCCTTGACAACTCTAATAAGTACATTTCTACTATTCATACATCCCTCACTATGTATACTTGTATGCATATCATATATTATATTTGGCCTTGGATCGTTGTACTGTTATTTGCACTAACGTGATCTTGAGACATGCAGATATTGGAGCATAGAACGTGTTTTCAGACGGTGAGTTCTCCTGCGTAGGAACATAAAAAAATAATAATTTAGCTGTTACAGATACATATAAGATCCGTCAACACTTACCCAAATTTCCAAAGACAAGTTTTTCAGCAAGTTTAAACTCTATCCGTTCACAGAGGCTTTTAGTTTTCTCTACTGCAGCACAATACATCCATAACGAAGTTAGCGATCTTAGTTCTCGCCAAAGGAAGAAAATGCGTAGGAGTGTCTGTGACCCAGGTTTTATAAAAAACTATTAAATTATATATATTACGATTTTATTTAAAGTGTTCCTTGAATTTTATTACTAAATTAAAATATATTGATCTTTGTAAATAAATTGATAAATCAAACATGTAAAATATTAAACAGGTATTTATTATTTTTAACTATTTCGTTTCCTCTGGAGCAGACTTTCTCTCTGCTCCAAAGGACCCACCAGTACCAGTAGTACCAGAGCTGGTGCTTTACTCGCAACGTATAAGCATCACAATACAGCGGGGAATTTAACAGTAGGAAAGTATTTTTTTTATTTGATTTCGGTTTTTTTATGTAACACACAGCTTCCGCTAAGATTTTCTTCATAATTTAAATTAATCTAATATTAAATAAAAGCAATTATTTTTTTAAAGACCAACTTACCACATTTCCTGTGACTAAAATGGATGTACTAGCATAGATAACACTCTTCAAAAGCGTTACAAACACCAGGAACGTCGTCTGAAATTAAGAAACTTAAATAGAATATTTAAAATACTTTATTCAGTATTTAAACTATTGTTTTATTTAATAAGTAGCCACGTCATTCACGTAAAAAATAAAGCCATATACTGTTTTTATAGAAATTAATGGGCATAGTGAAGTTCAAGAGTTATTAACTCTATCGTCAATTGATTTTTTTTACATTATAAAACGACATTCTTTTAGAATCTACAGTATATTTCTAAGGTTCATTGTTTTTATGTGTCAAAAGCACTGTTATCCAAAATTTTAAAAAGCTCTGCAATAATTTTTAAGTAGTTACGTGTACTGGCAAAAATCAAATCGCTTAATAATCTATCCAGTATATAATTAAACATAACATTATTCTGCAAAATTACATTTTTGTGCAGATTACATAAAATTTCCTAGAAATTTTAAAACAAACTTCCTAATCAACTATTTTAATTAGTAGTTACCTGATTACTAAAAGCCTGGGAGAAGCTACCAGCAGCGAGCAACAACCTTTTGTAAATAATCGTTGTGATTTGCGGATTGCTATCCTTTAGTGTCGAGTCAAGTCGGGTATTAAATATTTCAGTTATTATGGAATTGAGACTCAACTCAGTATCTGTCACACAAAATGCCATTGTTCCCATAATTACCACACTGTTTGGTAAATTAATAATTTTCAAACCAATAAAATCTAATAATATAGAAATTATAGAAAAGGCTATCAAGAACATGGTAATCTTGCTAACCACTTTATTTTTATCTCGAAAATTATTTTTACCATCTAACTTTTCAAGAATACGAAAGAAACCCTTATTCTTTGTCACTGAGACACTTAAATAAATTACTACGAATGCGGACAGTCCTTTAACTGAGTAGAAATACCAGACTCTGTTAGTTTTGTATACTTCATCGTAAACTATAAAACTCAACATAAATAAGAGAGATAGCGTGAAAAGTATAAAAGATATGCATTTATATTTAATGTTATTAAACATAAACGATCGGTTGATGCAAAAAATATTCTGAAAAATCACAAAGCATCTTAAGTACGATATTGTTTCATTACTCATTGTTAATCACTAGAAATGTTTAAACAGATTATTGTTATCGAAGATTTTATTATAGTTAAGAACTCACAGCAAACGCGTGCACTTTCGACATGTTCATAGGTATATTAAAAAAAATCAATAGTAAAGTCTCTAGAGGTTGACGATCACGTAACTGAGAAATAAATTTAACGTTTCATACATAAAATAAATCAATACTTTTTAATTAGTCACGATAAAAATTTAGTATATTTGAATCACAATTGAGGCCTTTTAAAACAATAACAATTTTCTTGAGCTTTAGAACTTAATAACTTTAGAGTAGAACCTGTCTAGCAGTATTAGTGTATGGAATTTATATACTGTTAATGGTCGAAGAAAAGGAAACTGGACATAAATTAACTTTAGTTGGTTTAGTTATTCGCCAATTACGACCAAAGAAATATATGTATATTTAAAGGAAATAGTCTCTGCTCGGAATCTGTTACTAATCAATCAATCACTATATTGAGTTTACTCAGTGGAATAACTTGACTAGTTTAACATAAAAACAGTTAAATATTGACGTTTTATCCGTTTGAAAGAAGCAAAAACATTTATATTTTTATTATTATATAGTAAAATAATATATTATCTGATGTTGATGTAATGTTTAATGTATATTTCTTTTTTTGACGTTCATATGTGTACATTGTGTTACCTACATGAATAAACGATTTTTGACTTTTGATGTAAATATACTAAACATCATCAACAAGCCCCTTAACATTAAGCATTAAAATCCCTTTTACAATGAAAATTTATAAATTGTATAGTATAGATTTTTCATAATAGAAATTTATTAAATAGTCTTTGAAACATTGTAGATAATATAATAACACTCGAGTTAAAGCCGGTGAAAATAAATCTCATGAGATGTAACGATAAGTATTATCCCGGGGAATGTATAAGAGTCCTTCCTAGGTAAGTTATTAAAAAATACACACAATTTATGTATTTTTTTAGTAGATCTAGCTTGTTACTACACATTGATAATAATAGCTATTTGATATAAAACATCTCTAAGCTGTCACTCTATTGACATTTTTACATTCCCAAATTTTGTAGTTTTATGTCACTCTCGTAAAATAAGAGGTAATTAAGAATAAAGTACTACGTACCAAGAATAAAAGTGGAGGACATTTTTTATGCGTTATTTCGAACACTGGACCTTCGAATAACAGAAAACCTACCTATATCTCATTATCTAATATATAAAATTCTCGTGTCGCAACTAAAATTATGTCCACAAATTTAAATAAACTACGCAAACATCTAAATCAATTTAAAATATCCTTTATTCATAATATATAACCTTAATGTTTGTTTATGAACGTCATTAAAAAACGATGCTTCTAAATTTACATTTACTGCCAGTTCTCGAATCAAGGGCGTAGAACGGACGATTTGGCAATAAACTCTTTGTCTCTCTATTAAATCGCCAAGATTTCTTTTTTACAAAATGTTTATAAGCAGCTAGTCTTACTTTATTGTTTAACCAAAAAACTAATAATCTAAATCTAGCCTGAATAAAGCAACGATTGAAGAATACTATGAATCAGTCCCCAAGACGAGCGATTTTAAATGTTACAAAGATTTGCGTCGACACTGGAAGAATATTGTATGTACATTCAGATTTATTTTATTTTATATTCTATTGTTGTTCATCTTCTTCAAATTTATTAAATAATTTTATCCTTAAAGATTATGTATAATTAAATACTCTACATAATAATGTGTAAAAAACAGTGGCGGTACCCTTGGTCTTGGCTTGAGTTCTGTATGTGTTTCATGATATGTTTTCCTAATTATCAAGTAGGTGATCCTTCTGTGCCTGACATACGCCGTCGGGTTTAGGGCTTGCTCGTTTCCTCACGCTGTTTTCCTTCACCAGTGTCAAATGCTCACATAGAAAGTCCATTGGTGCACCGCCGAGTTTCCAATCTACGACCTCAAGAATGAGGTCGCACCCTTCAAATTCCTTCGTTTTAGCACTAAAGCAAATTTAGTAAAGAAACTATGTAATAAAATTATCCCTAGCATACTAATATATTATATTTTATACAATATCGATAGCTGCTCAAGTTTTTCATACAAAAATACATCTTTACTACTTTTTTACCGTAACTATTCGATTGTACGTGGTAAGCCTACAGAAACCGAGAATAAATAAAGATATAGATGGTTGGTAGGGTATATCAATGAAGTGCAGCTATTCAGTCACTTCACTATTTTTTTTTATTAATAGCATGGATACCGTTTGCCTGAAGAAGAGCGTCCCTGTTACTCTGTGAGGTTCTGGCGTGGCGAACCATTAACTTATCCAGATATCTGCCTCACTAGGGCATTTCCCATCATCACACCTATGTCTAAATCTGCTGAAGTAAGCATACCTACCAAACCTTTACACCTTATTAATAAAATTCTAATGATAGTTATCACCATGTCATCTACTTCAATCACTTTACTAATAAACGTGACAAATCATTCTTCAAATTTTCATACTATTAGTTTCTAATTTAGACCATTAATTTGTTTGTACATATATCTTTTCAACATCGTAAAACATTTGAAATCTTCTGTATTGTCTATGTTGTTACTTTAATATTTAAAAACTTTCCTACATAGCTTTTACTGAAAGTGCTTCGTGTTTCGTGCTTTTTCAACAGTACAACCTTTTGAGCCTCTAAAAGTATTGACAGACATCTAAGGTTGGAAGGATGAAATGGGTACCATAAAATCGGGACGCGTGATTAAATATGGTCGTTCATCTCGCGGCCTTTTTAATATATAATATATCTTATATAAAATAGGTAGTACACAAAGTAGTTCCAGAGCTGCAAATTTGACCTTTCCAACATGTTCTATTTTGTGTCTAAAATTATTTTGTCTAACTTTTCACAATCAGAGTAAATATTTTATTTTTCAGAAGGCCGTGCTAGAAAACTTTATCAATTGCTTGATGAGTAAAATGTCCTATATGCTTGGATATCCTCTTAATATTAATAGAGAAATTTGTGTACGTACATCAATTTATTTTTTATTATTAATAAACGGCCAGTATACTTAAAGTCCATTCCAAATGGAATCTTATTACATAAGATTATATCTTTCGTAAAGGCAAAATTATTTATTTTGCAGGAACACAATGAAAGTCACGTGGAAACACAAGCAGTGAGTCTTTGCACTCCAACACAACACGGAAAATAACTATAATATATGTGTCCAAATAAAACTATTTATTTAAAATTGATTTTTATTTCGTTATAAATATTTCTTTAGTTATTTTTAATTAAAACGAAATCTTGAACTTATCTCAATACAATAATTGTTAAACATCCTAAATTGCCTAACATAATAACAGAATCATGTCATTGTCAATAATTAATTATAGTTTAATCCCAAAAGCTCATCGGGACATTACGTAGGCATACCGCATAGGCCTTGTTAAGAGAAACAGAATTAATTTATTTAGGAATTATAGCCCCGAGCTACTCGTACTGAGACAACGCAAGTCAAGTGAGAACAACTGCTACAGAGATGGTTTAACCCTACTGGCATACTAGTACGGTATCTAGTCAAACGATTAACTAACAAAATCTCTAAATTATATTATCGTCAATGTGTTGGTGAAAACGTAGGCCTTAAAGGAGATCGAGGGGGAGTCAGACGTTGCGCTGCGATGTTGAAAAAATTGGCAACAGATGGCGACAGATTTCGATGCTGCGGCACTGGAGATCTGCGTACATCCTAAAAAAATTAAGCGTGAAAAATAAACTCAATTTAACTTAATTTACTTAAATTTGAGTTCCAGTAAGTAAGTATTTATTTATAGATTGGGATATCTTTTAACGCCAATTCAGTCAGGACGGTTTTTTAAGGAAACCACATACCGTTCTATGTTGCCTGGAATGTCTAGGCGATGGTAATGACAGCGTAGATGTAACTTGTAGAGAATTGTTTTGAGATGGATTTAATAAATAATTTAATTTATAGCCTTTAGCAAGATCTTCTACAGTTTTTCCTGAAAAGAGAATTTTCGCACACAATTATGATGTAAGAATTCACATATGCAATTTAAACGTTTAGACAAGTATAGGTATATATATATAAAACCGTCATTTCTTATCAAACAAATCGAACGCCGCAACTTTATATTTTGTCATGATTATCAAAAATATTTTATTGCATTTTTATCCAAATTTACATGAAAATATAAAACTTCGCTGATATTCTATAGGACACAATTGATGTTTTGAAAAATGTATAATTTATCTACCCATAGGTATAGGCAACTTGGTAGTTGGTGGTACCTTTACATAGCCCCGTGACTTTGTGTAGGATTAGAATAAAAAAGAACCTGATTCATTATAAAATAACTACACGACTACGAAAAGTTATAACAATGATAATATTTATTATTACCTGTTAATGATGTTGGTATATTAGTGTTACAACGTCCAGTTCTTATTATCTTTTTAAAAGCGTCAGTATTGCCAAAAATAATTGCAACAGCAGCCCCGTCAGCCAATTGAGAGGAGTCACAGCAGGATAACAAAAAGTTCCAATTGTCTAGATCCCAATTTTTGGTTGAATACACAGCTAATTGTAACGTTGAAGCACCTTATCAAAAATATTAGTTTGATATTACGAAATTGCCGAATACTTTACCTACCGCTTGATTAGTTGTAATCTTCAGCGACATTCCGCTGACGCGTTAGAATTCACGCTTTAAAAAAAGCGCTTAGATACTAAAATTAAGCCAAGAAGATATTTATAATTTATGCAAACCAAAAATAACATAACATACTCAGTCGGGCACCTAGCGACAATATCTGGTAAATTGTTCTTAGGTACAATTAATTAAATACAATTATAAGATATTATGTTTCATCTTTTAATAATAATTAGAGGTTGGAACTTAATCATATTTACCGATATAATATTTTAAACTTATATAAGAAATGTTTTTTTAACTTACCAGACTCACTGAGAAGATGTGGATTAGCACCAAATTGTAAAAATAATTTCACTATGTTATAAAATCCTAATCGCGCAGCTAATCGTATGGGCCATCCACCTTCATAATTTGGATCTAAACTATGGCTTAACAAATCTTGAACTTCAGTCTCATTGTTATTTTCAATGCTTTTTCTTAATTTTTCTCTATTTCCTTCCATATTATTGAATTTAAATTATTTTTATCATGCAATAACCTCTGCCTCTTGGTAGAAGTTTCAGTTAATTGTAAAATATATCTTTTTGCTTCTAATTTCGAAGTACCCTCATTATTTGTAAAAAAATAGTTTCTTACGTGTCAACTGCCAATAGTCGTAGTAGTAATAGTCTAGATGGTTATCAAAATCTTAAAGTATCTACCAATGGTAAATTTAATATTTGAATATAAAATTAAAATATATACTTAGTGTATGTTTGGGCCACTTTGTAGACTTTTCCGTTGTGGAAAAATCATTTAAATAAAATAGTTAATATATATATATATATTTAACTGCTTACTGAAGGAAAATTATGTTATTAAGATCGCAAAAATTGCTAGTATTTATTTTTTTACACATTTATATTTACAATTAAATATAATTCGATTTCGTTCCCCGTAGAGACCCTTAGGCTGTGGATTCAAGTGCACAGTTAATTAAAGATTTAAGTAGGCGCCTGGTACATAGTACCGGTGACCCCAGAGCTGGTGCTTTCCTCACTCAATGAATAAGTATCGCAATACGTGGGTAACACTGAAAATGTTTAGAACTGGCCAGTAAGAAACATTGCTAATGAAAACTTTTTGAATTTCAATTTTAGAACTCTTTGGTAACCTAATGTAGTATATTGAATTCATTTGTCGTTTGTTTTTGTGAATTGGCGGCAAATCTAAAACGTACGAAAATACCATAGAATGCCCGTAAAGAAGAATGGGCCCACTACTTTTCTCCGTGGTTCCATCGAATGCGACGATGTAACCACGTGTAGTGTGTTGAGGAACGGAGATTACTTCGAAAACAATAAAAGTATTGGCAACATTCTACATTAAGCCGTTTTTCATTTTCTAAACATTTTCAATGTTACCTAGGTACAGCAAGGTACACTGCAACAGGCCAATCACCAAACTATTTAAATTTGTTTTGATTTTGTAACAATAAAATCATTTTAATTTGAACTTAACTCTTGCCAGTTAAAAGAAGTTAGAATAAAAACAGTTGACACCTAGCTTCAGACAAACTGACAAAGTGTTTCATTATTCATTAATTATTTGAAGTTTGAATATCCCGCCGAAATATGGCATATGCCCGTGAAATTAACTCGGTTGATGTGATAAGTTATTAACTTATTAGTTATAATAACTGATCAAAATCGCAAAGCGACTCAATCAGTTAATACAAAAATTCAATTTTGACATTCATAAGTGTACGCCTATATGATTAGTTAAAGTGACATATCAAAATAATAATTTTATTATATCTTTCAGTGAAATACACTGCTACCGCGTTTTATGTCGATGAAGCGACATCTCTGATCAGAGGTGGATATTATTGATGTACAAAGATGATAGAGTCTGGCTAATGAAAGAAGTAACGTAAGAGCGCGGAAAATTCAAAAAAATGTTGTATGGTATATTTTGTGGATTAAACTTAGGTACTTGATAATTGATTTTATTTTATTATTGAAGTTATACTTCTTTAGGCGCGTTATGAAAAATTGATAAGAGTGAAATTTTACGATGCACGCGCACCGTTACACAAAATTAACAGAATTAAGTTAGTTCTAGGTGGCATGAAAATCGATAATAAGTATGTTCAAGTTGTATATTCTAGTATTTTTACATTTAGAACATGTGTTTCGTAACAGTGCAATTAAACAGTGTGAATATATATATATTATTTGTGTTTTTATTAAATCAATTTCATATACGACGGTGATAGTATTTACTAATAATAATTTTATTGATTAATTTTAATATTTATCGTTAATCACTACTGCATTTTAGTTAACTATATAATGAAAACTAATAAAACTATATTTCTTATAAAACACAACTTTATTCGAAATAATCAAAAACAGAATCCAAAAAATCAATATGGATAGATTCATCAGAGTCATTGCTGTTATCACTGTCTCTCACATTGATTATGAAACTTTCTAAATGTTCATCTGTAGTTCTGTCCCTTTGTTTATATTTATTTTATTTAAGTTCTCATTATTGCATCGACTCCTCCAGAATTCCTGCGAAAGAAACGAAATATTCTATCAAATAAAACAAAGTTTAGGCTATTATACCTGTTAACTATTCGGAAAAAATTTATAATAGAAATAAAAATGAGTAATTGCATGAAGTATCAAGACTTAAACAATCTCTTCATCACCACACGTAAACAATCTTGTTTTTGGTAGAATTCAGCTTCTTTTTCTTCTTTTTTTTCTTGTAATTTGGATATCATGCAGAACAATATCTCTCGAACTCCACTGTTAATAGTTTTACTCATATTTAAACACGTAAATGAAAAAATTAGAACAAAATGAACCAAAACTAATGTTTGACAACAGCCATATTGAGAATTTGACAATGACATTCTGTGTTGCCTTCCGAAAGTTTTCAAATAATTCAATTATCTTCTTTCGTTAGCCAGACTCTATACGCGTGCTTTGAGTTAGGAGCAGCCGAGCGAGCGTATTTTGCTAAGGGCCAGTTTTTTGATCCGTAGTTAAAAAATGGTATAACCTTTTGTTACATTAACTATAGTTAAATGACTAACCAGTAGTTAAATCGTAAATGCGTTTTTCGGTGTCTATTTTAACTATAGTCATACTTAACAATTGGTCAATTTGTTGCCAGTGCAATGAACAATGACATCCCAAAAAAAATAGGTTTTTTTTGTGGGGAACATTTATTTTGTATAAAAGATATATTATTTAAGTTATTATTATCTTTCATCACACGCTACGTCACAGTTATATTTTGTCTTATTGATAATCTTTGAAATTAAAGTTACATCAGTTAAATAAACCGTTTACGTGCCCCGCGTAACATCTGTCTGGGATTATACTA
Organism: Pieris macdunnoughi; assembly: GCA_905332375.1. Classification (NCBI taxonomy): domain Eukaryota; kingdom Metazoa; phylum Arthropoda; class Insecta; order Lepidoptera; family Pieridae; genus Pieris; species Pieris macdunnoughi. Next base: position 6,189,882 of record CAJOBZ010000002.1, read on the forward strand.
TTCAAATGAGAATAAGAATTTTGTCATACCATTGTTTGATATTATTTAATCCAGTTGTGTTTCAAGATTTGCCTTGCTTGAGCGACAGCTCTGATGTCGTCGTAGACATATATATATATTTATATTTACGTATATTTCAATGTCTACAGTCTACACAGATAAGAAACTCGTCTACAATTGTGTTGAACTGGCTCACAGCTGTTGTCACCGGGAGAGTAAATAATAATTAACAGAACGTTACTAGTTACTACCAAATTATTACTCGCAATGGAAAAATGGAAAATAGAATAAAACGTTCGAAACCACTAAAAATATAAAAATGGGCAGGTAAGGCAAATAAAAAGAAGAGGTTGGCGAATAAATAGCAGCAACAACAAGAATTAATTAAATAATAGTGTCATTGTGTTTCAGGCATAAAGATTGGAGAAAAGTTGCTAAACGTGAAAGAAGAAGAAAAATTCGGACCAAAGCTGCTAGGGAACTGGGTGATTGATTTTTATTCATAATTTTTTTGTTTACTAATATGATAAGAATATTCCAAGATGCTGCAATGTGACTGTGATTCATAGCTAATAAATAAGATACTTATTAGTCATCATGTTTTTTTATTGCCTATACTATAGAAAATAAATCTTAATATTCCAGACAGTTTTCCATCTCCTTCATGTAGTGAATATACAAAATGGCTTAATGAACAGGAATTACTGGAAACATATGAGCTAGAACAAATAGAAATTCACAATAAAGAGGAGAATGAAAAGTGGATTGAAGCTGAAATAATAGCAATAAAAAAGTACAGAAAAATTCAGGAAGAAAAAGAAAAGCAAAACCAAATACAATTAGAAAATGAATTAAAAATTAAACAAGTACGTACTTATTTTATTTTTGCTCTCAAACAAAATAATAAGTTGTGTTTTTACTTTTTTCTTTATTCTATTTAATTTTATATCAGGAATTAGAAATAGAAAACCAACGCAAAGCTAAGGAAGCAGAGAGATTACAAGAAATAGAAAAAGAGAACAAAAAAAGACAAGAACAATTTATGTCTAATTTAGAGAAGTTTTTGAGTGGAGATTCTTCAGATCCACCACAAGAATTGCTAATATACCATGAAACAAGACCAAGCACTGAACTATGTCCTTTCTTTATCAAAACTGCTTGCTGTCGTTTTGGTGACCAGTGTTCGAGAAACCACCAATATCCTGGAATTAGTAAAGTCAGTATTCATATGATGATTTAAAATTATATGATGTGATATTGATAATGAATGATTTCTAATTATCAATATTACCTTTTTGATGATGTATTTTAGAATATTAAGTGTACACTGCATTACACATTCCCAATCATTTCAGATACTTTTAGCTACAAATTTCTATATCCATTTTGGCTTGGAGAATGCAAACTATAATGAATATGACACAGATATCATGTTAGAATATGAAGATAGTGAAACACTCAGGGATTATAAAGAATTCTTTTATGATGTTCTACCTGAATTTCAGAAGCATGGCCAAGTTGTAGAATTTAAGGTATTACTACTTTCTTAAATTTTTTATACAATTATATTTGTATCATTTTAATGAGAAAATAATTTTAACTAGTACTATACTATTTTCCAAAAAAAAGTAATTAGACATTCTAATTGTTTTAATTCATATTTTATATTAACTCCCTACCAAAACTTATGGTCTAATAGTAGGGCAACAGGGCATTATTTTTTGCCAAGAGAAAGTTGTAATATTTTATTGTATTACCTGGTAAATCAACCCATATTCTAAAAATAGAGTGTAAAGTAGCTTGTTTTGCTAATAAATTTCAGAACAGTATCAGGTAAGCACCTATTGGCTGTCCAGATCCGGCGTGGAGCAATAGAGTATCCTTTAAATTTCCAAAAAAATCTTATCTTGTTCAACTATTATTTATTCAAATGAATAATACATCGAAGACGCTTTTCTTAAAGCCGACGACGAATATTGAACATTTAATTTTGCGGTCATTTGAAGGGAAAGGCTAAATTAGCCTCAAGAAGCTTTGTGTGCTCAGCAAAGCAAGACGGTACTTTACGCCGTTTGCAACTGTATAAAGCGCAAATTCGGCCCCACGTGGAGTAATGTTCTCACCTATGGGCGGGACCTCCCCAGTACCAGCTCAGTTAGAGTCGTCGACGACCAATCCCTTTCCGAGCGGTTTGATCCCATTGGTGTTGCGTAGAGATGTGGGGTCACTCTGAATTTTCTACCGCATATGGTCAGATAAGTTGTTCGGATTACCTGCAGCTGAGTTTCATCATTGGACGTCAAGGCAGAAAACGAAATTCCACCCTCACCTCACCTCGTCCACCACAACTGAGCGTATTTTAAGCCTGTTTTTTTCCGCGCACCACCACTATGTGGAACCAGTTGTCCACATAAGTAAAGAAATGAGCGTACCAATCTTAAACGGGCCGACAAAGTACTTGTCTTTTTTGGTCTCAGAATAGGTATTATTAGGGTAAAATTCAGGTTCATGGTTTAGCGAGACTTACTTCGTTTTTCGTCATACTTCGGGCTTAGACTTGACTTAGCGTTAATATAGACCAAGACATGATATTTTTTTGTAGATAACATCGTCTTAAAATTACATATTTTTCTTTAAATGATTTATCTTAACGCAAATTCTCAGGCACCATGTCTGCTGAATAAATCAAGGTTTGTACAACATATAAAATATTTTTTTAAATTCTTAAATGTAATCTTCAAGCTACCCGATAAGACGCCAAGGTTAAACCCCTTACTGGTTTTTGGTGCCTATACGTAAAGTTTATTTATATATTTTTGAATCAATTTTTTTTAATGTATGTATGTATGTCATTTGCAGGTTTGTAATAACTACGAGAAACACCTACGTGGTAATACCTACATAGAGTATGCAGACCTGCGAAGCGCTGTGAAAGCTTATCGCACATTACACGCGCGATGGTATGGAGGAAGACAAATGTCATTACAATTCTGTCAAATACCATCTTGGAAAGCAGCTATATGTGGTATGTTTTTTTAAATAAATTTATTGGAAAATATATAGAACTTATAAATTATAATAAGTTAGGGTTTGAATAATGTCTCTTTTACTCCTCGTTATAGTAATGTAATTTTTTTTAACCAACAGGGTAAATCATATTATGTATTTTTAGAAGCTTACAATGGGTTTTGTATATGGTTGTCATGTTGTATAATATTGTAATAGTAATGTCAAATTAATAACAAACTTATAAATTATGCAGTATTTAAAATATTGTAGTTACCATTCATACCCGCTTTGAGTTGTAAATTTCTTAACAGGGTCTTGAGACAAAATCATAGAACCATTTTCATACAAATTTGTTGGGCATTAAAAAGTGTGTCAAGCCTGTCGAATAGGTACTTTCTCTAAAGCCCCAGAAATTTAAATTCGCTCTTTGGGCGTTTTAATCCTGTTCTTTGACAATCTGGAAATAAATACTTTCTAAGCATTATTTAGCATATCTAAATTAAGTTGTTTAGATCGTGAATCTCATCATGATCTCGAATCTTAGTAGCAATCTGGATTATATTTCTATTAATAGATAAATCATTTAACTTTTAGGTCTACAGTCAAGGAAAAGATGTCCTAAAGGCCGTGCATGTAACTTCTTGCATGTATTTTCAAATCCCGAAAATTTTTTTAGAAGAAATTATATTCCTGAGAGGTAATTAATTTTGTATAAAACCCTAGTTTATTTAAAGTACAATAGGAGATTTTAGAGTGATTCCCGTATGGAAAAATATGTTTTTATAGTTTTAATAGCTTTAATAGCTTATTTATTTCTACAAACAAAAAATACCACAACAACATTTACGCTAAGAACTCACGAAGCGGTTTGCACCCGCGCCCGCCGCGGTGGCGGTTTGGAGTTTTTTTTTCAAAACTCACGAGACCGGAGTTTAGTGCGGTTACGCAGCCGCCGCGGTTGCGATTATCGCCCGCAAACTTGGCGGTTGATTATCGCAATACGGGCGGTTGCAAGACGGGCGGTTTAACGATCAGTTGAGTTCCAGACCGCCATGGACACACACCAGAAACGAGTTGTTGCGTTAATTCTAGAAGTACTTCTACTACTACAAGGCATAAAAGATTCTGCGTTCATCCACTGATTGCGGAACGAGATCGTTATGGATTATTTGTTACTCTTATTAATGAGTTAAAGAAGGATGAAGAAAAGCTCTTAAATTATTTTCGAATGTCCGTATCTAGTTAGAACTTTTAAGAAAAACAGAAACTGCCCAACGTCGCCCGCCAACCGACCGCAGAGCGCGCGGGAGCAACCCGCCGCGGCTGCCGGTACAAGATGACCGCTGGTGCAGCGGGACCCGCAAACAATCGTACACGCGGCGGGCGTAAAAAGAAATGTGATTTAATTTTAGACATAAATATCTGTATTCTAAAAAAGCTGTGGGGCCGAAACCGCGGCGGGTTCGGGTGCAAACCGCTTCGTGAGTTCTTAGCGTTAAAAAAATCGATTTTTTTTTTTGTCTTTACTTCCTTCTTGGTTAGATTTATGGACTAAAATTATCTATTAAGTAATATTTCATTAATTTATAGAAGGCGTAGGACACCGCCACGTTCATGGCGATGGTCAGAATCACCCGAACGAGAAATAATAAAAAGGAAGCGTTCGAGATCAAAAGATAGACGAGATACCAAAGATAGAAGAAAGCGGCGTCATTCAAAAAAATTCCGATCTGATAGTTGATTTATAATACTTTGTAAAATAGTTCTTTAAGATTTGTTTCATTGCTAAATTTTAAAGACTGGGATACCCCAGTCTTAAAAATTTAGGATACCCGTAACACCTTCATGTTTTTTTTTTTTCAAGAATAAAAAACCCTTCATTGTTAGTGAGCGACAATGATAAAACGTACTCTTATATTAACGTAAAAAAATCTCAACTTTGTCGTTTGCCGGCAAAAGTTAAGTTAACAAACTTAAGTTTTCAAAAAGTCCGCCGATCTGTGTTAATTATCTATCAAGATATAGTATTAACGTGTGTAAGAATGAATTTTGCTGAATTAGCCAGTTTAGTAAAAATAGAGAAATTGGCGAGCTTAGTGGTCCAATAGATTATCATTTTGCGAAATATTGTTGTACGATATAGTATTTTCTTGAGAAAATATGCCGCCCTGTCTTATGTACTTGTACATAAGACATGGCGGTATGGTCAAAACACTTTAGCCTGGCCAGAAGTAACAAAATAATTTAAAAAAACTATGCTAGTCTGTGGTTCAGTAGGGACGTAACATTCTGCATAAAAATCGATTATTAATTTAGCAAGCAAAATCGATTTTATCCTAATTTTTCAATTAATTAAAAAAAACACCCTAAAGAGCGTTCACATCTTCAAAATTTGTTATTTGTCGTTTGATTTTAAAAATCATTCAGACAGTATCATCAGCAAACAAAATTATCTGATGTTTTTTCTCTACCATAAAAGGTAAGTAGATCATTTATATAAACAAGAAAGAGTCAAGAATTGAGCCCTGTGGACCTACTACCGTCCCAGAGGACCTCTTACCACTCACTGCAACCTTCTGAGTTCTACCGTGTAAATAGGAAGTCAGAAGATTCAGTGCGGTATTCTTGATGCCATAGTGGTGGAGTTGCATCGATTGCATACATCAAGTACATCAAAACATCTTCAAAGCATCGGATCTATTAAATGTATCGCATTGTAAACATGGATGTATATCGAATATCCCCAATAGTCCGAGGACCGGTAGAAAACACCTATTATGTCAGCCGGGAGGTGGACTAAAAGACGACTATTATTGATTTTCATTTATATAAAGAATCGATTATTAATCGATTTTTTTTAATATTAAAATCGATTATTTCTCCAACGATTATTTTTTCACATCCCTATGGTTTAGTATTGACTATGGCATTAATAGCCGTGAGTCGTGACAGATGACTGTTCTGAACTTAATAATTATTAATACATAGATGTAAATAACAGCTTACATCAATAAATAAATAAAGAATGTTCTTTAAATTTTAAGTAGAACAGTTCTTCTATTGAATGAATGCATTTCTGAAACAAACTGCCGTAACAGAATTAGAAATATTGGTAAAATGCCAATATCAGCAATATATTTTAATATAACCAGATGCAATTATTTGCAATTATTTAAAACATCACTCTGCCTTGCTATTCCAAATGTTCATCCTACAAGGACAATTATATGTTCTACTTACATTCTACAGAAAAAACTTTTAATAAATAACATTGGAAGTACATTAGATTCAGGTAACATAAATTTAACAATTACATTATCAATGAGTTATTGTATAATACATACAGATTTCCTACTCATTCCCACTAGAATAAAACCTTTTGCAATCTACAGCTAAAAAATTACTTATTTTACTAGCTCATAATTGCACCTGCTGAATTTAAAAAAAATATGTACTTTCTAAGATACCTTTTTTAATTTATTTAGGGCAAAGAATACAATCTACCTGATACATCTTTTTATCATGAACATCAGTTTTACTTAATATTTTTAGTTTCTACAGCCAAGAAAAACCTAATTTCTGAATTGAATTTTGAGTCTGAAAGTCATGCTGCACCCTTTTGTAAACTGCCTATTAAAAGTTTACTTCAAATATATAAAACAACTAAACAGGATCAGGAAAGTGGTCATTGTAACAACAGGCTGTATTACATTGCTTCTCATTTGAAGGTAATATTTCTAAATGAAATAAAATAGTTTCAACATACCTTTACTATAAAGATAATTTTTTCAGTGCCCACCTGGTATGTTAAGTGATCGCCTTGCAAAAAGGTGTTTTATTTATAGCTTATCTTTCGACTGGCTGGAAAAATCATTAAAAGTTTTGCTAGGTAAGAGGTGAGTTTATGGTGATGTAACAATTCTTTGTTTGACATTCTAAACTTATGGTAATTTTAATATAATATTCTTTCATTGATTTCAGATAAAGGAGTACCTCCAGATAGAATATTACGAGATTTGTGGGTATTAAAATATCATCATCAAACTATAGATGATAGACTCAAAAGAATACAAGATATGGGTATTGACACCCTGTATCCATGGATGGTGCGATGCTCTGAGGATATATTGAATAGGTATTTGATTATGTAATGTATTATGAGTGAGTGATTTTTTTATTTAAAGCTAAGATACATTTCTTAGGTTCTGATATATTATGTATAAAATAACTAGGTCTTTATTGAAAGCTATGATTCACTGTGCATTAAAATTATGATGAAATTTATGAATTATTAAATATAAAAATTAAAGTATACTATTAATCTGATTATAGGTATATAGAAATTTACCAAGAAACCAAAAGCATTTTAGGTAATGGTCAATCAACAAAGGGATATATAGCTAACCGCTTAAATACCTCCATAGATACAATAGACGAAATATATGCTAAAGTGCCATCTTTTACAAGGATAAGAGTCAGCAAGGTATTCTTAAGTTATTTAAAGTTTATTATGAACTATCATTACTATGTTTAGAAAATTATTCAGAACACACCAATCACATTTGACATTAATTATGAATGTTTCTAATTCTTTTCCCTTAAATGATTTCTAATTATACTTTTTAGGTAAAAAAATTTTTGGATTTTCTATTTGAAGAAGGGTTCACAATTGAAGATATATTATGTAAGCCAAGAGTATTGTGTGCCTCACAAAAGACAGTAAAAGAGAGATTAGAAAAACTTAGAGGATTAGGATTAAAAGATATCAATCTCAATGTTCTATGTAGAAGTAGAAAAGATTTCAGAAAATATTATGAGAGTTTACAAACGGTAACCAAGGAGGAAAATAAGCAAACTTAAAATAAAAAGACTATTGTTTTATTTATCCCATCTTTATTTTCAGAATACTTCATATACACTCCTATATTATGACAAAACCATTTTGCATAGTAATTAAATATAATTAAAATCAATTCATGGATCCTTGTTTACCAATAATTTTAATACTAAAGCTTAAAATGAAAATGACAATCTTCAAAAGGTTAAAAAAATAAAATATCTAGCAATGCAGTGGAATGAATATTTGACACTATACAATATTATTTAATCATGCAGGTGTAAATTTATTACAATCAATGTAGGCAGGATACTTTTAGTGTCATTCTAACCACCTATGGTTTTTAATGATAAATATTTTGTGAGTTCTGAGTAAAAATCAGTTTCCTAAATAGTTATAATTTGTCTATTGATGAGCACACTGAACTCCTGGCCCTGAATGCATGTGTTCTTCATCATCACTAGCATATGCTTCCTCCCTAGTAACACGATTCCTCTCACTAGGTGTGTAATCCATTAGGTTGACTTCCTCAACATCTTCACCTGTAGGCATGACAAAAGCAGGACGAGGTGGAAGCACAGTTTCTATCTGTCTTAATTGCTCTTCTGCTGCAAAGTTGTTTTCCGGGAAAGTAACTTCAAACTTAATATATAAATTCCCCTTTTCAAAGGGGTTTTTATGTTGCGGCATTCCTTCACCTTTTATTCCTTTTAAGTCTCCTGGCTTAATTACTTCTCCTGCTGCATGTCTAATGAGAAGATCACGTCCATCAAGATGTTTGACAACAAATTCAAAACCACATAGTGCTTCAGTCAAAGAAATATCACGTCTTATTATAAGATCATCACTATTCCTTTGAAAAACATCATGGGCTTTTTGTTGAAGTACAATGATAACATCTCCTGGTTCAACATCGGGTGCCTGATCACCTTCTCCTCGAAAGATAATTTTTTGATTTTCACGCATTCCTTTTTCTACATGTACTTCAAGAATTTTAGTTTCATTTAAAACTTTCTTTCCTTTACATTTTGAGCATTTGTCTTTGTCATTTATTGTTTCACCTTGGCCTTGACAAGTGGGACAGCGACTTTGCAATTGTCGGGTCATGTTAGGGCCAATCCGTTGAAAGGATACTTTTATGCCTTGTCCATGGCAGTCACTACAAGAAACAACTGCACCAGGTTTACCACCTACACCCTTACATGGCCCACAGATAACATTTTTACTCAGCTGCAATTTTGCCGTTTTTCCTACATACATATCTTCTAAAGACACTTTCAATGTATGAATAGTATCTTCACCACGCGCTCTTCCGCGAGTCCGTCGACCACCCATTCCGAAAATATCACCAAAGAAATGGCGAAATATATCATCTTGAGCACCACCGCCTTGACCACCTTCTTGGAGCCCTTTCAACCCATATTGATCATAAACTTGTCGCTTTTTAGAGTCAGATAATACATCATAGGCGTAACTAATCTCTTTAAAACGATCACCAGCATTTGGGTTAACATCAGGGTGAAATTCTTTTGCTAACTTGTGATAATTCTGAAAAATATTAAAAACGTGCTTAAAATAACAAACCATTTAATTATTAACATTTACTTATTACGTCCACATGCACTATTGTCACAATCAATAAAATAGATAACTTACTCGTTTAATTTCTGTGTCACTTGCATTCCTGGATACACCTAATATTTCGTATAACTTATTATCAGCCATTTTACTAACAGTATTTAGATCAAAAGACAAAAATCCGTGGAGAACCGAGAATAACTAAAGAAAATGAATTACGCTAAACCTTCCGTACACTAAATTCCATTAGTCATAGACAAGGGTTCAGAAACAATTCTGTAATAGACAGTAGACATGCAAACTATTTGTAGATAACAAATTACGGATTATTAATGTGACTCTGTCGCGCGATCGCACTAAGGCGGGGTACCAAAAAGCGCGTAGGGTGGAGAGAGAGTAAAGCCGAGGCAGATGTTGCGGCTTTAAATGGGCTGAAACCCACACAGTTGGGTATGTTCGATAGCGCCAGAAGACGACTTGAAGAAAACCTGGCTGCCGTAGAGAGAGTCGCTAGTTGTTCAATGAAACTGAAAGGCACCTTTTGCTGCGCTCAAGAAGGCCGTTGTTGCAATTAGGATAGGTGCTGAGAGCCTAGCAGTGCGAACGCTCGCAGACGAAGCACCCACCCTTCAGCTGGAAATGAACGCCTCTGTGCACAACTCTCTTGCAAGACAAAATGCGCGAGGTGAGGTCGTTCCTGCAAGTTGCAACAAGCTCTGATGGATCGCCCATCCTTCAACGTAGAAGAACTGGAGGTTCGTATTCTCCGCCAGGGGGTTGAGCGCATAAATACACAATTAGAGGATATCGGACCACAACCCAATTAAGAACCACCAAACGTTCCATTTACGCTACAGACTGCAGAAAAAGCGAAAAAGGCAAGTCGAAGCCACCGCTTAAATCATCGACGCATAAGGACTCCCTTGTCGTCGCAGCAGCCCCGAAGACGAAGCGGGGAAAGGAGATGGCAATCCTGCTAGATTGTAGATTGGATGTCTGCAGACAGAGCCGACTATCACAGGCGCAACGACAGTTCAAACGTATGACGAAAGCGGAGTGGTCGAAAATGATCGAAGTAAGGCGAAGGAAGGCGTTCCTATTGCCTGTCTTGCAGTTGCATCCCAGCACACCCCTTTATCGATTTCCGTCCCTGCCGCGGAGGGATGGAATATCGTTTCCAAAAAAAGCCAAACAGCAACAACCACGCCACCTAGAAATTTAAAAAAAATCTAAGGTCGACAAACCCCCTCTTAGACAACCTCGCCTTGCCTCGCCACACCGCTGCGTGTTCCGAAGGGCGCTGAGGCAAGATGTCACCTATGCCGCTGCCCTAAAGGAAACTCGTGCCAAAGTGGATTTGAAGGAGGCCGAGGGCGTTAAGTTCCACCCCGCCGCCACGGGAGCTACCATGCTGGATGACTCTGTCACTATACTAATAAACTGCGCGAGGCCATCGCGGGCCATTGTGAAGTAAACAAACAAACAGCTTAGAATTCATTGTTTTTAATTATATTCATGAATTGAAACTGAGTAGCTAGCGCACCGTATCATTTTGTCAACTGCTTAGTGCGTATATATATATAGTATTTGCGATCGAACGAACGACATATTCCTAGAATCGCTAAGAATCGAGACTTAGCGCTAAATAATAAATAATAAATAATTCTGCACAACACAACTCGATTCTGCGTCCTGCTATTTCGGATGCAGTTTATTGATTTGTTGTTTGTGAAGTTTGCCTACCTCTGATTGTCATTGCATTTGTATACGATTTATTAAATAAATAATCTTTTAACCATTAGATTAAGTTTTTACAGAATTTAATTAATTGTAATAGAATTATTACTATCATTGTTATCGTTATTATATTTTTTTGTTATTAATGGCTTCGAATCAACAGAGACAAGAAAAAGATGGCGCGTAACGTAAAATAGTGACGCGTAGCCGAAAAATGTGACGCTAAATTTTTTTCCAACGCCGATAAAGAAGTTTCACTCCAAAAAACCTGTCAGGTACAAATTACTGAAAGGCTATTATGAAAAAAAAATCACTTGCACATCTGCAGAAACGTAAGGTAAAGTAGCAAAGATCCATTAAGGGTTGTAGCGCCTAGAACTAGAATCGCCTATCACACATATTGTTTTGGACGTTTAAAAATGTAAATTATATCGTCGCATTGCTGGTTTGACTTTGATTTGTAGCTGTCACATAAATTCCAAGACAAGCCCAAATTCTTAGATAATAGCATAGTAAGTCATTACATAAGAACATCTTGAAAACTAAATATTGCGTTCCGGTGATGTTCCGCCATCAATTTTCATTTTTGGTTAGCCGTCACGGATAAAGCTGGTCTTACGTATAAAGTTGTAGAAGCAATTCCATGGTGTATTCATTGTTTGCGTACTACCGCGAATAGGAGAAAGTAGATAGTTGTCGTAATCGTTAAGGTATACTCAAGTGGATAAATATTGTCTATTATTAGTGCTAAAACATGGCTCATTACATAATATACTTAGCCTTAGTTATTAATATTCTATCATGCACAATGCTTATAAAAAAATATTATAATAAATATAAATATTATCTATTTTTTTAGTTTAAATAAATATTTTTATAATATTTTTATTGTTCTTACATGCATAATATTTTCGTTAAGCTGTCAAGAGAATGGTTACTCCAAAGTCACGACCGGTCTGTCAGAAGCGAACCGATTGAGATGAGATTATTATATATATATATAGAAGAATATTTTCTTAGAAACTAACTACCTAGTTCGCTGTACCAACACATCTAAGCAACGTAATTTTTATCTTACCCTGTGTCTTTCTGTTCCTTCAGTTACCTCTTGACGCTTAATTTAAATACTTTTGTTTAGTATACTATGGTATAGTGTAAACCAGTAAACAAAAAAGCTCGAATGTTTTAATAATAATTTAATTGTACACTGCTATTTTGGTTATATCATTATTGTTAAGCAATCACCATTCATAGATTTAGGTTTATAGCACTATTGTTACCAAAACTAACAGAACATTCAATGAATAATTACGCGGTTTACCTTTGACACAGATTCTACAATCTTACATAAAGTAGGTTGTATATGGATTTATCTATTGCATTTTAAACAAGCTGAGTCCCGCGGTTTTACCCGCGTTACTCTGCTAGAAGTTCCCGTAATTAACCAAATAACGAAACTCTACAGCTATATAATTCTGAATAATAAGTACTAATACATGATATGTCAGGGTACCTACCGGGCAATCCACAGCGGGAAGTTTCCTCGCTCGTCGTAAGAGCATTGCAGTCTAACGAGGAAATGCCACTAGCATACATTTACTGATAGTACTGAGCCGCAGGGGGCAATTTTATTATACTTAACAAAGAGATAAATAATGTAGAATAATAAATTGAAAATTCTACAATACAAGTTACAATGAAGTAAATATGGTCATGGTTTGGTCGAGAAAGAATCCAGTCCAGAGATTCCAGTCGTATGTTTCTACGAACAGCAGTGGTATATGATATGAGTAGATAGCGTGACAAACAATGACGCAAATTTTTCATGGAAAAGTAAAAAATAATATTTACATTTACCAAACACGTAATTTAATTGTCTTTGGGTATACGGAGACACTGATTTCAGACATGATCAGTCTTAGGCTTTGTACATTTTTAAACGCGATTATTATTAATTATTAAGATGGTTATTATCACTTAAATTAAATTGTACATATATGTGAAAACGATCGAAAATTCTATTTACTATCAATAACAATTTAAAAGCTATAATATTAAAAATATTCATTTGACCTCAATAACAATGCATATGTTACGAGTACGAGTTATTTTCGATATTTATTTCGCCACGTTTGAGATATAATAATTTGCAGAATGCATCATTTCATCACTTGAATCTTTTAAAATGTTAAACATTAAGCCATTAGACTAAAAAGTAGGAAGTAGCACATCGAGCTTCTTATATTACCAAACAGCCAGAGGGAAACAAAGCGTCGTACACCTGATCACATAATAACTCATGTGTGACCGGATTATGTAAATTTATGTTCATATCCGGCTACGACCTCTAGAAGGTCTCTGCAATTACAGGTACTCATTATGTTTCGAAGGGGAGGGACGAAGAGTCGGATCTTCTCTCATCATCATATTGGAAGTGAAAGTGAATGAATGTCGGAGGCTTAATTAGAGAGAACCGCAGTGCCTGCGTCAGTTGTTGTGATATCGCCGTTCAACGCACACTGCGTACCGCGTACGCGCAAGTTCATCAAAAGCTTCAATAATACGAAAGGTACCGTGGATTGCAAAATAGTGCGAACTTGCCAGTTATAAAATAATATCAGTGCTTCAGATTTAACGCTCATTAGTGTACAATTTTTAAGGTTTGCTGTGGTATTATTTTAAAATTGGCTTAATAAATTAAATAAAATATTTTTAATTATATTTTATTCGTATTTTTGTTAAGACGATTTGAAAAATGTCTAAGAACTGTAACGTTCTGAAAATTATGCAAAATTTTTTTGAAAAAAAACGATGAATTTACAGTAATAGATTAAAAAGTTATTTTAATTACAAAAAATTTCTACTGAGAACAACTTCGGATGCTAGCTTTCCGTCTCATAAAATGCGTACCAAATTGTCGATTTCTCGCGCGAGCACCTTTTCACGCAAGGAGGTCAGAGAGGCGAGTTTTGCTTTCACAAATACAAACAACAAAATAAATTCATCTCACGTATCGATTGTCCTCAAGCTACGCTACCTGCATAACTAAAAGAAAGTGAACTCAAAACGGCAGTTGACTACTTTCCTTGATACATTTCCGATCAAATTAATAAGAGATGCAATTTGAATAGTGGCATGTTTTTAAGGAGATTCAAAATCATGTTACTAAAACCTATAAAAAAGACATAGCTAATATATAAGTATTAAACATTTACGATACCTAATTAGTGCGATGTTATCACCGTGAGATTCAGGTATTAAAATTAGCCGTTACAGCAAATTTGTCTCCTCTGAATCGACTTAATAATATTACGGTATATTGTATATGTATATACACAGTTTTAACGGATTACAAACCGTTTAATTACTGACAAACCGTCAAATTTAAATACTCTTTTAAAAGTATTACCGTAAGTCATTTATGTGTTATTTTTTTGCATCAGTATGTAGGCATATATCAAGGGAAGATTTAGCATTCGAATAAGGGCAAAATTAAAAATAATAATAATAAATTGAAGTAACACATAAGTGTGATATATTCACACGTTTATGTGTTCATAATGTTTTAATATAGAATCTATAAATATCCTAACAAAAGCTATTTTTAACTAAAAATATACGAGAACCTGTCCAGACTCCAGGGAGAGCCAGAACCTCATAATAACATCATAACTCCTAAATAACATGGTTCCTTGGTGATGATGGAAAATTGTAATAGATTAAACTTTACAGATGAGCCGGCACACCTGTTTGGCTGCAGCGGCGCTGCTGGTAGTGTTTTGCGTTGCAGAAGCACAAAGAAGATTGGCACTTCCAGACCCACGGAGTTGTGCTAATAGTACGTATTTTTTTCTATGCTGTATATATTCCGTAATGGGCATGTTGTAGTCATTTATGTAATAATAGTAATATTGTGTCTTAAGATAATAGTTTTAATATTTCAGTTTAACATTTTGCTCGACATAATTAGTTTATGTTTTACGTATAATGAAGTATAACTAACACGACAAAAAAAAAACTCTACTTAAAACGAGTAAAAACAACATGAACTCCGATATCCATATAAAATCGTCAAATACTCAAGAAATCTTTTACCGGAGATGTTAGGATGATTAAAAAAATCAACAGTATTTATACAAACTGCATACAACTTTAATTATTTTGTAGCTAAAAAAAATACTGAATCACTTAAAGCAAAAATGCATGTTAACATCATGACATCAGTACTATCTATAAAGTTGATTTTAATGTAAATTTTAGTACTCGTATTTTACCGCATCAATAATCACATTATTTTGTGACTAAGAGCTATAATTCCCCCGAACTTAGCAAGATTTAATTATACTATGAAATTGTGTAAAGTTTGCAAATAAGAGCATTGAACACCTGGTAATTGTCAACATGAGAAAAATACTAATTCAAACGAAATATTTGTACAGGACACTGTAACTGATTATCTTCAAAATAACCTAACCCTGTCTAATGCATAAAAAGTTACATTCAGTTGTTTTGACCAATATTTGTTACTAGTTAGTGAAACAATAATTAGAGCAAGATAATCGTGACTTGATACAGAGGTCATTAGATTTCAGCAGCCTTTCAGAGATGTGCAATGGTCACGAGTATGTTTCTTGCACAAGACTCGCTTAGATGTGGTGACTGGTGGCTCACCTTGTAGTCTAATTGCTGTACATAATGCGAAGTGATGGCACTAACGTTAATTATTTTGTGCCATTCGTACATTCAAACATATATAGGTCAAGTTGGTTTTGTCAGCAAAAGGAAATGTTAATTACTTAGGTGTAAAGTGATTTAAAGCGATCGATGATAACCAAACCATTGATAAGTATTAACGCTTCTATCGTAAGCACTACGAATTTCTTATACTAAAGAATAACTGTCATTTTCTTGTTCTGGTTTAAGTATTGGTATTCTTCTAATCTGAAAAATAGAAAATTGAGGAGCATATACATTTTTGGAATTTTGCAAGTCAAAAAGTAATTAGTTGTGGCATTTCTATGTAAACTGTATTTTTAATTTATTAATTCAGCACCGTGGATTATTCATTAACTGTGACCAACTTTACTGGGGCCAGTGTGGTTTAGCATTTAATCAATATTTATTACGTAATTACAATAACATTAGTGAAGAATAGCCCGCATGGAAAGTCTATTCAATGTCACTTTGCAATTTATCGTTTTAAGGTTGGGTTTTTGATTTTATTACATATAACAATACAATTTAATTGCGTACGTAAAATAATAAAATAAATAATGTCATTTTCATTTACTATATACTCGAGTTTCACTATTTTCAGAAACGTGTTTAATACAAATTTTAAAATGATCGTATTATAGTCTGCTAAAATGATATTATCATTTTTAAAAGCCAACATCTGTGACATTCTCAGTCCTTATGCCTTCCATATCAATTCCCCACTTAAACCGGAAAAAATAACTGAGGATCCTGTCATTAGAGAAATCATACAAACATATTATGAAGCTTTGTCTTCTCGACGTTTATAACTAGCCTATAGGTCAACAGAGTTGAAAACCAGGATTTGATTTTAGAACAGCAATAAAAATAAATTATTAATTATAATAAATAGTTAATGTAAATCCCATTTACCCACAATGAGGTATGAGGCAGACACATTTCTATGTCCTATTGTCTCAGGTAAATAATTTTTATCAGGCTTCTTTGCCCACCTGAAACCATTATAGATAACGATTATACCTACAATTAACTGTATATAATTGTTGCTCCCAAATCGATCCCATAGTTTTTACACCATAAATTTAACCATAAAACCATGCAGGCTTAAAATATTAAATTCCTCTACAGACAGTGACGCTACCCAGGATTGTGGCTTCAGATATCTACATCTGTTTTGATAGCAATTTTCGTTTTGATAGCAAACTGTTTTGTATAGAAAAATACATTCGCAGCCGGGGTTCGAACGCACGACAAACGTTCAAGCTTAAGTTTAACTACATGGCTAACACTTCTCAGTTTTAACCGCTAACCCATTTTATATTAAATGCGGTTGTGACAAAATGTTTTGTATGAATATTCCCACAAGAGGGCTTATAAATGTTGCAACGCGATGTCAGCAATACGTGCTATGGGCGTTACCGAGTTGTATGGGAGTGTACGGACAATTGAACATCATTTATTTACAATACTAACAAAACATCATTGTTCAAAAGTATTGTAACCTTAAAATATATTATCGATACCGGTAAGAGGCTGTAACTACTGAGTTTCATGCCGGCTGTTCTCAGATCTCACTTGACGGCAACGAAAATTGACGACCAAAAGTTCTTAGTAAATATTTAACTTTTACTAAGAAAACAAAATTAATACGTCTCTTAAAAATAATAATTTTTCGCTGTTGTGGTTAAATTCAACTGAATCATCATGAAATCCTTAACTAACCGCTTCTTTAATTTGTAATTAAATATAGTATTTATAAGACCAACATTGAAGGCAGTGCCACTAGTTTTCTATTTTTTTATTCCTTCTTCATCCAGGGCATCATGATGCCACGGTCAAGTCACTTAAGTAATTTCTGGCAAAAATATACGAAACTTGAAAGAAGTTTTTTTATGTTTCCTTTTACGCGAACCTACATAAGAATCGCATATAATATGTATTTCTATACAATTTCACTAAATATGTATTTAAAAAATCAGTGGCGCTACAACCTCTTTCATGCGATTTCTGAGTTTCATGATCATTTTTAAATCTAATAGGCAAGTCACCTACTTGCCAGCCTCCAGTACCTGGCACACGCCGTCGACTCTTTAGGTCTAAGACATGTCGGTTTCCTTACCACGTTTTCCTTCACCGGGGATCGAACCTACGACCTCAGGTATGAGAGTCGCACGCTGAAGCCACTAGGCCAACACTGCTCACTTTTTAAATACATACTGATAAAGTTGCCGACTCACTACTCCATTCTATGTACCGTAAAATCTAATCATAATGTTTAAAATTCATCTTGATTTATTATAAGTATAATTATAAATAAAAAAACTTGCTGAACCAGATCACAGAGCCTTTCATATTTTATCTATTCCACTTTATATGCTCATGTGGTTTTATGTGTGTAATTTGATAATGCCTAATTTTTGGTGAAAATAAAGGTATTAGCACGCGTAAAGAATATATTAATGGATTCACGTTTTAATTTATATTTTACGCACATTAACCATGTGTAAGTTTAAAAAATAGATGCCTTTTTTGTAATAAAACATTTTATAGTGTTTTTGACATACTTTAGTTTGCATTTTATACCTAATTAGCAATTACTTTGATAAATTTCTAAAAAAAACTTTCTTCTAAACTTAATAGCAACATAGCAAACATCTATCATTCTAGATTTGATTTTTCGTTTTGGATAGGGAATGACAACAAACTTGTACTTTAAGAAAAAAATACCGTAGTGACTACTATATATGATTCTTATTCTAAATGATATATCCCCAAATCATTTGTAGGAATGTTGGGTCGTTAAATTGACATTAATGACATAATAATATGTATGCTAATAATTACGTGAATCACTAAAATTCACATTCAACCATTCACTATTACATAAAGCACAAATGTTTCAATGGTACAAGTCCAAATATTACAACGAAAGTTATTTGCAAAAAGTCATATTCTACACGATGCATTGAGAAAGGTCATAACGTTACTTTCTAGTTACGAAACATCTTGTGACCGCGTTTGTATAGTAAATACGTTTTATGAACTGGCACCTGCTTTTCTAAGCGTTTAGGTGTGGTATGAAAAAGCTTTAGCTTGACTTTACTGGTGTAATAAATTATGTTATGGTATAAGTCATAAAAACGACCTAACTACGCATTTAACGACTCTTCCCAAACATACGTGCCTGTAAATCAAATATTAACGATAACTTTAAATGTTTAGGGGTTCGCCACTCAACATACAGGGATGGTCGTGGAGTGCTCCATTCATACTTCTTCAGTTGGGAACACGGACCCACCCGCAATTTGGAAGTGGACTGGTTAGACGCCAGGAACATCTGCCGTCGTCACTGTATGGACGCCGTCTCACTGGAGACCCCTCAGGTAATAATTTTTTCTACATATACGTTATCTGTTCAATAAAAAGTAGCAGTTGGAATATTGAAGTGAATGGTTTCAAAGAATGGTTGAAAAGAAAAAACAAGAGTTTTGTAAATTGTGTACGATAAATAACTTCACTTTTAAAATGAATTCTTTAAAAGTGAAGTTATTTATCTTTTACTTCACACAATTAACTTCACTTTTAAAATGAATATTTTCCTACGCATTATAAAATTAATAAAAATTTTGACCTAATTTAACCACCCCACGGCCGAATGGCTAACGCGCGTGATGGTAAACCGGGTTTGATTCATGGAAAAACAATAGCTTTTTCAGATTAGTATGCACAGAGGCTGATCGTAGAACATATCATAGTATCTTTAAAAAAATAAAAGATATACAATGTTTTACGCGAATGTTCAGACTTCTAAAATTTCAAACTTCTAACGTATAAATTGTAAAATTTTGTTACACGTATTGCGAGGCTGAGAAATTATATGGTATCCAATAATTGTGAGATGACCTCAGGGTTACCGTCTTTAGCCAGTTTACATCATAGAGTCACTCCAGTCGTGAATCGTGATGTTCACTTTCTCGACATCAAATTGATTTCTATAATAACATTAGGCAATCGCAATGGGTGGTTACGAAACTGAAACATACTAGTATCAATTTTGATTGCAGTTTGCATATACCAATCAGTATTAATACTTTTGCGTAACATAATGCTGTGCTGACTTATTAGTATGACTGCAATGATTCACTACCAAAACAATTTTCTTGCTAATTGAAACTGTTTAAACACTAAAAGTATTAATTTTTTTTTCACTTAACAGAAACTTTCAAATAAATTACCTCTGTGGCTGTACTGACAAAATAATTAAGCACAAAATTTATGTAGTACTTGTATACGTCGATACAATTATAAGTTATAGTATTTTATTGTTACTATTTGATATATTTCATTACCTTTTTTATTTTTCGTTATAACACTGCTGTATAGTAAAGTAAGAAAGGTAACATGGGCCACTTGCCATCTCTCGTAGATTAAACTTTGCTTTTATAATTCACTACATATTTTTGCTTACTGGAATGCTGACCTAGTAGGAAACCAAACGCAAACGTTTTTTGGCGCACTCATTGGCGTATGGACTAAGTGCGTGCTACAGAGACAACTATAGCCTAGATTATTGTTCTATGGGACCTTTCTCAGAGACGCGTAACAATTTAATTACTTATATCCTCGTAATATGCAACTACAGAAAACAGCTTAGATAAGAAGTAAATTTTCTCCAAACATTTCCTGTCGCGGTTAACCTGGTGTCATTGTACGTAGTAATACTATTGTTAATGTATCTTCCTATGAGGAAGCACGTCTGTGAATACAATTACTAGATATATTCATATAAATATAATATAAACAGATGAGGGTTATATTATGTCCAGTGAGCTGGTTTCTGTAAAGTTTGGCGATCTAAGCTAAGCGATTTTGTTTTTTTCGATCCCATTGTATATGTTTAGATGTCGAGAAATACCTAGTTGTCAGGTCCGATGCATACAGATACAATGCAATAGATTGATCGGTTTTTAGAGCGTGGAAGCGTCCGTGAAAGGGGTGCAATGGCCGGCTGCGATACTTGACATACCTACTCATAAGGCGCAGACAAGTGGCACACGGCATACATACCTCGACCGTTTTACTTAAGCCGGAAACATACGACGTAGGTGGACTTCCACTGATCACTTGTAACTGATTTCACATTTACCCAGTACCTAGGTAACATGGGTCAAATAGATAGCTATAGTATCGATTGTGTATGAGTCTATAATATTAATTATGACGCACAAATCTTAAAACGTCTAGGCAAAAGATGTATAGTAATATTAGTAGTAGGTAGTAGTAGTAAGATAGCTTAACAGCTAGCTGGTGCCCGTGACTTCGTCTGCGCAGTATTAGTATTTCGAGTAGCTTATATTAGAGTGGCGTAGAAAAAAACCACTTAAGATATTCACTATTTAAGATAAACATTTCCATTCCAGATTTTTCCTACTTACTTGATATTTTGGACAATCCGCACAATATATTTATTAATTGTAGCCTATGTGTTATTCTGATGTATAATCAGTAGTTTTTACGTGAAAGAGTAACAAACATCTTTCCATACTTACAAACTTTCGCACTAATATACTAGGATTAGGCCATTTCATGATTTTTTTAGTACTCTAGAATTCTAGGACATAACCGACATTGGACATGTTTATTAATATTAGTGCCTATTGTACGAATATATGTTTAATTGAAGACGTAGTAACAATTTTCGCTTTTTTTTGTCACATTATTGGTACTTTAACATACATTATGGTCCTAGGAAAATGAATTCATAAAGCAGAGGATCGCAGCGGGCAACGTGCGGTACATTTGGACTTCTGGTCGTAAATGTAACTTCGCGGGTTGCGACCGTACCGACCTCCAGCCCCCGAATGTAAACGGTTGGTTCTGGTCCGGTTCCGGAGCAAAGATTGGACCCACTACTCAAAGGAACACCGGAGATTGGTCTTACACCGGCGGGTATGGACAGCAACAACCTGACAACCGTGAGGCTGCACAAGTAAGTTTTAGACTTTGAATTGCCATTAATATTTTGTGGTGCAGAACCCATGTCATATATCTATTTAATGGTGAATTATTAAGTTAATTAACTGGGTACATTCAAAACGGAAACGTTAAAAATTACCTTATTGAGCGTTCTTGTTTTTTTTAATGAAGTCAGTTAAAAATATCCATTGACCTAGTGATCACATTTCTGTGTAATGAGAATATAATCTTCGTAAAAATAAGATGCAGATTTATGTTCAAATACTAGTCGTAGTAGTAAAATCTTGTCGTTATTATATCTAAATCGAATAAATCACAACAAAACCTTAAATTATTAAAGCGTATTCGGCAAGAACTACATAAAAATTGTATCTACAGTACTGACACATTTACTTACCATAACTTATAAATTTGCATTTCAATGAAATGAATTTAGTGACACGACAAAATTTTTGACTTACGTTTCTTTTACAGGGCAATGACGAATCTTGTTTAGCAATCTTAAACAACTTCTACAACGACGGTGTCAAATGGCACGACGTGGCCTGTCACCACGTGAAACCTTTTGTCTGTGAAGACAGTGAAGAACTGCTTAACTTCGTGAAGTCGCGTAACCCCGGCCTACGCCTATGAGATAATTGAGCCATTACGGCATTGTACAAATCCTAAACCTATTTTTAACTTATTTATTACGATAGTTAAATTTCACTTTCGGATTTTAAGCATTTTTGATATTGATTCAAAATTTACTGTAAAAACATGAATGCACAAAATAGGATAAAGTAACTTATATTGTATATGTAGAAATAAAATTTTTAAAAATAATATTGGTATTATTATTTGTGACTAGGTATTTTTTCGTCAGATTTGTTTTCCACTTATTTGCAACAATAAACGCGAAATATACCTTTCATTGAACTCATTTTAAATACTTAACCTAAACAAAAAGAAAAAAAGAAAATTGTATTTGTTTATTTAAAAAACTCATAATACACAAAAAATATTTAATAACACGAATTAATACATTTTAGCTTATAGAGCACTGAAATAAAGTAAAATAGAACGAAATTGACATGTATGAAACACAATTTACATAAAAACATTCAATTATACAAAGAAATATGACAAATCAAATTATAACATAAATAATACGACAGATACAAATTAACAAATTAATCAAACAAGAGAAATTGACAACAATTATTTATGAACAAACACATTAATATAAATTCGAGTTGATTAATTATAGACATAACAAAGTTCATCATAAAGCATAAGTGAAAATTCGACATTTAAATGTTAAGTTTTGACACAATTTTAAATTTAGAATTGAATTTTTGTATTGAATTCAATACAACATTCAAGCACACTACAAAATAAAGGTCAATGTCATTAGTATAATAGAAATAAAAATTGTTTAAACACAAAATACTAATATACAAACATGAAAACGAGCGAAATGGGTTCTTACATTATAATGAACACAATTATATGCTGTTAATACATAATCTACTTACATAACTATCTAAATTTGGTATCAAAGCCAGCAATTAAAACACTTAACTTTCATCTAAATGCAAGTTGTCGTCATCTAAAACCTTTCACATTTGAGATTTCTTAATATAAAAATTACGTTAAATTGACATGAATCTCTTGTCTCAGAAATGTAGTCAAATAATAAAATATTAAGACAACTATCAAAAATAAAATAAGTAAAATAAAATGGTTCGTCGACTTCGAAAAAATTTACTGATATTATTTATTAAGGCACACACATTGCAATATAAATAGCTTAACTTTCAAATATACATAAAGACATAAATAATACTTGCTTATGTGGTTATTACCATATTGTAAAATGTCATAAATTTTCTAAGGGAACTTCCTTGAGTAAGTTATTATACTATTTTATTATAATAGTATCCTAATCCTGTAACCTATCGGCAATTGTATCATAAAAAATCTATACTAATATTATAAAGATTATTTTATTTATGATTTTTATATTTGTGACGAACTGTTTTGCCATTAGAATGCGAAGTTGTCAATTTTTATTTAAATGGTATAAATGTCAGATCGTGGGAAGGCGGGACAGGCCACACGTAACGAATTAATATCGTCTTTCTGGTCTTAGTTCGAACAAAATGTCAAATCGAATGCACCGTAATGGTTAAGTAGATAGATTTTTTATAGTACATTGTCAACTTTACGGAACAACTAAACGGAACGAACATACATCAAATAGTACACTATAATTTTTTTATGGCAATTCGATAATTTCGAGCTGTCAAAAAAGTACACTCTCTTTTCATTACAACACTTGCGCAGAAACAAACAAAATTTTAGTCAAAAGATAAGACTGTCTTAGGGAGCGTTCAAGTATTACGTAACGAATTTTGGGGGGTCCTTGTAAAACGTTACGATGCGGGGCGGGGATTGAATTATGCGTTATTGTTAATATTATTTACGACTTTCCAGTACTTTACACCACATAATGGTAACTTTCAGGTATAGAGTCACTAGGTGGTCACGAAACGTTTTACGATACTTGGATACAGAAAAACGTTACGGCGCGTTACATGGGGGAGTAAAAATCTCCAAAAATTGCGTGACGTAATACTTGAACGCTCCCTTATTAGTACGTACTAAACGTACGTATACGCAATGAACGTACACTACGAGAAATGAGTCTTATCCGCCAATATAGCTGCCATAAGAGGTTTATCAGCGAGAGCTGCGGTTAACTCGGTCTCGTCCCAGTTAAGTCTAAGTTTTCGGGATCTTGCCCCACCAGTTCCGATGATTCGTAAAGCCCCACGCGATTCCAATAACCCACAGGCACTACACAACTCACTGAGATCCAATGAGGCTATGTTGCGAGATGTGGCCACCCTTAACAAACACAAATATTTCTATTATTAGGGCTAAATTCTCTTTAAGAATTTATTCAAAAGGTTTCTCCTTGTAAATTTCTACGAACAAATTTAAATAATAAAAAAAATAGCATTGTTTACATATATTTACTGTAAGAGTTGTTTCTAAAGATATCCTTGGTTAGATTGACTTTCGGGTACAGCAAGCGTATTTTCAAAAATGCTTTCTGCAGTTCTTAGGTTCTAACTCCTAAAACATAGCACGAACACTTTGACACTTTCATTAGCGTCTCGATTGCTTTGAGTACTTCCCTCTAAGTGTTAAAAATTCCTTACTTTACAGAAATTCGCGATGCGCCTACAGTTAAGAATTAGTAGACGACAAAAGTTACAAAAAAAAACATGTTCTAGAATTAAAGATACTCACTTTTTATAAACATCATGCAGCTTCCCAAGCAAGATTTCTTTATTCTTGCCCTTCAGCATGATGATGCTGCAGAGTATTAACTTCTGTTGCATTGGCATTTGGTCTCCAACCTCTGTGTTAATTTTACTCGAACCTCCATAGACATCATTGAGTACTTGTAACACTTGCTTTAGTTCAACAGTAACCGTGGAATCACTTAACATGGCGTCAACAGATTTACTTTCTCCAAATTTATTTCGTCTGGCGAGTTCTACGACCCGTCGACCGATGTCTAAAGCTCGTCTCATGTCGCCCGATACGGCTGCAATTTTAGCTGAAACCAATAATTTTTTTGTCAACCCCAAATAGTGCGTAGCACTCAAAATATTTAAAAGTTAAATTTTTCTCGCGATAATTTAATTTGTTAACAAATGGGGTGACCACTGACGGGAGAAGATGGAAAATCATTAAAGCAATAGGAGACGATAAATAATGAAAAATGCGGGGAATAGAGGAATGGAAACGTCTAGAGAGGTCCAATGAGAGGTTCATGCATGAAACATATATATGAAGACTGCAATTACAAAAAATATATGAAATTGGACTTTATTCCATACAAAAACTATAATTTAGCCATAAGATTTTAATAGAAATATTTTGATCTCAATTTTTGCATGGAATATATCCGAAAGGATTTCTTATTTTATTTATTTGAAGTTGTAAACAGCCCACAATTTAACGCATTAATTTCTTTAGATCTACCGAAGATGAACTGTCAAATTGTAAATATCGCTTTTATGGTGTCATATTTAAAATACTGAATTGGTTTATGACAGTATTAATAGTCATAAACCGTGATAGTTAGATGTTCTGTTTTGTTTGGAAATAAACAATACTTTTTATCTTCAGATTCGGAGGTGGAAAAGGTAGGTTTTAGGTCTGGGCTGGGCTGGAGATTTCTGTATCTGTGCCGTGATCATTGGTTTCTTCTAATAGGTGATCACATATGCCGTAGACTTTTTGAGTCTAAGGCATGGCGGTTCCTCATGTTTCCTTCACCGTACGAGCGAAATTTAAATGCGCATATATACAGACAGTCCATTAGTGGAAGGCTGGGTTATAACCTCGACATCAAGGATGAGAGTCGCATGCTGATCCAACTAGGCCAACACTGGTCTTTATTTTTACATAGTTCATGATAATTTTTATCATCAAAAACGATTTATTACGCCTTTGCTATACATATATATAGGAACAATTGCTAAGTAAATGAAAGCAAAGATTAATTAAAGTGTCAAACAAGGCGCCGATAAAATGAAATATATAATAAGAATGTGAGCAGAACCCTAGAAGCAAAAATACTTGGGCACTTGAAAATGTTTTCATTACATACTAAAATAATGGATTTAAAAAAAATAGTCTATATAGTACCTGCTAACAACTGCAAAGCCGGACCCGAAAACACATTAGTCCGATCCTCACTAGCCAAGACTTCGGTGAAAATATTGATTATCTGCTCCTTTGTGTACGGAGCAAAGTGCAATGTTTGTGGCCTCAAAGAGCACCTGGCTTGTAACCGAGGCAATGTTCTCTCGGTTAAGTCTAGGGCATTCGCAACACCCACAAGCACTATCCCATAGTCCTGAGCCGGCCACTCAAATATTGTGTATAATACAGATTGCCTCTTACTGTCTAGTTGATCTATTTCGTCTAGTACTAGGAGGCTGTAAAGAATTATATTTTAATAATTATAACGATAAATTGCAATGTTGAAATGTGAAGCACTTTCTATCTGTATTATATTACACCGTTTCAATTAGTGTGGTTATAAGCGTCCCTATAAGTTGTATTTATAAAGTTCTGATTAATTATTATTTTATGTATTATAAGATTAGCACTTCTGCACTAATTCCTCATAATTCTTTTTATATTTAAGCATCCATCATTGGGTATATCTATATTAGGGGTGCCTGCAAGAGATCACTTAATAGCGTTATACCCGCCATTGGCTCTATGTAATATTGTTATTTTATATATTGTAAATCATAATTGACAATATATAAAATACATAACATTGTGCAATAAACTGTATAAGAATAATAATTAATTTTGAAATTACTTAAATATGTTCACAATAACAATTTTAAATTAATATTACTAATAGTTTTATAAAATCTACACTGCAACGAAGTCCGCATTGTTATTTTTACTATAAATTATATGTTACTCAATTACGACGTAAAATATCAACAGCTAATACGAAAGGGCCGAAAATGTAACATTATTCACCTTATTTTCTCAGTAAAAAATAAATATATTAAAGATAAATTGCGAGTTTTACTGATATATGTTCATTACTATTTTTATACTTCGCATCTACTTATGTCGAATCCTGAAGTCTAAAAGGCTTAAGAGGTAATGCATTTAAGTCGAGTAAGACTGGAGGACGAAGTTTTATTTATGGAACGATACAAGCTTAACCTAAAGTTTGTTGGGTTGGCGTGCTTGTCCCCCGGCCGCCATCTTGGATAAAGGGGTGCAAAAAACACGATTTTGGCTATATCTCCTAAACTATCCATCGTACATAAAATTTGTAAAAACAGATTTTGTAGCAAATCGCTGTGCCTGTATGTATATGTAACTTTTTATCATAAATCCAAAATTCAAAAAGTGAAAAATTTCCTATTTCCTAATGTTGACCGGGTTCGTCAATGCTCATGACAAGCCGATCAAAACAACATTTTTACCTTACTTTTAAGATCTCTCGTTTATTTTTAACAAATTTTCCACACGCAATTTTATTTATTGGACATGTAGGGGGCTAATAAAATTGCGTCCTCTAACAAATGTTCAGTTTGGCCCTCAAATTATAACATTTCAATGGACTACTTCTATATTTATTACAATTTATATATTAACGTAAATTTTATGTACGACATGTTAAAATTCGGCTATTAAAGTAGGGAACAGCCACGTGAGCTGTGTCTTTGTTCTTTAATATAATTTAATAGATACAGATAAAATGTCACTTCTACGAAGTTTGTAAAACTAAGGAGTTTCCATTACGATTTTCGCAGGAGAAGCGAAATTTCTATCGTCTATACTCTATAGTTTTACGAGACAATCATACGTTGTTTTTATTCCAATATATTTTTGTAATATAAATGTAACCCTTCTAAACTATTATTTAAATTAGTTTTATAGCTAGCTTACTTAGTGAAAATACAGTGTAAACTCTTTATAACTAATTTCAAGGGACCGAGCATTTTTATTCGTTATAGGGAATGATGAATTAATGTATGGGTATTGGGTTAAATAGAAATAAATTTAACTCATTTTTACGTTATGAGAGATTTTCGTTATAACGAATGACGTTATAAAGAGCTTACACTGTATTGTTGAATCATATTAGTTAATAAGGAAAAAATATATTAGAATGTCTAACATACATGATTACTAAGACTTACATCATTTTATGTTTTTTGTTAAAATACTTTTCAATAGCCGTCAAACACGCTTTCTCTGATGTCCCCGAAGTCTTTATATGAAGCTCATTACATATCCGTGTGTAAATACTTGAAGCTGACTTCATCATAGTACAGTTGATATATACTTGTTTGAACCCTTGCTTGATCTGAAATTATCATTTTATGATTGATAAATTGCAAATTATAATTTGGATGTATATTTTATATAGCAATATCATGATGACTGATAACGGAGTCATCAAGTTAATTATATATTTAACTGTTATCAGTACAATATATTTATATTTGGTGTTCATATGCCATTATGGAAATGCACTGGTCTAGAGTTCCCAAACTTATACATATA
This sequence comes from Pieris macdunnoughi, assembly GCA_905332375.1. Classification (NCBI taxonomy): domain Eukaryota; kingdom Metazoa; phylum Arthropoda; class Insecta; order Lepidoptera; family Pieridae; genus Pieris; species Pieris macdunnoughi. The sequence continues at coordinate 6,218,848 of CAJOBZ010000002.1, forward strand.
TTAAAACAGCTCAGCAACCTATCCAATCAATATTATCTGGTACATGGTTTGATGCTGAAAGTGAGTGTTTCTAATGCTCACCTATTTCAATATATAAATAATAATAATAGTTTGTAATTTGTTTTTTAATGTAAATAATAATAATTTTCAATTTTCAATACTCAACCACAAAATTAACCTGACCATAAAACTTCTAATGGACAACTTATACTTAACAGCCAGCGTTTTTGGAGAACAATAACCAATCACACCAAAACTTATACGGCTTATATAAACCAAAAAACACTTTATTTTACTAACGATTATTCTCTTTTAGAGGTACTTTCATCTTTAAGCACTTTGTTAAAAAAAATACTCTACTCTAAACTTTGCTGAGAATCTTAAGCGACACTGTTTAAAGTATTACGAGTGACATAAACGTTCCACCCTCCCAATGTTAATGTACTTTTCTTTGGGAATTTGACACTTGCTCGGTCAAGTGATGGAAAACATGAAAGGATTCTCATAAGTCTAAGATATCGGCGTGTGTCAGACACAGAAGACTGATCACCTACTTGCTTATTAAGAAAAAAATCACGAAACAGAAGGAAACAGCCAAGACTAAACCCTTGTGTCACCACTGGTTTTTTATTATTATACTGAAACTGTCCTTTTTGTTTTTATTATTATATAGAATTTTTAACAGCAGTTAATTACTAAAGTTGAAGTGTTAGTGAAGATTCTACAATCTGTAAACAAATATGCATAAATCAACGAAGATACTAGCTGACAACATGGAATCCTAGGGCAATCCACTGCCAATTCATTTTATTATTTTTTATTTATTTATGATTAATTTTATGATCCACATACAACATATAAATTTCCTCACCTTGTCTAATTGTAAAATATATGACAAAGAGGCTGTCTTCCCAGTACCAGGCTGTCCTGATATATATAATGATGCAGATTTCTCATTGTCAAGATGATCTATCAAAAAGTCCTCAAGAAATTTGATTTCTTTCTCTCGGCTAGTCAACCTCTTCAAAGGTGAAATTGGCTTTCTGGAATTTATTATTGTGAGTTTCAATATAACTTTTTCTTATTGTACACAAATAATAAAAAATTTAAAAAATTACTAATATTTTAGAGTAGTGACCACTGGGATAATTAACTAAAATTAATTATTATTATAAGTTTTTAAATATGTTAAGCTGGTAAGGACAACATAACTAGTTTAAGAAAATTCTTAGCAAAATGGAAGCAGGAGATGATAATTATATAAAAAGATACTGGTATGGCAATATACATACTCAAGTAATGTGTCATCTTCCAAGCTCTGGTTTAATTCATTAGTAATACTGTTCAATCTGCCAACTTTGTTTGGTGTACAGTCTGAAATTAAAAAAAATGCTGTCTACTTCAATGTACCTAACACAGTCAAATTTAAGTATATTAAGGCTTAGGCTACTTATGGTAAATAAATAAATATTATAACAGTCCTATAAATATTTAATCAGTATATTAAAAGTTTGGTATTTATATAGTTTAATATCAGTAATTCCAGAGCCACAGTAAATGAGTAGATTGTTAGAAAATGTATTACCATTGTCATAAGCCTTTAAGGTTTTTGAAAGGCGTCTTTTTTGTGGTTTAATATTTGTAAGATTTTCATTCTCTAAATTTGATTTCCTTTTAACATCTGTTATACCAGTCTTTTTACGCTGACGGAATGGAATTCCAGACTGTACACTAGCCATTTAAGATTATTCTGCAACAAAGATTATTACAAATTATAAAAGTTCAAATTATGACTATCTGAATTGATATTCTCTTAACAATTTTAAAGTATTAAGTATTTGTCGCCAATGTGACACGATTATAAATAAACATGTACCTAGAATTGTGAAGCTTAATTTTATAACCTGATAAAAATTAGGAACATTTTGAATCTTTTTAGATTTTATAAAAATTAGGAATTAGCAAATATTATTAAATAAATACGCACTTACCTAATACTTTGCAACACGTAATAATATATAATGACTACGTTTGTCAACTGACTACTGCCTAACACCTAGCAGTCGTATCCTATTTCTTTATATTAGATAAGTCTAATTATGAATGAACTTTTGATATACCCAATAATTCCTATTTAAGTGTTCATTATTAAAGAATACCGGTATCCTAGAAAGTCAATTATTGTTACTTAAAATCGGAGCAAAAGAAGCAATAAAGTGGTGATTTACACTTTTTGGCGCGAAACTCGAAAGCCTTTAGCCTTCACAGAACATAGCTAGTAATTTGTATGCTAACAGAAGTCAAAAAACATCAATTGTCAAATACAACTTAAAAAAAGAGACATTATTTTGTCTCAAGCGCAACACTTTTGTGTTGCCTTAATGCAAAACAACTAACTACATGGCTATAAGCTACTAATGATTTGTACTAACTGTTATGTAAATGTAAGAATTAAAATATTACATGTTTCGGTCAAAACTAATTGACTCGAAAAATATTTTTAATACGAATATCACAATGTCAGTATGGTTTACTTTTTATATATATTTTTTTAATTTTATGGCCTGGTTAATTTACTTTTTATATATACATATACAAAGACAATATAGAATCATAGCTTAAAAAGGTCGAAAGCATCTGGCCGGCCGTTATATATATATATATATATACCAACAGTAAACTTTTTGATATAATCTACCTGAAAGGTCGCTTGTGGTAATGGACAACGTTTCTTAGCATTGCACTTAATTAAACAAAGCCCCTTCAATGTCAAATATAAAAAGTAGTATGCAGGAATGGCTCCGGCAAAAGTATATATTTTGAAGGCACCTGGAGAAAAGCACAGCTTTTGGACCTTTATTTTGTTTGAGCTAATCAAACAAAATAAAGGTCCACCATTCAAGACATTTGCAGTGGATGAATTATTAACAAATCTGAAAAACTTATAAAAAGAAAGGTGGTGGATAAGAACATGGCACAAGATGCAAAAGAAATTGTAAAATTAACTGAAGAGACCTTTGAGTCTATTACGGCGGGAGATTGGACAGCTCAGTGTACGCATGTCGAACATATAGAGGAGGAATATTTAAAAAATGACGGCTTTATGGATGAAGAGATGGACCGAATAATGATATCTACAGCTAGTGATACTGAAACAGAATCTGATTCTGTTTCCATCCACTCTTCAGACAGTGATGTTCCTATGGTCGCTGATCACAATTATTCAATAAAACTCTGAATAAAATTTTTAAATGTTTTTCTTCCTATTTTCTCATCTTTTCCCTGTAAGCAGGTAGAACACCGCTTATATAAGTAAATTAAAATATAATTTTTACATAACAGAAATATTGTTTCATCGAAGTATTCAGGAAATAGTATTACATATATGCTAAATGTAAAATAGGTAAGTTTTTTACTCATAAATAGCACTTCTTTCATTAAAAGGACTCTAGTCTCTTGTTATGTGATTATTTTCCGTAGTCATGAAAATATGTAAAGGACGATTTAGAGTCGGCGCTAAGCGTAGAGTATGACTTCCGTATATAGAATAAAATAAATTTTGGACATATTCCCATATGCTGAACTAAGTAGACTTTATAAATATAAATAATTATAAAGTTAATTATCTCTGTTTCTGTTCTTCTGTCAGTCTATCTAGTGTAATAGGTATTTGTAAATGTTCCTAGTCTGTGGAACAATTTTCTCTGCGTGGTTACTGGTGGTCGTGTTTGTTATTTGCTAAATATATCAAGCTGTGTACATATTCATCTTAAATATTTTTGAATCGTGTCATTAATTTAATTTATTATTTACACAAAGCTATATAATTAAAGTAGTGAGACTGTCTTCACAAGTTCCTATGGTGAAGACTAGCTGAAGTCAGTACTTGTGACGCTGGGTAATGTAACGAATGTATGGTTAAAATGGTTACTTCTAATAAACAGACGGATAAAAAAGTTGTAAAAATGACTGCACAAAACAATACTGCTGTGGTTCCACATAGAACCCTTTTGGGTGAAGTTAATGAACACATTACATGCCCTCTGTGTCGCGGATATTATATTGATGCTACGACGATTGTCGAGTGTTTACACTCATTTTGTCGATCTTGTATTATAAAACATCTTCAAGTAAAAAAATATTGTCCTGTGTGTGAAATGATGATTAATTCGGCGAAACCTAATATAAAACTAGACAAAGCGCTCCAAGACATTGTATACAAGTTAGTACCTGGGCTCTTTCAAAAAGAAATGGAACGTCGTCAGACTTTTTATGCCTCTCGACCGGGTCCAGCAGCATGTGCAACTCCTGAGCAACGGGGAGAAGACACAGAAAGGATTATTTTTAGTCCTGAAGATGTTATTTCCTTTTCTTTAGAATATTCAGATGTGACTGATAGTGACAGCATTTCAAGTAAATCATCTGACAGTAATGAGCCTCAGCTGCCCACTACAGCTAGAAGGTACTTACAGTGTCCTGCAGTTGTAAATATTAGCCATCTCAAGAAATTTCTGAGTATGAAGTTTGATATTGACAGTACTCAGTTTGCCATTGATATCCTATACAAAAGGGTTCCATTACCAGACTACTATACATTAATGGACATTGCTTATATTTATAATTGGAAGCGTAATGAACCTATGAGATTTTTCTATCAAATCATTGATTATGTTGCTATTAGAAATAGGCTATTTGATGTCAACAGAAAAAGTACTCAGAGTCAAGATAAAAAGTCTATTCCTGCTGTCCAAGAAAACGCCTCGGCTACCTTAAATGATCACCTATCTGAGACATCATCTGGTACTGATAGTCCTATGCCAGATGATAGCAGTGTTAATAAGGGTGCTGAAATAGCAAAAAAAGAAAACCAGTTAGAAAAAATCCAAACCAAAGAGGAAACACATATGAATAAAAGGAGTACTTCTCCACCAAAAAAGAGTGATGATGAGGATGAAAAATCACAATTTCTCAACTCTTTTGAACTTACAGCTAAGAGCAATGCAAAGTCACCCCCTAAAACTAACCCAGAAAACTTTATAGGAACAGAAAATATTTCAAAATGTTCTACAAGCCCTAAAGTAGAGGACAGTTTAAAAAGAAAATATCAGTCTAATATGAATTTACCAGAATTTAAAAAAGTAAAAATAGAGTTGGAAAAAGCCAAAATCCCTGGAGCTCAATCTTCAAACAATTTAGGTACCAAATCTGGTAAATCTGATGAAAAGGTTGTAAAAAATATTGAATTGAATGTTTCTTTAGATAAGGGAAAGACAATAGATATAACAAAACCAATTCAATCCACTTCAAGTTCTCAAGCTTCAGGTTTATCAAGGGATAATAAGATGAATTCAATCACATTGGATAAACAACCAGAAACAGGGCAAAAGAGAGCTATTTCTGAAGGTCAAGTCAATTTGACACCCAAACGGAAACCTGAACATATAACTTCATTACAAAAAACTGTGTCTCCTCTAAAGATTCAACTATCTAAGACAGAGGCTCCCACACTAATTAGTAATAAAGCAACTGATACACCTAAGATGGTTACAAAGAAAATACCAGATTTAAAACCCAGTACACCTAGTACAGTTGGTAACAAAACACAAAATTTAGGAAAACTACGAATGGATTTACTAGCCAATAACAGTGATCCAACAATTGACAGAAGTAAAATATTATCCCAAGTCAAAACATCAGCTTCATCTGGTGCTCAAAATACTGGAGATAATCTCAAATCTTTGTTTGATTCTTGTAAAATTAACATTCCCTCATCCTTATCAATTACTTTAACAGATCAGAAAAGCCCATCAGATTTACCTATTTCAGAGCAAAAGAAAGGTCTTATCAATAAAAATCTTGCTAATGCCAATAATCTTACTGGTCATAAAGTACCAAGCCCTCCAGTCCATAATTATATTGAAATCAAGAAACTTCCTGATACAGACCCTAAAAAAATTAACAAATCTGAGGGATTTGATTCTAAGCCAAATTTACCCAAATCAGATAATACAAAGCCACTTAAAACAAATGAAACATCAGCTAAAGGTCCCATTCCTAATCTCAAACCAATTGCTGACACAAAATTAGCTAAGCAGACTGCGAATCTGGGATCAGCTCCAATAACCTTTCAACAGACATTTGAGCAGCAACTTCAGTCTTTACAAAGTGATTCTAAAAATAAGGTTCCAAAAAATAAATCTCAGGTCCCAAAACTTGTACCAGCAACCCCAAAAACATTAAGTGCCGCAAATAAATTAAGCAACTCTAATAGTAAAGCACCGACTGCTGGACCGACGGGACTTCCTTCGGGTGAAGTCAAGTCAACCACTGCATTAGACTTATCAACACCTCATACTATTCAAAGTCAACTAGGTCCTCAACAAACCAAAGCATTTGAAACAATGCAATCAATAGCAAATCTGGCTAAAAAACAGAATTTGCCACCAAAGTCTACTCCAATAACCATGTCTCAGAATATGTTCCCTTCCCTTTCTAGACCTACAAGTGCACCCTCTCCTTTAAGAATACCTCCAGGTAGTAGCCCTAATCAAATAAAGCAAGAAAAATCCATTGCAAATATACCTCAAAATATAACCAATCTTAGACAGGACTTACCTAAACCAATTAATACAATAAAGCAAGCAAATCAATCCCATAGTAATACACCTACTGGTGTACCATCTCCAAATTATCAAGGGAGCCAACCGTCAAGTAGCTCAACGCAGCCATCACCTAGGTCTCAAACCCGCTCACCAAGTTCTTCACCTAAATTAGTCATAGCAGAGGAAAAACATACAAGCAACATATTGGAACAAAGCCACTCAAATTTAGGATTTACTTCTCAATTGTCAAGCATGTTTGCATCAAAAAGTGAATCACATAAAGACTTGCAAAGTATGGCTAAGCCAGGATTAAAACCATTAAAACCTTTAGTACCTCCAGGTAAAATACCAGGTATCCGACAACCCATCACACCTACTTTAAATGTTAATACTCCTATGAGTTCTCAAGCAGATTATCTGTCTCAACCTCTTATTTCCCAGGCTTTATTTAGGCATCAAATGGACATGCAACATGCCTGGTTAAAAGCTCAAAGGCAGTTTGATTTATATAAAAACATGCCTAACATGGCTCATCAAAATCAAAATGATTTTAACAATAAAGATAACAAAAATGTATAATTTTAATGAATTTTTGTAATAAAACCTTAAAATCTAATTTTTTTACTACAGAATCCAGTCTATCTAAGACTAACTTATTCTAGGTGTCTGGGTTTACTCAACTAAAATATTATTTTTTAATAATTAATATTATATTTGTAAGCTATTTATCATAATAAAATAATTGTTGTAATAAATCATTGTATAGTTATGTAAACAATCATATTTTTATTATTGTTCAATTGTATGAAATTATGTCGATAATTATTAAGGTATAAGTTATTAAGCTTAAAATGTAAATTCTGTACCCTGTTATTTAAATGTTTTTGTTATCTTTTCATTATTTGTATGCTGTGTTGGCAACAAGATTAATGCAATGTGAAATCTAATCCCAATGTTCAAATTTTGATCAGAAAAATGTCAATAATAATAACCTTGAACTTTCGTGACCATGTCTATAGGCTAAGAAATAAGAATAGGTTACTTGTGTGAAGTGTATTTTAGATATTATAAGTGTGTGTAATTAATCATAAATTGTTTTAATGTGGTTTCATAGTACCAATACAAATATTTTTACATAATCTATTTTGTTTTAAAGCATAAGATGCATTAGGTATCAAGACACACATAACTGTGAAATGTATAAATAATAATAAAAGAAGCTGGGAAGTAAAGTCAAGAGTCCTGTTAAATGTGGGATTGAAACTCATTGAGTACAGCAGGCATTTTAACATGAACAGGTTTTCGAAAATTATTTATTTTTAACCCAAAAATTTTTTTAATTTTTAATAAATATTAAATAGCTTTTCTCGTATTTGCTTTTAGTGATTTATTATTATTAGGTCCTTACATATTATGAAATTGGCGTTTTGTATGGGAGGAAGAAAAAGTAGAATTTTTAAATAGAATATATTTAATTAATCAAAGGTACAAATACCGGCCAACATCTTGAACAAATGTCCTAGAAGTGCTCAAGAAGTTTGCCGGTATCTTTACTTATGCCATCTTATAGATTGATCCCCTTTACAAAAAAATAAACATTCGGACGGGAATAAATAAAATCTTAGAAGTCGGTTTCGACTGCCCCATCAGAGTTGAATTTTTTTACCTAAATTTCTAAAATATGGTAATCTGTTGGAGCAAGATCCGGGGAGTACGGTGGATGTCTTAGATGTTTCAAATGAAGCTACTCTAATTTGGTAGTAGTTTGTTGTGTAGTGTGTAGACTAGCGTTGTCGTGAAGCAGCAGTGGCCTAGAACGATTGTCCAGCCTTGGTTGTTTAGCAGCTTTTCCATCATGGTTTGCAGTTGTTGACAATAGACATGTGCGGTAATCGTCTGGCCAGATTTAAGATAGTTCTAGTGAGTATAATTACCTGGTGACCGTAAATTTAGTCAGAGCTTATTTAATTATGATGCGTCATAAAATATATTTCTACATAAAAAGAATTTAGCACAGTGAAGCTATGAGTAATTCATAATATCAGAATACAACCTTAAAACCCACCCTTTTTTTTTTTCCCCAAAAAATTTTTTTTTTTTCTTATACCGCAGTGTTAGCTTAGTTTGTGGATTAAGCTCAACATACGTAGTGCGTTTGAATCTTTATAAGTTCGCGGCCTACACCAATAGATTTTTCTTTTTCTTTCTATGTGCGCAATTAAATCTTGCTCATGCGTTAACAGATCTATGACTCCCATATTTTAAAACCCAATGCCATTGACCCTGATAACCAAGTGTGTAGAACACAGATCACCTACCTGACTTAATTAATTAATTATCAATGAAACAGACGCAGGTTTCTGTCCCATACCCCTTAAGAAAACTGAGATAAACCCCCATTAAAATATTATAATACATATATGTATGTAGTATATATCATTTCGCGGCCTTAGCTACTCCTGTGAATCCTTTTGTACTGATGCTATATATGTACTCATTTATGCCTCAACGATAACCTATATTATTTATTTGTGGCACCATCAGTTGCCCATTTGCTAAATAGCTATCACTATCACGATGTAGGCTAATAATTATTATAAATCTCGAGCAGAGCACACATGTAGCATTTACAAAACTTTAGTACATTATTTTTTGATCATTTCTTATTTTCCACGCTTTAAGGCGCTAACAGCTCAAAGCAGCGCAGTTAGATTTTTGAAATTAAAATTATTTTACGCTGATATCGAGTAGACAAAATATCTAAAAAAAAATTAAGTTAGTAAAAAAGGTATAATTTCAATTAAGTTTTGCAAAAGGTTATAGGAAAAGGTTTTAACTTTTTTCACTAGCAAATTCAGTTTTAGTGTTCGAATTATATGGTTTCACTAAATTAATTATAATTTATACATATAATACAAGTGTAAAAATCGCATCAATAGGTCCTACATACAAAAATACTAAACTAATGGAATTTTTGAAGACGGAATTACGGCCGCGTTCTATACTCGATCTATAATCTAAATTTATTTCCAATCCAGATTTTGGCAAATTTAGATTGATTGAAACTTCTTTGTAAATGAATTATTACTACTTAAGGTAAAAGCCCCAATAGATGATCATGTATCAGATATGATTACTCCATGTATTTGTATATCTATATTCACTCTGTTTACACACTGTATACGTGCTAATGATAAAAAATCTGCGTTTACTGCACAAGACGTTATGCGTCAGAAATCAGAATTGCTAAATAATATGTAACTACTAAATGAATACATCAACCAATAGCGTGTATTTTTTCTTGATCTCCTTTGAGGTACAGTTACACATGCTCAAAAAAAGCATGCTTATTAGCACGCTTAAAACAAGCATGCTGTTTGAACTCGACACATTTGCTTTTATTAAGCATGCTTATTATAGGCATGCTTTTTAATAAGCTTGCTCAAAGCAAACCATTTAACACACATGCTCGATAGCACGGTCTGGAGACCCAGTATTCGACGTTTCTCTGTATTCCATGCAAAAGTGAAAAAAATGGAAAAACAAGTGGCCCTATCAATAGAATTGAATAAAATCATTTTGTTGATTGGCATACAATGTGTACAAAAACTTTTGACAAGAAAGAAAAAGAGAAGGAACAGGACGATTTGGGTTCGTGATTGGCTAAGTAGAAGAGAAATGCTTGGAGCAAGTAATCGATTGCTAGTAGAAATGCGAGAAGAAGATCTTGATGTTTACAAAAACCATTTACGCATGTTACCGCACCAGTTTGACGAGTTACTATCTAAAATTTAAAGTGCTATAAAGAAACAAGATACACACATGCGAAATGCTATTCCACCAAAAGTGAAATTGGAAGTAACTTTGAGGTATCTAGCAACTGGAGATTCGTTATACACATTAGGAGCCCTTCACAGAGTTGCAAGATCTACTATAGCTTTATTTCTACCTGAAGTGTGTAATGCAATATACAATGCTCTGAAGGATTATATGCGGGTAAGCAAAGTAAACTAATAATCATTAGTTAAAATCAAGTATTTATTTTTGAAAATTTAGTATAACATATCTTAGTTACATAAGTGAATTAATTACAAGTACGTAAGTGAATTTATTTGTGTCTATAGTAGGGGGTGTGGAAATCATTGTTTGTGTATTTCCAGTAGGAGGTATGAACGTTATCGTTTGTGTATTTTGGTAATGGTGTCGACGTCTTGCTGCAGTCAGAATTAATTGGATCTCATTTTGTATGTCTAATGCCTCGTACAATGGTAAGGTTCGCAATTGCGCTGCAACATTTTGAGCAAAATAATGAAATTCATCATACTCATTGTTATTTGCATTAATAGCAGCACTAATATTTTCCAAACGATCGAGTGCGTAGCTTATCGGTTCTTCTTGTAATCTTCTTTTTCTGCTTCGTGTTGATGAGCTATTAGATGAACGTGATTGTGGTCTATTATCAACTGTTGCACTCGGGGAGGGTGACGACAGAGTCACCGACTGCGGCGTTGATGAGTTAGGATATGAAACATCAGGTTGTGAATCCTGCGATGTATCTTCTGCATTCTGTATCTGTAATAAAACGAATTGTCCGTTAAGTTTATAAGTTTCATATTAATGAAGATTTTTTTTTCAGATTCCTCATCATGAAGATTGGAAACGCATTGAACATGGATTTAGAACCAAATGGAACTTTCCAGGTTGTGTTGGAGCGATGGACGGCAAACATATAAATATACTCGCTCCTGATGATACTTCCGACTACTATAATTACAAGGGCGCCCATAGTATTATACTTATGGCATTAGTAGATGATGACTACTGTTTTTCGTACGTTAATGTTGGGACTAATGGTAGAGCTTCTGATGGAGGTGTTTTTCAACAATCAAATTTAGCACAAGCCTTGGAAAATAATAGTCTTAATTTACCGAACCAATCAGTTATTGTGGCAGACGCTGCTTTTCCTCTAAAGTCATATCTTATGAAGCCCTATCGAAGAACTCCAACTCGTAAAGAAAAAATATTTAACTACCGTTTATCGAGAGCCAGACGAATCGTTGAAAATGCGTTTGGAATTTTAGTAACAAGATTTCGAGTTCTTATGAATGCTATAGATATGACCCCCAAAAATGTCGATAGAATTACATTAGCTGCCTGCTCTTTACACAACTGGCTTCGGAAAACATCTGACATGTACATCACGCAAAGATGTGTAGACTTTGAAGATATACAACAACGTGTTGTTGTACCAGGATCATGGAGGGCAAAACTGCAGAGAACTCTGGAAAGTTTACTACCTTCACGCTACAGTAATCATGCTTCTCGACGGGCGGAAGCAATAAGAGATGCCTATGCGCAACTTTTTATAACTACAGAGGCGGTACCGTGGCAAGATCATATGATATAAATTCACCAACATTATTTCATTGTTTTGCCTCAAAAACAACACTTTCTTAATTTTAAATCCCTATACTTATAAAAAATATGAATAATTATACTATAACCTAAGTAGAAAATGTTGTAAGTCAGCCTCATAAGTAGCTGACCACTTTAGTACTTTGTCAAAGTAACAAATGTACGCTTGGTAAATTACGTAAATTTGTTAGTGTGACAAGGTACTAAAGTGGTCAGCTACTTATGAGGCTGACTGCTCAAAATTTTTTACTTAATTATTTTAAGTAACTATATTTATACAATAAAGAATATGAATAATATTAAAAATAATTAAGTGCATTTTTATTTAATAAAAACCGTGACTCACCACTTCCATAGAAATAGGTTCCCTGTACTCGCCACTGTCTCGAAGGAACGCATGTAGTTCGTGAAACCAGGTTGCGGATGGATTGTATACGGTAGCGGTACCAGAACCTGATCTTTTAGAACTTTCAATTTTCTTTAATTCAGTATGGTAAGCAGACCTCAAGTTTTTTATTTTGGTTTTTATAGTTTTCAGAGTTAAAGTGGGGTCGTCCATGTTGCTTATTAAATCCTGGTATGCATTATTTCTCGAAACATTGTTTTTATATTGTGGTGAGCGAGGATTCCATAAGCATTCGTTGTTCCGATAAAGAATGACAAATTTCAAAGTCTTCTCGTCGCCCCAGCGAGATATTTTTGGCGCGAAATCGGCGCGCTTGCTCCTGCTGCGAAACTGATCGATACTAGCATGCTCAATAAGCAAACCTGTCCACACGCGCTTAAACCACGCCCCCCGCCACCCGCGCCGCAGGCAGCATGCTCAAAAATCGCACGCCTGTCGATTTTTGAGCTTGCTCGAAATAAGCATGCTAATTTTAAGCAATGCTTGGACACACGTGCTTGTAAGTAGCAAGTGCTCGGTTGAAGCATGCTTGCGTGCTTGAAATAAGCATGTGTAACTGTACCTTTACTCTCTCTCATAGTCTAGTCGACAAGTTGAAAATGGAACAAAATAGAGATACTGCTCTTAAAATTATGTGCGATAGCTCATTCGAACCGGAATGACGCCTAGAAAAATGTGCTAAAAGCGTGTATTAGCACATAAAAAATTGCAAAAGTTATAGACCATTAAAGATGAAAAAAAAATGGAATTTAGTTTTTACCAATATTTAATAAACTATTAATATTTAAGAAATTTCAAATAAAGATTCTGAAAGAGGAGGAAATTTCCAATAAAAACTCTCAGCTCCCGGAACTCTATCTCCATTATTTATAACTTTAATTTAACGCTGAAAATAGGTCTGTGCGTGACATTTTTAGGATTCGCGCGTGGCGTCAAAAGCGACTACGGCACATTAATTAATTTATTTAAGGTATTGAATATTTTTTTTAAATTTGAAAAAATTATGGTGTGTTCTGAACACTATAATTAATTTATTCCCGTTGGAAATTTTACTTAAAGTTAATTTTTCAACAAGTTAAATAATTGTTAACTAACGAAATTTTCTCGAACGACCGTCTTAATTGTAAGTGAAAAAAAATGTTTTAATAATGGTCGTAAAAATATTTCGCTTCGTAGAGCCTTTCTTACATACATACTTAACAAGATCGTGCCATAAAAGTTAAAGAAATATTTATACTTTGTTTATAACAATTTTTTTACTTAAACAAAAACTTAAAAATCCAAGTAATGTTGTTAAAAAAATTTTTTTTTCTAAATCATCATATTATCGTTTTTATATTAATACAAGATATTTATTGATTTGCAAAAAAAATTTCCCGCCATTTGTTGATAATTTTTTTAAACAAATTGATTAAATCAATTGTTTTAAAAAAAATTTTCACAACTTTATTACATTACAAATATTATGATTGTTTAAAAAAAAAATTTCCTTAATAACATATTTTAATTGTTTATAATCGTTTTTTTTATATTCTATTGTTTAAATAATTAGTTAAGAAATTTTTTTTTTCTAAAAATCATAATTGACAGTCCTCTATAAAGTAACAAAAAAATTTTTTTTTTTAATCAACAATTCTATTGTTTATTAACTTACCAATTTGTTATAAACAAATGTTCAACTTTTTTATATTTTTTTTCTAAAACTTCTAAAATTAACAAAAACAAACATATATAACAAAGTCTATAAAAAAAAAAAAAAAAAAATTTTTTAATAAAAGTAATATTCATGATAATCAAAAAATTTAAAAAAATGTTTTTCTATATTTTGTTATATATGGTTGTTTTTGTTAATTTTAGAAGTTTTAGAAAAAAAAATAAAAAAGTTGAACATTTGTTTATAACAAATTGGTAAGTTAATAAACAATAGAATTGTTGATTAAAAAAAAAATTTTTTTGTTACTTTATAGAGGACTGTCAATTATGATTTTTAGAAAAAAAAATTTCTTAACTAATTATTTAAACAATAGAAATATAAAAAAAACGATTATAAACAATTAAAATATGTTATTAAGGAAATTTTTTTTTTAAACAATCATAATATTTGTAATGTAATAAAGTTGAGAAATTTTTTTTTAAAACAATTGATTTAATCAATTTGTTTAAAAAAAATTATCAACAAATGGCGGGAAATTTTTTTTTGCAAATCAATAAATATCTTGTATTAATATAAAAACGATAATATGATGATTTAGAAAAAAAAAATTTTTTTAACAACATTACTTGGATTTTTAAGTTTTTGTTTAAGTAAAAAAATTGTTATAAACAAAGTATAAATATTTCTTTAACTTTTATGGCACGATCTTGTTAAGTATGTATGTAAGAAAGGCTCTACGAAGCGAAATATTTTTACGACCATTATTAAAACATTTTTTTCACTTACAATTAAGACGGTCGTTCGAGAAAATTTCGTTAGTTAACAATTATTTAACTTGTTGAAAAATTAACTTTAAGTAAAATTTCCAACGGGAATAAATTAATTATAGTGTTCAGAACACACCATAATTTTTTCAAATTTAAAAAAAATATTCAATACCTTAAATAAATTAATTAATGTGCCGTAGTCGCTTTTGACGCCACGCGCGAATCCTAAAAAATGTCACGCACAGACCTATTTTCAGCGTTAAATTAAAGTTATAAATAATGGAGATAGAGTTCCGGGAGCTGAGAGTTTTTTATTGGAAATTTCCTCCTCTTTCAGAATCTTTATTTGAAATTTCTTAAATATTAATAGTTTATTAAATATTGGCAAAAAACTAAATTCCATTTTTTTTTCATCTTTAATGGTCTATAACTTTTGCAATTTTTTATGTGCTAATACACGCTTTTAGCACATTTTTCTAGGCGTCATTCCGGTTCGAATGAGCTATCGCACATAATTTTAAGAGCAGTATCTCTATTTTGTTCCATTTTCAACTTGTCGACTAGACTCTCAATCTTTCTCACTATAGCTCTCTCCCACCTCTCACTCCATGGCACTGTGCGTAATGAGACGTTCGCTCTATCTCACTCTCTCTCTCGATTTTTCTCACTTGTTTGCTCCCTACTCTCGCTTCATGGCTATTTGCTTCATGCTATGTTCGCTCTTCCTCACTCTTTCTCAATCGGTCTCAATCGCTCTTTCCCTTTTCTTCGACAAAAACGCTGCACATCTTCGTGACGCTAATATTATTATTATTATTGCGTTTCATCATTATTGAAATTTCTAATTTTCTGTTGTGTCTGAACTGACAAAAGTTCTATTATTTGTTAGTGCCTATAGTACTTAGTTAATTTTTAGTATTTTTAAAAAAGTAATTTTGTTTTTCCGAATGATACTCTTATGTTTGTTTTTTGTTTAGTGTGTAAATTTTATTCACTTGTAATGCATTCTTGTAAATTTAGGGTCACCTGTTAGGATAGGATTGTTTTTCATAAATAAAGAAGTATTTAATAAACCTAATACACGATGACGTAATATAGGTTCTCACATCGGTCTGGCGTGATCGGTGACGTAGCGCAGGTGCCTCAGAGTGGGACAGAACGCATACTCCGTATTCACATCTCTCTGACGAGATCGGTGACGTAGCGTAAGCGCGGCCGGTGCAGCCGGTACGCGTTATAGTGAGACAGACATTATAGGCGTGTTAGTCTGAGTCTCGTAGAGATTTTATTAATATCAAAGAAAAAACTTGAATTAAAATCAAAGAAAACTGCATAAATAAAAAATAAATAAATAATTATAATTGCATAAGTTGTTAAAAAATGCTATGCAATTGCTTTACCACGGCAGTGCCCGAGTGAGACACGTTTTTTTTATTTGTATTCGTGATATAAAGGCAACATATTAAATGATTGGTAGGTACATAAAGTAGCTAACGCAGTTCCAAACACGTCCTTTGTCCATCCTTGTCGTAGATGTAGCGAGCAACTAAATAAAGCGAGAGGATAGAAGATGGCTACCACTGGTTCCGTTTTAACTCGCCAATATCGTGGCGAGGGCCTCTGCCTTCTAGGCGCCTCGCGAGAGTCTGGAGCCGGCTTTATAAGTCATAGTTATAGTTACTATAGTCTATGGTTTTTATAATTTGAAACATTTGGCATCTCTATCAGTCAATTGTCAAATGCCTTCAATTGAAATTCTGAGTTAACGAGAGTAAAACAATTTAGATTTCTTTCATTCACGACATCGCACACGAGTACTCACATTTTTCTATCCGTGAATATTTATTTAATCCCAAGAACTGTACTCAGTTTATAAATAACAGCTTCTTATATTTTAACCAAGTAATATGAGAGCGAAGGTATTTATTTATTCCTACAAAGAATACCTTAGTTTCTGCTCGGAACGGTGCTGGCTAAACTTGTGCTTTTTTATTTCAGTGGCGTAAGAAGCGTATGCGGAGGCTAAAGCGTAAACGTAGGAAGATGCGTGCGAGGTCTAAATAGACAGGTGAGCCGGTTATTTTAGTTTCATATATAGTAGTATCATTATAAGTAACATTACAAGTAAACTCAAACGTGCTCAAGCGGGACGTGAAGTTTATTATGTTCCAAGTAATGCCTACAGCTTTTCGTATAAATCAACACAAATAAACGTGTAATGTGGGTAACCTCAAAATATTAGTGAAGGAGACCTTATATAGTTTTCTCCTGTTTGTTACAATATCTTGGTTTCCCAATGGTTTTATTAATTTTTAATGTCAATCTATATCAATATAGGTCCTAGTTATTTTTTTAACTAACTAGGTGTTATATTTAACTAAACGCACGTTAAGAATAATATACAACTAGATAGAATTTCTTTATTTTATATGTAACAAGATATGCATTTGCTACTATTTTGCAGGTTCCATTACTGTTTGTTGTCTTGAGTAATAAGAAACAGCTTTTTTTAGCTTGAAGCTTAATTCAGTACATTAATTTATCTAACACCACATGGTTATTTGCACTGTGCACATGATAAATTTCCACGTTAATATTACCTGTATTGCCTCAACTTTCTTGTTTTCATATTAGTCTTAAAGAAAGCACAGTAATCCTCCAAGGCAGTTATTTTTCTTTTTATAAGAATAATGCAAAGAATTGGGGGAGATATTATTTATTTCTATCCACCCTTGTTATTATTGTTTATTGCAAGGACTAAAGTGAAATTACAATTATAATACTACTAAAGGTCTTAATTTTATGAAAGATATTGTGATACATATCCATACTTACTTTTCCAGCTTGAAACTGAACTGATGCTAAAAGGCTGACAAATATGAAAATATGTAATTCCTAAAATACTGCAATTTTAATTATTGAAATAAAACAATTGGCATTCAGAAGTAAACTACATATAGGTACATTTGTTGTAATTTCGTGGAAAATTTGTTTAATAAACCTTTTTGTTTTTCAGGTACAACTGTTGAGGCAGAGGTTTACACTTCAGACTTGCATTTGTATCAAATAAAAATTTAAAATCCAAAATACAGTTTTATTTTTATATTCAATCTCAAATCTTTTCATACACATAATAGTATCTAAATTATCTCACTTATTTTAATTATTAAACTCTGGCAACACTATATTTGTATATTGATAATAATTATGGAAGAAAATTTAAAATATTCTCCGTGTGTGATTTGAATTCAATATAAGGCTTTGGCACAATACAATCTAATTCAACCTTACGTCAATTGGGATAATTGCATTATCATATAGTTTTAAATTACTATAATCTTCGGAAGCAGTAATTTTTGTTTTACATATACTATAGTTTAAGAAATCGACTGGCCAGTTACAAAAATCTCGATAACTTTCAAATCTTTCGTGACAATAATAGAATAGTAACCTCATCGATAAATTCATTTTTATAGACGTTTTTTAAATTTATTATTTTGAAAAGCTGTTCAAAATGGGTCGAATGGCTGGAATTAAATGGGAAAAGGCAATGCAATGTCGACCAATTCATAACATAATATCGTCAGATTTTCCTAAATATAACCCGCAACCATGGAAATTCATGGTACCTCATTTCTAAATAATTCCCCGTTATATTTCATAGTTGTAAATAGACGATCTTTTAAAATGGTTGCTAAAACTTTATAATATTGGGCAACATAGGTGCTGCCTGCTGACATAAGCAGGAAGGCATAAGCATTTAAAATTTCATTTTTATAGGAAGGTCCGTCACGTATTCCATGGTTATTATCCTACGAATATCAGCGAATGTGGGTAGAAGAAAGAGAAGCATGGAAAAAGAGAATGTATCCTGAGAACACAACTGTAAACGTAGATATTGTCAAACGTTATGTTTTAACATTTAAATCGAATCATCAGCCACCGAAACCTGAACAGAAAAAGCCATTTAAAATGAAAAAGTAAGCGACCAGAACGATACTTACTTGGTATTTTGCAAACTAATGTTTTGACCACTCTTATTTTGTATGGCAACATGAACAAAGCCAAATATTACGTCCTTTCTAACCGCAACAATAAAAATGTCCTTCCATTAGGAAACTTAAAATTCAACTTTCTAAAATGTTTCTAAGGTATACTATATATATATATATATTTTGTACTACTACATAATATATGAAACCTGCATGAAGTTACCAAGCTTTGAGCTTTCTTACGTGTAAGTAGTATC
Organism: Pieris macdunnoughi; assembly: GCA_905332375.1. NCBI lineage: Eukaryota > Metazoa > Arthropoda > Insecta > Lepidoptera > Pieridae > Pieris > Pieris macdunnoughi. The sequence continues at coordinate 6,237,941 of CAJOBZ010000002.1, forward strand.
ACTGTTATTTCAGATTTGAGGGCATTGGGAGCCGTACGAGCTCCAAACGACCAGCCAAGGACAAAGCCATGAATTTTAATAAAAATAAAGAAAAAAGCTAAACTGAATATGCTATTACTTCTTCAAAGCTTATTATAGTTCTATGCCAGTCCCTGTATTGGAAGGTCCTCAAAAATGTAACACTAAACTGGTCGAAGTTTCAGATCTTAAACTACATTTCTTTAGATTTTGAAACTAAATCTAGTCTATCTTTTGTGAACCAAAATAATCTTTTTTAAACAGATTTAGGTATATATAAATGTCAAATGTGTTGTAAACAAAGTTAAATGCTTGTAAAAATTAAAACAATTATTTAGGGATAATATGTATATTAATGAAAGTTTACAAATTATAACTGTCGTTTTCAAATCTTAATTAAAAATTAAACTAAATGATCCCATTGGTTGGTTACTATTGTGTTCTTCAAATAGGCTATTTTTTTATGGTATTAAAATATTGTTAGTACATATATGAAACAATACCCCGTCGAAACATTCTGATGATAGCTTACCATGAGGAACAATTATAATTTCACAAAAAATTTATTTGTTTCATCATCAATGTTAAATGGATTCAAGCTTAAGTTACATATAAATTTAAAATTTATCCCTTTTCCCTGATCATGTCAATATTTAATTTCCTAATATGGTGCCCAGCTGAAATATGAAACACACTACAGATGATAATGGCAGTTGAGAAAAGCAATATCACAATCAGTCCACTTCTAATAAAAATTGCCTAATATATAAGTTTCAGTGCAATTTTAATCTGGTCCTAATTTTTATATTGTTCATTTAAAATATAATCATTAATCAAAGAGACTGAAGCGCCATTGAAAACATCTAAACATATGATTTAGTACGAAATATGGCTTAATTATGTAAGAAGGATTCATATAAAACAAATTGTGTAGTGATTAGTTGATTACAGTAAGATAGATTATCAGATGCAAGAGTTTGCACTTTTCTATAAATTATTGCCATAGATAGTGTTTCTTCAATCTATGTGATAATGTTTACAAGGTTTTAATGAATCTATACTAAATTAAAACATTCTAAGATGACTATTTTTTGAGTTTTAAAGTAATATTTGCCGATATTATATTGGAATGAAAGGACGGCTTTTAACCAAACTGGAAACTGAATCCATGTCCGGGGAAGCCTCCATGAGAAAAATTGAATTGGGGATCCACTCCACCGCGGAAGAACGTCTGGTACACAACATTGGGGTCAAGATCTGAAACAATTTGATTTTAGAATCATTGTTGTTGACATATGGGTGTAGGATTTAGCACCAACTTTGAGTGCAAGTTTGAGGGTAGTAATGAAATACTTTGGGTATATATTGCTATATATAAAGCTTTCGTCTGACGATTTTGCTACAGAAGATTGCAATACCAAGAGATGTTATTGTAATATACAAATCATTAATAAAACAAACACAAAAATATATCTGCCCCATGCTTCTTTACAGGGTTTTTCACTTCCTACAAATATAAATCTATGGGTGACAAGAAAATGTATGAAATATACCTCCAACGCCTGAACCATCATCATCCAAATCCTGTCCATGGTCATATCTGGCTCGTTTCTTGGGGTCACTGAGAACGCCGTAAGCTTCACCCACGTCTTTGAATCTCTTTTCCTGTTCACGGCGTTCATTGTCCGATGCGTTCGCGTGTCTGTCTGGATGGTGGACTAAGGCACGTTTTCTAAAATTTTTATAATGATTTCAGATGCAACTGTTTAGCTTCTATGTTAATATGGGATATAGCAAAGCAATTAGTTTGTGCTTAAACTTGGTGGATGTTTGTATGATAACCCACATCTACTGCCTTAATGTCAAAAGTGTAGTTCAGTTGTTACAGACTTATTTCTTTATTTATACATACATATTATCCTTACATATTAGGCCAATACGAAAATGTTGAGAAAAAATAAAATATAATAAAGTATATAATTACTAAACACATAATATAAACAATATATATCGTATAGAACTCATTCAAAAGAAATTTATCAGACACCTCCAATATAAAGATAAGACTTTCCTGGCTGACTACTTAACTAGATGTAACCATTTCCACATTCTTCCTCTCTCAGTTAGGCGTTAGATTGCAGATATTACATATTTGATAAATTTAGCTACAGGTAAAGTTGACTGTCCTGAGCTACTAAGTAAGTTGTGTCTCCGTGTGCATAATAGGGCGCTAAAAAATATGCACCTATTGTACACACCGAAAGTTAACACCAATTACAGAGGGAACAGCTTTATGGTTAGGGCGGCGAGTAAGTTTAATAGTCTAACTTGTGATATTGACCTATTCGCCTCAAGCGTGGGGTCGGCAAGGAGAGCTATGACATCTGAGCTCCTCAGTGGAATGAATGATGTACCATAAGTTTTTGTAAGTGTACATATAAGTTATACTAAACTGTTTAGCGTTACTTAGCCTATTTTTACTTAGTTTATTACTTTCTTTGATATATATTTATTTAGTTGAATAAAATCATTTGATTGTTACCAATACAGTTAATATTATTAGTTCTTAACTATTTGTAAAGATTTTTTTAATGGCGTAAAAGAATATTGTATTTAGTAAGTAAGTTAGTAATAAGCTGTAAATCTTTCTCAATAAATAAAATAAAAAAAAATAAAAATATCGCCACTATGAATTCACTCTGCGAACATAAACATGTTGATAGTGTCGAAGACAACATTCAGTAGGCGCAACGTCTTTGTTAACGTTGATCTGTGCAAGAGACTGGTTCTGGCCCTTGGCATCGCAAACAACCTTGGCCTTCGCACATATCCCATAGGTACAATGAAAGTTTCATTATGAAACCGAGTTCTTGGAGTACTCTTGGATTGCACACTACCCCTCACACCAAATGATATAACGCAGAATTTTTTTTTTTTGGATTAAATAAACTACTACTGGAACAATTCTCAATCTTTCACCATTAGATTGCTACATTATCGCTGAGTTATAAAGGCTGTTTTATTTACAAAATTAAAAATTAAGCCGTGACAGACGGCTAATATGTTATATATTTTAATCGTAATTATATTTAATTTTTTTCACATTAATGCAAAAATTAAACAGGAGTATAAAGGTTGCAGTATATATCAGTTTCACTTATCAGTGTTAACCAAATAGCATTATTTTTATAATTGATATACGGAAACCACAAAGATTATAAACACAATTTAAATATTGTTCCAGTAGGAAATGTAGTTTATATTTTCCAAGCACCAAAACAGAAACTCATTTTAAATTTACAAGAATTACTTACCTGTACGCCTTTTTAATATCATCATCAGATGCCGTCTTTTCAATGCCAAGAATTTTGTAATAGTCCTTGCGTTTTGATTTTTTAAGCGCAATCTTTGCTTCATGCAACAACTGCTTGTTTTCCTTCGTTTTATCGATTTTGTACAATCTTTCATAATCTTTGACTGCTTCCTCAAATTCTCCAAGTTCTGTGTAACATTTAGCGCGACGTAATAAGGCTTTTACATAGTTTTCATCTAATTCAAGAGCAGCTGTGCAAGCATCTGCAGCTTCCCTTGTCTGGTTAAGTTTGGCACACACTGTCGCCTTGTTAAAGTATAGTTTAGCATTAACTTTACGATTGTTTTTGTCAATAGTAAGAGCTTCATTATATAAATGTAATGCTTGCTGCCATTGACCCATTTTGAATGCTTCATTTCCTGAAATATGTCAAATATGTCCTATTAGAACATGTTTATAACAGAATGACTATGAGTGCAGCTGGAATACTTTCATTATTGGTAAGGATAAAATTATTAATATTTAAGTAAAACCCCTCACAGTTCTATGTTAAAAATTGTCAGACTACACATCCTTAACTACAAATTTATAAAAGGGTACCTACCTTAGTGATATTTCATAAATTATGAACTAAATAAATTGTGTTATAATACAGTAAATATACATGTTGGCAGTAAAACTAAAAAATAATTCTAAGCCAAAAGATAAAAAATTATAATTACCTTCTTCTTTCTTCTGTTTTAAGAGCTTTGCTTTTTTGTAGGTTTCAATTGCCTTTCTGTGATCAGGGGCTAGTCTCAGTACTTGTTGGAAATGTTTGAATGCTTGTTCGTCTTTATCCTATAATATTAAATTACAATATAAATCCCTCAAAGTATCAAATACCATATACACATTAATTAAATAAATTAATAGTGCAGTAATACTAAATAACAACAGTTTCATTTATTAAATTACTTAAAAGTTTTGGCTATAAGTTTCTGTGAGTGATGAACATTTCTGGGCCTGTGGGTTATATACTCTGCAAACTCCAATCTTTGTAAATACATTATTATTAGGCCACCAGTTTGAGTTTGCCACGCCCAAATAAACAAAACCTATTGATAGCATCAGGCTAAGGTCTATAAAAATGTCACTGTAGAATCTATTTAATAAAACAAAGTTCATACCTCAAAGTAAAGGCACAGTCCACGAACATAAATGGCTTCTGTATCAAAACTATCAAATCTCAAGGAATCATTTGCAATTTCTTGAGCTTCCTGACATCTACCAAGCATTGCTAGGCACTCTGCTTTTATAAGTTTTGCTCTGAAACAGAATGTAACTTAAAAAATTCTTTAGAAAATTTATAGCTATTTATGTGGTGCTTTGATAGGTTTCTGACACCACACCAGACATTATATGGCAACATAAATTATTTTAGTGGGATGTTGTTTCATCAATATAGAAGTTACATAGAAGCATTAAGCATTAGTTAAGGCAAGGTTATTGTACCAAAGTTTCATGTTAATGGGTACCACATAACATATTATAAATATTGGTTGGAATTAGGATTGAGATTTAGAAAATATTTTCATTATTTCTAATTATGTAGGTATATAAAATATAGAGTTCAAACCTAGAACTAGACGGACTATATTCAAGACAGCGGTCCATACAGAACACAACACGTCTGTGATCATTAGCTTCCATAGCATTTTGGGCATCTTCATGTAATCTTCGAAGTGATTCAAGAGCACGCTTCTCATTCAAAGCACAGTCAGCACCACCCAATTCAGTGGCACGGGTTATAGCTTGTTCTGCCCCTGATAAATCACCTGGGAATAATATTTATACAAATTTATTTATAAACTTTTAAAATTAAAATTTAATTGGTATAACTTTCATTATATACACATAATTGAAAATAGTACATATAGAGTTACCTAATGCAATACAACACTTTGCCATTCTGATATACCCTTTTGTGAATGTAGCATCAAGTGCAACTGCTTTCTGAGCATCTTCAACAGCTTTCTTATACATGCCAAGCATCATGTAACAAGCAGATCTGTTTCCATAGTATGCAGCATTCTCTGGGCACAGCTTTATAGACTCTTCATACATAGCCAGAGCTCCTTTGTAATTTTTGAATTTGTATAAATGGTTTCCGCTTTCTTTTTTCTCTTCTGCCAACCTGAATAATATAATATACAGCATGAATCATAATTATTTATATATCCACAATACTATATTTAATAGGCGCAACGCATATTCTATCCCGTCATGATTTCTAAAAGAGTGAAGTATAACTATGAATCGTCAAAAGGGGGAATTAGGTATAAATTGTATCAAAAGAAATGCAAAACAAGTAGGTCAAATGTCAAGGGCCTTTAAATTCTTACCCACATGTTCAGATTAATATCTCAACAACACTTTAAAAAAATTTAAAATATAATAATAAACTATGGATTAGATTTGCGAACGAAAACAGAAGAAAATTTAAAGTACTATGTAAGATACATTCTTACTTTTCAGGGGTTTTTGGCACTAAGTCATCTATTGTGAGATCCAAATCTGCAACCTCAGATGCTGCCATTTTTGTATATTTTACTTAAAATTACACTGCTTTACGGAAATAAAACACTTGCAAGTTATTTATTTGGCGACACAACACGGAACCATAAAAATACCAAAAAAATCAAGAAAGTAATTTTTAATTTGTCCACAGATATTGGCTTTTTAAACGGCACCCAGTGTTGCCAACTGCTTGCCAGCGGAGCTATCATAATCACAGATCAGAAGTTAGTAATATGTTAAATGTTTACTATATTTATATATTTTGAGTCAACTGTTGAGGAATACTTTTAGAAAAGAAAATAAATGTACTTTAATTATTTTTGGTTTAGCGATAATTTATTTTTATCAATAAAGGACGATGTTAAAAAAAAAGAAGCAACCCGCAAATCATATATTTATTATTGTTTGTTATTATTTTTTGTAAACTGTAAATTGTGGCATGATGTCTTGTATAATTAGATGGTGAAAATCCCATACACTTTTTAGAACCCAAACGAGAAAAAGTGCGTGTGTACATGTGTCAGAAGTACCTAATACTTCTTTGGCAAACTAATTTTTAAGTCTTGTTCATATTTATACAAATCTCAAACTTAAGATTTCCGAGACTTAGAGGGAGGGATAAAGGAAGATATGTTAGGAATTTAATGAATTTAACTGTCATTAAAATATTAAAAGTGTTGAAAATCAATACAAATTATATATTTTTTTTAATTTATTTCTTCGATAATAAAAACACGTGGCATTTTAATTTACAATTCTTCATTTGAGATTTCAATAAATTATTTTGCATAAAATATTTAATACATACTAATATTTCATAAATTTTTTTTGCGAAATTTTAAATATAAAATTTCTATAAGGTAATTCGCCCTTTTCACTCTCTCTCAATCGGTCTTAATAGCTCTCTCACTGATCTTCGACAGAAATGCTGCACATCTTCGTGACGTTCCGTAAAAAAAATACCGACATGCGCCTAAAGAAGTTTCACTTCAACAACATATTTTATTTTCATAGATAAAAAGTATCAACAAAGTAAGATACTAGCCCGGAAGAAAACTACTGACAACCTAGTACCTACCTAAATGTATCTAACAGGACAACATCGTTTTCTGTCTTTTTGAACTGACTTTATTACGCGTTAGGAAAATGAAAGAAATAAAGGACTAACATATTCCTTAGTTTGTTTTTTTATAATAATTATAAGGAGAAAATAGAGTGCGTTTTCCAATTACAGAGCATTTTGCGACTCAGTGCCGCACGATGCCGCATAATTCTGAAGCTTAATTGGAACGTGAATTAGTTTTCAAATGCATCAGCAGAGTGCGCTAAGTCAGTGTTGTAAAAAAAATGTTATGAATTGAGTTAGCAACCTCATTAATGTATAAATAATGTGGTAAACAATAATAATTGGTTGAAAACTTTTTACGCTTATTTTAATCATCAAATTATTTCATTAACATTTTTTTTATTGAAATAATAGAAAACCTTTAGAAGAATATAAGGTTTTAACAAGCTAAATTAACAGTAAAATATTTAGTTTCATGTAAGAAGTTTACATCATTTACGTTTTAAGTAATATTTTTTAATGATTTCTAAAAAAAAAAAAATACTTTTCAAAACCATTGCAATTTTTTCTATAGTATAATCCTGTAAAATAAATTTGTTTATAGATCCGAATTTTAAAATAAATTTGTATTCATATTTTAAATGTGGAATATAAAAAAGTAACTATAAGTAAATATATTTATCATCCATACTAATATTTTTTTTTTAGCAGTTTGAAATAACTTTAATTATTTTCAAAATCTACGACGAAACGAAAGCCTTACAAATTTTTCAACAATAAATAATATTTACTAACGAAAATTTCGATAAATGCCAACTTAAAGAAAAATACTGGTCAATTTTCTGTCACTGTGTTGGTATTGTTTGCGAGAAGCTCGCGAGAGCATTCGTTTTGAGAGTGCTCAATTGTGCGAAGCGTTGCTGTAGTTGGAACACTCGACGTTGAGCATTATGCCGCAAAATGCGCTCTAGTGCTGTAATTGGAAAACGCACATAAATTACTTGCAACTGTCATTCAATCACAGATTGTATTAATAAATCGTAAATCAAAGTCTCGCGCGGTTGTATCCGATAATCTTTTTAATTACTCTGTGGGTAAGATTTTAATTATTATTTCTGAATTCTGAGTGATTCTGACTTTTAGTTCTGAGGTTAAGGTATATAAATACGCTTAATTTTGTGTAATTAGTATAGTATTAAAAATGAAGTTTACTTTTCGAATAACTGTTGTCAATAAATAGTATGTACTTATGTTGAGAGCAATGGCTGAGTTTGAAAAAAGCGATATTGAGTGGCAACCATTAGCCCTGACGTTGGTCGAGTATCCAAAAGGTAAATAATCTGTATTTAAATTTTAAAGAATACTTTCAGTATATGGAGAAAGTCTAATCAATGCTGAATTGTCGTTTCAGGTGATTTGTGGGGAAAATTCTTTGCCATAACAAGTTTGGCACCATTTGGAATTGGGTCAGGCTTCATTACCTTGATTTTATTTCGGAGAGATCTTCACACTGTAAATATTTATTTTATTACGATATTGTTATTTGTTAAAATCAAACTAATTGGCCAATCTCGTACTCTTTTATCATACTTCGTCCTTTTACCATATTGAATAATATATATTTCTTACAGATTGCATTCTTTATAGGAACTCTGCTTAATGAATTAATGAATATTATATTAAAACATATTTTTTGTGAGAAGCGACCTTTATCAAGAGGAAATTTATACAATGAGTATGGAATGCCATCCTCACATTCACAATTTATTTGGTTTTTTAGTTTCTATGTTTTATATTTCTTCATATTCAGGTATGTTTAAAAAAACATAATTTTATTTAAGAATGTAAATATACAGCAAATATTTTTTTAAATATTGCTCCACAATATAATTTAAATATATAAAAACTTTACTCTAATGCTCTTATTATATTTTAAAATTACATTTATATTAATCTATTAAATTATTATTTAATCCCAATTTCATACTACTATTTTAGTTACTCTGTATTCCATAATACATATGTTATTTGTTTCAGATTACATCATATATACAACAACAATATTCTGTCAATAGTGGGAAAGGTCATAATAATGAGCAGCTGTTTTATGTTATCTTTGATTGTCAGTATGGGAAGGGTATACCTAGAGTATCATACATCCACACAGGTGATCTATGGTGGTATTGTTGGCTTTATAAATGCAACATTATGGTTTGGTGTTGTGCATAGAATTCTTACACCACTGTTCCCACAAGTTGCTAACTTGTAAGTATATTTATTTTAACAAGCATGAATGTGTAGTCTTTAGTTTAAGTTTCATATGTTATGGTTTATTGATATTCATATTTCTACCTGTGAAATTGTGAGTGTCTGTATGTCCAGCTTTGTCCAATTAATGATAATGCACTAACAATTAGTATGACTACTTTTAGTCAAATCCAAATTCCAATACACTGAAAAATATAGTAATATTATTGTATTAAAACAAAAACGGCTTTTAATCAAAATGGTTTTTTTATTTACAGGAAAGTCTGTGAAATATTGATGATAAGAGATACAACGCTTATTCCCAATGTTTTATTCTTTGAGTATACAAAATCCAGACATGAAGCGCGAACTCGGGGACGAAAGTTAGCAGCGTTAAAACCTGTTCGATGACGGTGCGCCTTCACTCGCGACAGTTCCATTTGTCGGAACAGAGGACGCGCGTGACGATTACTTACCGCCTCAGCTCTGGTACTTATCGGCGGTATACTTTTATATAAAACATATGGATAATTTACATATTTTTATATAGGTATTTTCATACAGCATAGGTTTAGGCATACTTAAGTACTGTAAATGAATTCATTTTTTTAATGTAATTTGGAGTATATGTTGGTGATTAAGTTCTTCCGATTCGTTATTTTAATGTCTTCCTTTAGATTTGTTATTTCTTTGTATTTATTAGATCTATTTAAATGTATTAAAGGTGTATGAAGGCTAGCAAAAGTTCGTTTAGATAAGTAATATTAGAAAATAAGCTTGGTACAGTACAGTGTATACTTTTGACTTTTAATAATCTTTAACAATAAACAATGTTTTTGGTATTGATATATGTACATATCACTAAAAGGTGTTATAAATTCTCGCAGGTTGTAAAACATTTTTGTTTGGAGTGTTTACACACAATTTTAATTAGTTTAAAACAGGAACTATATGATGCTTGTATATAAAAATTATTACAATAAACATTATTATTATTATTAAGTCTTAAATGTATGTTTAGATTTTGTCATATGTATTAAGTTTAAAAGCTGCAATAAAAAGTTCAATAAATATCTCAAACCCTATACTGGGTAGGTATGATTTTGTATTATAATTAAATATTATTAATTTATATCAATAGAATATGGCTGAATATTTTCTGCTATTAATACACAAATTGTTATAAGACTTATGAAGACTACAAATGGTGTGAAATCACTTGAATTTTATTTGTGATAACTTTTTACATATTTATTTAAATTATGAGTATAGGACTAAACATTATCTTATCAGTTGTTTAGTGTTTCGTACACATAATATATAAAAAAGTAACAACTCCAGTCTCCACCAATAAATTGTTTTGTTAAAACCTTCCAAGGTGTCTTGGATTATCATTACAAGCAACTTTTCTGACAGTGCAGGTTTCTATATGGGAAAAGATTTTAACAGTACTTTTTATTTTATCCACTGAAGACATACATACATTTCACTTAAGTACCAGTCGTATTGTAAAATAATATTAAATATGTCAGTCTCGGAATATAACTTGGTACGGACACGGAGCTTAGGTAGCTCCTATTTTCAAAACTTGATTTACTATTTTTTACAATGACTATCTAAAGATTTCTTTTATTTAAATGATAACTTTTCTAGTAATTAAAAAACTGGTTCTGAGACGTCCGCATGGTGAACAAAAATGCATATAATTATAGTATGTATTTATATAGATTGTGCAGTAGTTTCCCTTCCGGTATATCTTTTATGTATACTTCATTTGTTATGTTTTATAAAAGTTTGTAATCGCATGACTAGAATAATATATGTATTTCTAAAAGTTGTATGCAAAATATTCAATCAAATAAATTTATTTATTTAGATTTTTGCTACTTTTACTTATTAATGAAAATTTCGAGTGCAATTCGACATCCATAGGTTTACCTTGAAAAGAAAATTACCACATTATGAAAATGGTAGTAGGTATGGGCAAGTTCTTAATTGCGGGTATTCCATGTACTTTCATAAAAAGATTTTACAACGGAACCTGGAAATCATTAGACGGCATAACTATTAACAAAATTTACCATGTCCTTATCGATGACAGACACATGAGCTGTATTCCAGATGTGAGAGTATTTCGAGAAGCAGACATCGACAGCGACCACTGTTTACTCAGGATAGAAACCAAAATGAGCATTGTAAACAAAATAAAAAATATCGAACACAAGTAAGATATCATTGATGTAAAACTAGTGATATCTACCTAATTACAATAGGAGATTGCTAAGAATTTTTTTAGACTTGAAATTGATTGGTAGGTACTTACCAGAAAAACTTTAGAAGAGCACAAAACCACGATTAAAGAAGTAGGCCAGAAACCTACCCAAGAGAAAGCGAAACTGAAAATGCTAACTCCAGGATTGCGAGAAAAATACTGCATCCTTGCATTCAAAAAGAATTTAACCTTAGAGCAAAAAGAACGTCTCTCCGTCACTTCTTTCTCACGCGTAGATTCTTATAATAAGGACGGTTAAGATAGGCAATCAACCTACTGCGCAATTCCTGCTCGACGATCGGGGCAATTTCGTGACAGATGTAGAAGATAAGGCTGTAAAAAAAACACACAAAGGCTGCAAGAGTACATGCGGTAATTACCGATTATTTCATTTACTGTCTATAGCAAACATAGGGTTCTCATACGTGTTGCTAAGCGGACTGAACCCATACGCGGAACAAATTATCAGCGATTACCAGTGTGGGTTTCGATGACTTCGTAGCATTGTAGACCAGATCTTCCTCTTGCAGCAACTGATGGATAAGAAATGGGAATATTCTAAGATTCTAATACATTCCTCGTTCGTAGACTTTAGCAAAGCTAAATCAAATATGACAGTATTGATATACTCACTGTATATCCTCAATAAATTTGGGATCCGACGAAAGCTTATGTATGGCTACATACTGAAGTTAGATATCAAATTAAGTAGAAGGCGTGTCAGAGTTGGCGCGAAACAATCAGAGGAACTTGAGGTGATTACCTACTATACTCAGTCCAGAGCGATACTTTGTCCCTGTGCTGTTTAATTTGGCTCTAGAACACTAATATGGAAAGTGGTGGCGCTAGACATCGGGGTGAGACTAAATGGACAGCACGAAGTGATTGGCTGATGATTTTTCCCTTCTTAGCCAGAATAAAAAAGAAGTGGAGACATTGGCACAAACTGTAATAAAACAGCATATCTCCACAAGAAGCACTATGAAAACAAAATGCCAAGACCTGCGCATAGGGAATCTCTTTCAATGTCACATGTAAATTGGCTGTAGGTACTGTAACGGACACAAATACACAAGGGAAGAGGAAGTTAATATCCAGATTCAATAGTAGTAACCTTCATATCGATTTGTTGTTCAAGTCACACCTGAAGAACCCAAATATACGACATTCTATAATCGATACATCACAGTCTGACTTGTTTGTAGGTCGCACGTAGCTACATATCGGATCTGATTTCAGGCTAAATCTGTGCAGGTATACATTAAACGCCCCGTCCAGTTAAGATCTGCATTTTATGGGCTTGGTCTTTTTTGGCTAATAATTTTGTAGTCAATTTCGTTGTTTTGGCGGTATGAGCTTCTTTGTACCGTTTGTCCCACTCCGATATTATTTGCTTTCGAACTTCTTTCCTGATGTGAGAAAGTACCTAGTAGGATATTTACGTAGTCCATTTTCGTTTCCGCAGCCTCCTTTGCTAAGGCGCCCGCTTTCTCATTTGCCGGTATAACAATCATTGTAGTGCAGCTTTTCACAACATCCTAACGTCTAGGCTGCTTACCAGAATTATCAAACTCCGCATTCACAAAACTTTTATGCCTAAGACCCACACTATATGTGTGTAAAGATGTAAGACTTGGACGCTGACCATCAAAAAAGGAGAAATTATAAATAGCCGTAAGAAAGTTCTGTGAAAAATTCTAGGCCTGACAAAGAGGGAAGATGGAAGCTTAGGAAAAACGAGGAGACCGAGGAGCTGAGTAGCGAACCCTACAAAATTTGCTAAAAAGATAAAAGAGAGCTAAGAAGTAATGTTAAAAAAACGTATCTCGGTATAACGAGATATAGCTGATACGTCGCCGTGGAGAAGGATATACGCGAGCTCCTGATCGGCAAAGGTGGCGTTCTCTAGTTTTGGAAGTCAAGGTTCACTTTGGGTCGCTGCACCAGCGGACTAAGTTAGTAGGTGTGCACAGTCCCACAATAACTGGTTAAATACACATAAAAATAAATTTACCTGCAGAGGATAGGCATTTGTCGTTGACCGAGAAGTCACTGGAATCGGTAGAGTTACTGCATTCGGATAATTGTGCTAACCATTCCTGGAAGAAGATATACTATCAAACAAAATACTTAAGTATACATTTGAAGAAGATATTATTAATAAAACACAAAATAAAACTTTGCCAAAAACGTAATAAATTCCAATCAAAAGTCGAATTGGGAGAACAGAATTTTAAAAACATCTTTCTAATTTCTACCTTTTCTGGTGGTATCAAGCGGTTTACTTTTTTCAGAAATTCAAAGTGTGCTTTGTGGCCAATAAGATGTTTGGTAACTTCTGTCGTGGATAGAGTTTTGTTAGCAATAGCTTCCAAGGTTCCCGCCGGTTCTTGTAATAAGTTCGGAAACATAAGAGTTAATGGCTGAATTTGAGATTCGTTTTCCGGTTGTGCCTTTAATAAAGTGAATATATTGTTAGATATATTTTTTTCTATTAACAACCCATACATATTATTTTTTTTACAGAAATTTGAGAAAGCCTTCGGTATTTTAAATCAAATACTAAATAACGATTCAGCATGGCTCGGATCAGATCATAACAGAATTGAGTGCTTTTTAGGAAAGGGTAAAAATACTATAACGCAACTCACAATTTTTTCTCCTGAAGGAGTGTTGCAATAATTTGTTAAGTTTGTGTTATTAGAAGGTGTTCCTATAATGTCTATCCATTCGGAATCTTTAGCTACAAGAGCGCATCGCCGCGAATGTTGTAACGCATCATCTAATATGTTAACATTCTGAAAGTTATAAATAATATCTCGTAAGCCACACCAACTAGCTGAAATTACTGAACTGGACTAAAAATATATAAATTTCATCTAAACGATACATTTATTGAGTTGTAAAACAATTTAGCCATAAATAGATTAACTTATATTATATAGTTTCTTCGGGATTGGAACGTAGAGCTGCCTGTGCTAAACAGACTTGTGGGCCATCAACCAAAACTATTTACTAGGGACTTATGAATACCGTACCAAAAATTACCTCTAGTGATGCTCTTGAGTAGTTAGATTTTAGGAAGTTAGGGTGTTTTGGCTTTTTTGTTCTCTTTTTCTGTTGGTATTTACTGTTCATTTTAAAGATCAGGTAGGTTTATAGGTATTATTGGAAATAATTTTTAGTGCAGGTTCATATCATGACCAACAATAAACACAGACATATTAAATTTAATTATTACAATTTACTAAGTGAAATTAAACAAATTCATTTTTTGGGTAAATGACAAGAGAAAGAATAAAGTAGGTAAGTAGAAATGTTAACTGGATTCTTTGTTTACTATAGATAATGAAATAAAATTAAGTAGCAATACTGTTTTTCTAACCATAGAAAATAAATTAGTTTATTTTAAAACAAATGTCATTTATTTCTACAAGTTTTTCTTAATATCTAAGTCAGCTATGAGTAGTCATCATCTTCATCATCTTGTTTTGGAACCAATGGTGGTATATATGTTTGTGGAGCACCTTCAGGCCCCACAAGACCCTGTTGCTGCAATAATAGCCATTGCTGTTGTTCTTGCTTAGCTTGTTCTTCACGAGCCTATAAATATTAGTATCACATCACACAGAATAATAAATACTTAAATGATTTCATTGCAAAGTAACAAATTTTGTAACATGACTATAACAAGTATGAAATTTCAAAAGCAATGCACCTTAGCAAAAAGTTCTTGTTGTTGTCTCAATAATTCTTCTTCAGGAATACCAAGATTTTCTAGCCTAGTACTCTGCCTTCTTCGTTTAGCAGCAACGGCTTTGCAATCTTTTAATACAGCTTCAGCTTCTACTGTGTAATCACTGAAACCTAGCTTGTCTAGGGCTGAAAATAATAGAATTATACTTTATTTTATCTCTTAAGATGATAAGGCCTATCATTCATTCTGCACAAAATAACTTACCAGTAAGTACATGTTCTGCATTTATTGTTTTTTTATTGCTTTGGTTACATACTTCATTTGCTTCAGAACTAATTAGATGAATGAATTCAGTGCAGCAGTTTAAAATTAATTCTCTTGATTCAAAAGCCACTCTTACTGAGGGTACTAGTTCCTTAATCATTTTGTTAATACTTGCTCTTGGCAGTGTTAGTTCATCTTCTTCAGATGGCGGTGGACAGAGTTCTCGTTCGGGGCTGCCCATAACTTTTTTTTTCTTTTACATGTACACCTGAGAATCAATTAAAGTTAGTGTCTAACTGTTAAATTTCAATATCGGCATTATTTGAATTTCAGTATCAAAAGCACTAGACAGCAAAGTACCTGTTCTTTATTTTTAATTAAATACGATATGAAGTGTACATTTAAGAAAAAATATTATATTAACTCATCCACATTGTTATAAATAGTAAAATTATACATCAGAATAGATTTTATAGTTTTAAATAGTAAAATTATCTCTTATTTAAACTATAGTCGAATTTTTAATCAGACGATATCAAGACTTTGTTTGTTAGTTTTTAATGAAATTAAAGTAGTGTTGTGACAAAGTAAAACCCCCGAATTAATGATCGGTGATGGCACTAGTCGCCGCCCCGCCCTTTTAATAAGACGTCAAAAACTGATTTTAGTTACATAGTACTAGTACCTAACTTATATCAGAGCACTTTTATACAATTTTGAAATAGAAATAATATTCTTTTATTGTTTGAAATGATTGACTATTCACACTCATTGTTCATTCATCTGATTGAACAGAACTGAACGCATCACTATTACTTTAAATATGGCAACATTATTTTACAAAGTGACATTCTCTGTCAGTTGGCTTCGTCTAATTAAAAATACGACTATAGTGATTAGTCGACAGAAATGTCATACACCAAATACCAATACGCATGTTAGTTAATCTATGGTTACCAAGCGACAACAGTCACTTTTCCCAGTTATGACTTATGACAGATGTTGTGACTAAAGACTTTAGTAAACTCGAATTTTAGGTTTCTGACTTCTGTTTACATCTAGAAGTAGAGAGTTAGAGAGTAGAGACTGATAAGTGATAACCAAAATCAGACGATCGTCAAATTGTTGTGAATTTATTTGCAGTTTCATTGCATAATTTCGTAACATTTGAATTTAGAACGTTATTAGAATTGTTTTGTGGTTAAATGTATAATATATAGTAAAATGGTATTTTTTTTTACAAGTAACGTGGTATCGCCACAGGTTACTCTGTTTATGGGTGCCGACAAACATGAAAGTAATTTTTGTATATGTATTTGTATTTAGCTGAATAGTATTCACCAAATATACCAAATTCTAAGTAACATTTTATTTTAGATGAAGACTTGATTAAATGGGGTTGGCCAGAAGATGTTTGGTTTCATGTTGACAAAGTATCATCAGCTCACGTGTATCTCAGGTTATCGGCTGTAAGTAAGAATTCCCGGAATTAATAATGTATTATAAATCATAAGGTATATAAATGTGTTTTGTTTCAGGGTCAAACTATAGATGATATTCCCAATTCCGTTCTTGATGATGCATGTCAACTAGTTAAGGCTAACTCCATTATGGGCAATAAAATGAATGACATAGATATTGTGTACACAATGTGGTCAAATTTGAAGAAAACCCCTAGCATGGAGGTAAGATATTAGGTTGTGAGGATCTTATACCACATTTACTGTGGAAAGTGTTGTTTGGATGAATACCTGAAGCGGAGTTTCATCATCGGATGTCAAGGTAGATAGACTACAAAATTCCACCTGTATCACCTTGACGTCTGTAGTTACACTACTGAGCACTTTTAAGGCAATTATTATGACGCACCACCACTAAGTGGAATCAGCTATCTACTGAAGTATTTCTGAACCAATTTGACTAAGGGTCCTCCAAGCACACCAATTCTTGAAAGGCTGGCTCCGCACTCGTGAGACTACTGGCAATGTCCATGGGCATATCACTTAACATCAGGTGAGCCTCCAAACCATTTGCCCCGTCATTTTTGATTTGATAAACATTAAGAAAATATCCTTGTGTCAATTTTAATAAAATATTTTATTTTATGCAAGCATTTTTTTATGGTTATCTTTTTAGAAACATTTGTATATTAGCTTGTTTTTGATACAATTTCATTATTTCTAATAATCAAATCCTAATTTTATTTAGGTAGGCCAAGTTGCATTTCATAAAGATAGAGATGTAAGAAAAGTTAGAGTGGCTAAAAGATGTAATGATATAATTAATAGACTTAACAAGACTAAGAAAGAAGCGTTTCCTGACCTTAGACAAGAAAGAGAAACAAGAGATAGATCAGAGAGAGAAGACAAAAAGAAAGTTTTGAGAGAAAAGAAAGAAAAGGAAAAAGAAGAAGAAAAGCGGAAGAAAGATGAAGCAGAGCTCAAAAGTTACTCTACATTAATGAAACCTGAAAATATGACAACAAATTATGATGGCAATGATTCTGATGACTTTATGTAGTACTTTCTTACTTACTCTCCTGATTCTTGACTTTAATGCTATTAAGTTATTGTTAACTGAAATACTTTCGTTTCCATCTCAGTTTTTGTGCATCCGTTGTTTGCAGTTGGGTGTGTCAACTTTGGATTTATTTATAAGCTTTGTCATTGTTGAGATGGGGCTGCAATACTCGGACATCGAATAAAGCCTACTATTTTTATTAAACCCATTAAATTTAAGTAATTTAATTTAAAAAGAAATACAATACATTTTGTATTCGAAGAAATGAGGCTCAATATGAGCAAATAATTTTAGGCCAATTATGTTTTATCCAAAATACTTTTAGAATTGATAGTTTTCTTTTCATTTTATTTACAATATTTTTGTAAAAGATCCTTACAATTGCCTATATCAATGGAAGCTATTAAAGTTCAGGTGTTATTTTTTCGTGTTTTATTTGGTTCAATTCCCGAGTATGATAGTGAAGGAAAAATATATACAAGAACCGATTTAGAGCGAGTACAGATTCTGCGCTTGGCGCTGCGTTTGACCTCAAAGATTGCCGAAATAATTTGCTCTTGCACGTCTGAGGACATCTTGATACGTCACAAAAATTATGTCACCGCTTGACTGGATTGCACCGCTCGTTACCCGCCCCTACTCCGCTGTTTTCGAGAACCGGTCCATTTGATTTTACGCATAAGATCCCGCCGCTCCCGCGCCGCCGCCACCGCCGCCCCGCTGCCCGCAAAATTCGAGGCAGCAGCCTAAGGCGTAAGCGCGTATGCTGAAACGACCGTATATCTACGCGCAAAAAAAATACGCTAGTCGGAAAACCGCTCTAAACGCTAGCTTGGCTCTTTGGATGTGTACACTACAATCAGACGTAGTTCTTACAACGCGCGTTACCAAAGCGCGCGCTTCAAAACGCCTAATGTTTACTCCCTCTTAATGCAGTTTTTGTTTCCAGTTGAATATAAAAAATGATTTCTTTGAGTACGCTGATTCCATTGTCTTCCATCTAGCTGGTATTAAAAATTCTATTCTATAGGTATAGTACATAATTCATGCTAAAAAAAATAATCTATTAATAAAAAATAGATTTTTTATGCAGAATGTCACATCCCTACTCTATCCCTTTTCTTCGACAAAAACGCTGCGGCCACGCTTACGTAGCTTCTCGTATGTTTAAGACTACAGATTAGGTAAGACGTATAGCTTCGCTGTGGTCTTCGCATTTATGAAGCCTGACACTTGACATTGATAAAGGCTTAGGCTTACACATATAATATTTTATCTATATTCTACCAGACTAGTATTGTATGGGGAAGGAACCTTTAACAAATAGAGGTTTATAAACCATGATTTTTAATTTTTAGGACTAATGTAGAAGTTATAAAATTATGCAATTGTGCTACATTATTATTTTTATTGATTGTGTAATTTTTAATTAACATATAGAAGTTTTGGAAGTTTATTCGAACAAATGACAAATTAGTTTTTATGAAAACCATTCATCAAGAAATAGATGATTATGGTAAGTTATACAAGATAGTTCTTATTATAACTTTTGTAGTAAAACATTTACAATTTTTAAAAAAATATTTTTATGTATTATTTATTAAGAACGACATTTTAACTATATCTTATTACGCAATTTTAGCCTGTTACTTTAACACGTGGTACATAGTTTTTACGTTTCATTAATCGAGGTTCGATTCCAAGTCTTACATATTTTTTAAACATTATACTTTTTCTAAAAAGTATGATTGTTTTTTAGTATTTGGTTTTATAATTTATATTTATTGTAAATTTTTCAGGTTTCTAAATGTCAATTTTGTGAGAGAAAAATAATTTAAAATGAGTTCTAAAAACATGAAAAAACGAAAAGCAAATCCAATATCAGATAATGAGACTCCTGAGGTGTTAGTATTACCACCAAAAG
Source organism: Pieris macdunnoughi (assembly GCA_905332375.1). Classification (NCBI taxonomy): domain Eukaryota; kingdom Metazoa; phylum Arthropoda; class Insecta; order Lepidoptera; family Pieridae; genus Pieris; species Pieris macdunnoughi. Next base: position 6,257,821 of record CAJOBZ010000002.1, read on the forward strand.
CTTTATTGGATAAATTTGGTATTTCTCTTGGAGACATAGGCAATTTTCTGGATGTTAAGAAATCATATTCCGATGGTAGGTTTTTTTTTTTTTTTTTATGCATGTATCTTTTCATCTCTTTTGTCCAATCCTTATGGTATGCATAGATTTATGTTTTACTTAAGTCACATCGTATAACAAAAAGTTTTCATCAAATTTAAAAGCTAATATATTCTCTGAGCTATATAGATCTTAATCTTAATCTGAACTACTTCCTTCAGAAGGAGCCCTGGAATGCTGATTTGTATATGTTGCTCTTTAAAACTATTGCAGGTGGACCATCAAACCATGTAGTTAAATTATATGGAAATAGTGTCACCTCAAATACATCGTTGGTTGCACCAAATTTAAATTTAAATGACAGTTCTATTATGAAAACTGCAAGTTTAATGAAAAAGTCTCTATTTTTAAGCCCAACCTTCTCAAATTCAAATTCAATAGATTCTCAAGTTGAAGATGTACCATCAATTGCTTCATCTAATTTGGAGATAAACAGCTCTGACCATCGAAATAAGAATGTGTTAAAAATGTCTACACCTCAATTAGATTCAGAATTACTTTCTGCAAATAAAAGTAATGCTAAAAATCAAGACCCAAAACCATTGCAAGATAATAATGTAAAAAATGAAATTCATACAAAATTCATGAAAAATACAAACCATAGTGTAAGGGAAATATCACCAAATGGAATTGCTCTTGACAAATCTAACAATTTGACTATTATTGATTTAGAGGTTGCAAGTTTTGTACCAGTTACAAATGAATCTCTGACAATAAATAATAGGACACTTAATTTTACTAATGGGCAAGATAATGTACAGATTGAATCTTTAAAAAAAGATGATGAAGAAAATGTAAAAAGTAATGTAAGTTTAGAAGATAATGAGATTTCCACTCAAGAAACTTTATTGACTACTGAACATCATAGAAAATGTCCTAAAAGACTTGATATAACAGAAATGTTTTTTTGTAATCATGAAACAAGTCCTCAGGATAAAAAAATAATTGAAGATAGTGAAAAAGATATTTTAAAAAGTCAATTTACTCCAATAGCAGATTCCCATCAAAAGAATGAAATAGTTATTAATATAGACAAACAAAAATGCAGTGTTGGACAAATTTTACATATTAATGATTCTGTAACTAAAGTAGCAATGGTTCTGCAAGAGTATTTACAAAATAACAAAGATGTGACAGTTAAGCATACTTTACAATTTACATCTCATATTCAAGGTGTCGAAAAGCCTGGAGGAGACAAAGAATATAATTTTTTAAAACTTAAAAGAGAAAAGAGTCCTAAATTTTATACTATTAAAGCTAGAAAAACAGTCCGTAAAGAAATTGTTACAGAGATTGTTGAACAAATTATAACAGATTGTAACATAAATCTCATAGATGAAGACGAAGTGAATGAAGTAAAGATTTTTTGTGTTTGTTCCGATTTTGGTTCCTTTAACTACTATGATGAAGAACTAGAACATATACATTTTTGGGAACAAAAGAGTAGTAAATGTTCGTTGGATGTTATTTTCGGTATTTATTGTGATGATGATACTAATATTATAAATAATCAAAATTTATATAAAGAATGTGTAAATGATAAGAGTGAGTGTGATTACATTTGTGTAAATGAAGAAATAGAATTCAAATCAAATGATATTGATGAGAGCCAAAATATATTGGAACCAACTTTGATTGAAATTGAAGTACCTATTTATTATGATAGTCAAATGACAAAAGAAATTAACAATACAGTTAACAATGTAAGTATTAAGTAAGTAAAATATTAGTCCAGAGGAAATAGCAATTTTTCGTTTTGTGGAGGTGTTAAGAGAGCAGTAAGTAGTTTAGCTAGTTAGAGTAAGCTGAACTTATCCACTGATTGTGTGTTAACCAATAATTAATTGGTTTAAATTAATGTATTTTACATGCAAATACAGTAACTATTTAAAAAACATAACAAAGCACAGGACAAGAGCTATTAAAAGAGAAAAATATCAATTTCTATTACTTAATTCAGAATGAGCAGAGATTGAATAGAAAATAACTCAAATTTTATGGAATGTTACATTATATGTGAAAATTACTTAAATTTATGCATACAATAGGGTTAATACATTTTGTGAGTGTGACATTATTATTATTTTTTTAGACTTCAGACGAAAACAAGAATTGTGAATTACAAGTTAATATATCTTCGAAAATGCAGGATATGGCTGAGATTGTATCACCAGAGGCCACTCGAAAACAGAAAAAAAGAGTATGTCATTATTATATATATTTATTTTCATTTTGTATATATTCTACAATTTCATAAAAATGAATCTACGACTATTTTACACTTAAATCAGTGCTTTTTCAAATGGCAATATAAAGTCGCCTTCATAGTCTAGAAAAAATAGCAATATTTCTATATAAATATGCTGTACAATATAATGGGGGAATGATATCTGGCACTCTTTACACATACACTTCAGTGCTTATCGTTGAATGTTCCATAAATGTGGATTCACTGGGAACTATTTTGGCTCAACATTGAATGAACTAAGTGGTATCATGTAGTAGTAGTTATTAATTTTTAAAGCGTGTTTGGAGTCTTTCTTGGTTCCTGACAAAAGTATTTTGTGACTCAACCTGCGATATGAGCTGTAGTCACGTGATCATTTCCATACAAGTTCGACTGGCACAAAGTATGTTTGGGCTCCTGTGTTATGCTTCTGGGTGGCCAAGATTCGAAAAAATTAAACATATTCATATAAGTAATCAACATATAAATATATTCAGAGAGAGAAAATAATTCTAAAATGTTATTTTATATGTTCCAGAAAACTGGGCGAGATGGTTCCGAAGGTAGTTCAAAAAACAAAAGGGCAAGAAATGCTGTTGTGCATCAAGAAACTGATTCTAATAATGGTTCTGAAAAATCAAGTCCTGATGCTAGCTTGCCTAAAGTAAGTTATATTTTTTGCCTTTTTAACTAGTCCCAAAGTTAATTAGTTTCGAGGTGCTGGATAGGTCTTTTTAATATCTGTAATTATTCTTATAACGCTTTCCTTGCGATTGAATTAATTAATAGTGAAAAAATATATTTCGATTTCGCTTACTATGACTTTGAAATAGATGGCTCCGTGGGTCATTTTAAGATAAAGCACTGCATATGCTTTTCAGATTACTATGGAAGTGCCTCGTAAAAGAGAAAAAGCAGATGTTACATGTGCTGTATGTCATCAAAATATCGCCGAGTCTAAGTGGTATGAACATGTCGCAAGAAAACATAGTTACTTGGCATGGAAGGAAGGCGACGTGCCTTTGGTAAGTAAAACGGAAATGTCAAATAAATAAGGGAGCGTTCAAGTATTACGTAACGAATTTGGGGTGGGGGGATTCTTTTGTAAAACGTAACGATGCGAGGCGGAGAATGAATTACGCGTTATTGTTAATATTATTTTCGACTTTCCAGTACTATACACCACATAATTGTAATTTTTAGGTATAAAGAGTCACTGGGTGGTCACGAAACGTTTTACTTTTGGGTACAGAAAAACGTTACGGTGCGTTACATGGGGGTGGGGGGGTCAATAATCTCCAAAATTGCGTGACGTAATACTTGAACGCTCCCTAAGTGTTTTGACTATAATATTTTTAAGCACTTTTTATTTGGTAACTATTCTGTATTGTGTCTTATAGATGTTTGAAAATGGTAAATGTTATTTTTTATTTTAATGTTTCCCTTTATTTACAAGCGGTATTTTAACTTTGTTAAAACAGCTAAAATATTATCTAATTGGCCATTAAAAATACATTTCCCCTCTTATTCATAGAAATAATTAATTTCTTCATGATAACGGTAGAATTTGACAGAGATACGACATAAGTTTTTAGTTATAAGAGTGCAATGGGACTAATGAATAATGCCCATAAAATCTATAAATAAAAGATTACATAAGTTTTCGGCTTATAATTTATATGATATTTTTAGGATGTCGCAAGTGCACAACAAGTTAAGGATCATCTATCAAAAATGTTGCTTGAATTCAATGTTTTGGTTTGTGGTAAATGTGGCTTAGAACGAACTGATATTAGTAAATATTTGAGCCATGTGAACAGCTGTGATGGAGAATCGGTAAATATAAAAAAAAAACTATTATTTAAATAATCTTTGGATTTCTTATATTAGTAAATTTAAATTAGAAGTATTAATTATGTATTTCTTTATTGACGTTCATCAGTGTACATTGTGTTACCAAAATGAATAAATTAATTTGAATTTGAATTAGAAACTAGTCATAATTTTTAATTACCAAAAGTTTCTTTATATTTTTTTATACTTCCTATACTTTATATTTAAGATTATCTGGTTTTAACTCAAAATGTTTGATATGAAGCATATTAGGTGTAAAATAAGATTTTCACCCCGGCCTTTCAGTGTAAAGTAAACCTTCTTTCACCTACACTAAGGGTAGAATAGTGCGCACTTAGACTTTGCTCTGATTAACTATCGAGCTAAGACACAGTCGGTATTTATAAAAACTAAATCTTCTATTTGGTTAAATCTAAGTAAAATGACGATTACAAAAACTTTGACTATAAGCCTAACAAAAATAATGGCCCAAAATTTGCTTTACCATCATATCTTTTATGGATTTTTATTTTTGTGGTTTTTAATGAACGGTGTTGCATTTTTATGGAGTTCCATAGATTTGGGAAAAATAGAATTTGAATTAAAGAAATTATAAATGATCTTGATAAATACCTATAAATGCATGAAATAAAATAATTACACATTATTATGGTATTTATTGTTGTTTATTTATATTATTTATGTAATTGTTCAAACCCCATTTTTAGAAATCTTAAAAATAACTGGTGTGATTTTGTATGTCACCTGGCAGCCCTGCAATTGCATATTATAGTGAAACGAATTCAAACTATAACCTAACCAAAACATTGGATCCGTTTAGTAATAAAATTATTGTCATCTTTAAATAATTAATACATTTTCTAAAGGTTACTCGTAATTTCTAGTTATTGCAATAATAAAATAAATGAATACATAAATAACAATAAATTGAAGATATATGTGTACCGTTTTAGATTTTTAAATATTTGTTATTGTTAACTTTTTTAAAGGATAATAAACAAAGTATTGCATGAAATGAAACATCAATTTGTATTTTGAATTTTCTGTCTTAGCTTGGGTTAGCTTAATCTCATTAAAATGTCTATAAATACGAAATCATAGTTTAACCTTAGTGTACACTAAGCAAAGTTTTTCGTAAGGTAAGTCTGAGCAAAGTCAAGTGCGCACTATAGATCTCACACTAAGTTTATACTTAGTTATATAGTCGGGAGTTATCTCCCGAATGTTAAAAACGTATTTTATATTCGGGTGTCATACTAAGTGCTAACGACTTAGAAACGTATTGTTAGATACAATCTCTTTAAAGACTGGAAGTCTTAACGGTCCGCTTCACTAGGCCTTTTATTCCCTGCGAGATACAATCTCAAATTGTTTAAAAAAAAGAGCATACTCCTCCCTCAAAGGCCGCACGCATCCTCTAAAATGGATGACCTGCAATGACTGCCCTATTTGGGCTTCCCATAGGCTCGCTTGCCCCCCGATTGTATAAATCAAATTACAATACATATAATAAATTTCCAGGCCCATTCAGACGAGTCGGATACTGTGAAGAGCTTAGAAGTTGTAAAGTGTGCTAAGTGTCAAATGGAGGTCACTCAGTGGTACAATCATATTGGCTCTGTGCACAACTATCTCGCTTATAAAGAAGGGGACACACCAGTGGTTAGTAAAATATATAAGATTGGAAACAATATATTAAATATAAAGGAGATATTTATTTTTTTATCACCGTTACTTATATATATATAATTATTATTAGGTCCTCACATTTGAAATTGGCATGAAATCGAATATATTTAATTAATCAAAGAATATACCATTGTTATCTATGCACTTTTGCCGTTTTATAGGTAGTTCATTGATCCCTTTACTAAAAAAAACTATTCGGAAGGAAATCAATAAAATCTTTGAAGGCGGTTTCGACCAGGGATGTTATGGAGCTCCGTAACCGTAACCGAAACAATCGGATATCCGAAATAAAAATATCTCCGTAACCATACCTGTTTCACAAGTTTCGACAGGTTTTTGTTGATGGTTTCGTTACTCACAAAAATAATTAAAAACAAAACATTTAATATGTTATACATTGGTTATAAGTTAGTATGTGAAATGTATAAACCTTTTTTACAACTCTAAAATGAATTGCATTTTTATTTTAATAGATAAAACTTAAAATTGAGATTTATAATAATCTTAATATATATAAATTACGTGTCACGTTGTTTGTCCGCTATGGACTCCTAAATTACCGAACCGATATCAATCAAATTTGCACACCGTGTGCAGTTTGATCTAACTTAAAAGACAGGATACATACATCATCTCCTTACATCTCCTTTTATACCCGCAATATTATTTTATTGCAAATATTTGTTTATTATTTGATACAATTCTAACAGATGGCGCTGTGTTAAAAGTACCAACGTTTCTCCTACCGTTTCTCTTGAGTAGTTTACTACTATGTAATATAACAAAAACCTTAGCTACAGCAACGCTTGGCCGGTCTGATGGTTACTTAACTATAATGTCTTTTGATCTAAAAATCAACTGGTTTTAATTAATTACAATTTTAAAATTAATACCAACTGATCACCTAGACAAGATAAAACCTTTGAATAAAACCAAATTATTACATACTATTTGTGTTTATATCTTACTTCAATCTAATAACCGTAACCGAAACTATCCGGAACTAACGGATAATCCGAAATAATTACGTATCTGTAACCGTATCCGAAACCGATATAATTTTATTCCTAAATATCATATCCATAACGTCTCTAGTTTCGACTGCTCCATCAGAGTTGAATTTTTTTACCTGCAAGAAGTTATTCAAATTTGGAAAAAAATGGTAACCTGTTGGAGCAAGGTCCGGGGAATTCGGTGGATGTCTTAGATTTTCCAAATGAAGCTCATCTAATTTGGTAGCAGTCTGTTGTCCAGTGTGTCTAGCGTTGTCGTGAAGGAGCAGTGGCCTAGATTGATTGAGCAGTCTTGGTTGTTTAGCAGCTAGCTTTTCCATCATGGGTTGCAGTTGCTGACCATAGACATGTGCCGTAATCGTCTGGCCAAGTTTAAGGAAGTTGTAGTGATCGAACCCGGCACTAGTCCACCAAACGCTCACAAGCAACTATTTCGGAGTAAATTTTCGCGAGAGGAGATATTTGAGGTCGAAGTGGCCAGTAGGACAAAATGCCAATTTCATATGTATGGATCTAAAATATCGTATAAGCATCACATGTGAAATATACGCAAATTTTTTTGACATTAATTTTAAAATTGTAATTAATTAAAACCAGTTGATTTTTAGAACAAAAGACATTGTTATTACTAAGTCTTATAGCGTTAAAAATATTTTAGGATTTCACTGACGAAGACGAAGTCCGCCAACACTTGACGGCGATTGCTAGGGAATATAATGGATTGAAGTGTCTAAAGTGTGGCTGTCGACGGCAGTTTGTAAAGGCGTATTTGAGTCATGTGAAAAAATGTGACGTTCAGGTACTATTTATCGACAAAAATTATAATAACCGTGTATATATATGTAAAATCCTCAAAGTGAAATGATGTATTCCGTTATTTATAGATAAATTTAACTACATTAACAAATCTTCTCAGCTAATGCTTTTAAAAAACATAAAATTATCTTATTATCTTAAACAGGTTAAATAAAATTAGTGGCATAAAGGTAGTATATTATAATCCTTTAGTGCCTAATAATTCTTATAGCGACGGGTCATTTTATTTTAGAAAACTTATATTTTTTTCATAATTATCGGTATGACTATTGACGAATTTTAAACGTAACAGTGTTGTCAATATACCAAAAAAGGCAATTTAGCACTGCAACCTCTTGTGACGGATCTCTTTCCGCACTTCCGCGGCTTTCTGCTTGTTTTTATTTTTTTACAACGGTGATTAGATAAGGTATAATAAGCTGCTTAAACTTAGACACTTATCTAATAATATAATAGACAAAAACTTATTTTAATAATGAATACAAACAAATTATATAATTTGTTTAATAATTAACATTATTAATTCTACAGTCGGAGCCTGGTTTCGATAACTCATTAAGCTCTGTAAAGTGTGGAGTCTGTCAAGAGGAGATATTAGAAGATGCGTGGATACAGCATATTGAACAGGAGCACAATTATTTGGCGTGGGAAGTAGGCGAAACTCCTTTAGTAAGTGTTTTTGGCTTAATTTGCATTTTGAATGAACTATATCAATCACGTTCTAATTTATTTGTATGTATGAATTGAATGTTGTCTTTTATCGACACCTTTTTATTTGGCGTGAAGTATATTTCATACTGCTAGGTGTACGCGGATAGTCTATAAAAGGGTTCCCAACGCACGTCGACGACGGTCTCGTACATGTTGGATAATTTCATTACGATATTTAATAACTATCGTACGCAGATTGTACGATATTTTGTTAGTCTATGGGTATATAGAACTGGTCATTATCCTGACGGGTACGATAAGTTTGATCCATAATAATCCATATACGATAATTTTTCCGTATAATAGCTGCCTGGCTTCAGGTTGTGAACATAGGTCTGTACTAATATTATAAAGAGGAATGATTTGTGTTTTTCTAAAGAATAAACTCTACACATAAGCACATAAGAGTACTACATGGATATATTATTATTATATATAGGATATATAAAAATCCAGCCATTCGAAGCCGATTACTAGTTCCTAATTATTCAAAATGTGTTAAAAAAGAAATCATTGTTTAATTTTTCTTAATGTAAATTTTTCAGGATCTCAACGACCCGGAAGCCGTACACAATCATTTGTATAAAATATCGAAGCAAATAGACAGTCTGGTTTGCACGAAGTGTGGAGTCAAACGGAAATACGTTAAAGGGTACCAAACACATTTCAATCAGTGCACTTCGGTAACTGGCTATACACCTGACAAGAAGCGATATAGTTATATAAAAAAAAAGGTAAGTAATATAGTCTTATTTCCGCCATCGTATTCGAGTAACCCATCATAATTGTATGTTCCGGACAATATTATCCAATTTATGTTACTTTATGAATTTTATTCCAAATATGTGGGAAGGGAGTATGGTGAACAGTTCCTTCAACCTTAAGGGAGGTTCTCGACCAGCCTAACCACTGACATGACGGCACGAAGGCCCCAGGCTAAGGTCTAGAAGTTGTATATACCCTAAAGCTACGGTTTCCTAGAAAAGCGGTGCTGTTATCTAACGGCCGTAATGTAATGTAATGTTGGGTGACGTCACCCATACGTTGTCTATAAATAACATCGGCGTCATTGATATACAAAAAACGTAATCAATGACGCCTGTTATAAAGTTTTTTGTATATCAATGATCGGCGTAGGTTTTCTAGAGAACGTTGAGTGTCACCGTAACGTCAACAAATAGCGGCGCTGTCATTTGCATGACGGCCGTCATAGCGGTGATAAACAGTAGTTCAACGTTTTTTAGCGTGTAGCGTAGTGTAACTTTGACGAGCGAAAATGATGAACAAATAATTGATTTTGTTAAAAATCATGAAGCTTTGTACAATATCAAATCCAACGAGTAAAGACAAGCTCAGATGAAGCAAAATTTGTTATAATTTCGTCTTCTGATGACTCTTCATCATCCAAAAATACTAATAATACTATGTTTTTTCACCATCGCTAGTGAGTACTGACTGACTACGATTGAAAACGGTCGCACTACTTTCTAGGAAACCACAGCTTGGCCACCGTAAAGACGGCCGTTATTAACAACCGTAAAATGACGGTCGTTAGTTAACGGCACCGCTTTTTTTGGAAACCGTAGCTTAAGCGGTCCAGATAGGTGTCGCTACAGATGTGTGTTTAGATGTCCTATTAGGTCCATACAGTGATTTTAAGTTTTCTATACAAAAACAATCGTTACAATTTTTTTGCTATATGATTGTTCTGTTGTTTTTTTGTCACGGGAAAATTACATGGGGTTAAGGGTTATATTAAATATATACTGTATATAAATTTTGCACTTTTTGCACTCTTTTAACTTAAATACTCTTGTTTTTATCTGTCAAATTGTGTTACCGTTGTGATGAAAAGGGACAGATTTAAAATTATGCCTTTGTATGAACAAGTCTAATTCTCAATGGTCTATATTTTGAATAATATGTTTCAGAGGGAACGTGTTATTCCAAGTTTTGATGAGTCAAGCACAGTCTCGTGTGGTGTGTGTGGTTTGGTGAAAAGTGAAAGTCAATGGCCGAAACATATTGAACAAGAGCACCAATATTTGGCATGGAAATTTGGCGAGTCGCCTATTGTGAGTATTTCTATATTCCATTGTACGCAATATTCTTTTGAAAACTAAATAAATTCATATTTATACAATATAACGAAATAAAGAAAATTCTTACACGAGTTTTTAATTATTATTTTATACACGTCAGGATTATATATTTAAAGAAAACACTTTTTACCGGATTTAAGTTATGTATTGTTATAAACTTATAATTATTTTATATAATTATAAAAAAATCTGACGTTTCGCGTGCTTTACAGCGTGCGTGGTCACGGTGACTGAAGACTTTTGTCTTTCTGACTCTCATCCCGGATTTTTTTTTAATTATGTAAAATAATTATAAGTTTATAACAATACATAACTTCAATCCGGTAAAAAAGTGATTTCTTTAAATGTGTAAAAGTTATGTAAATAAAAGACAATACTTGGATTATATATGATTATATTCGAAAGTGTATATTTTTTATGTTGCGACTCTCATCCCTGAGAAAGTTCGATCTCCAACTGTGCAGCAATTGACTTCTTATCTATGTGCGCATTTAAAACTCGCTCGTACGGTGAAAGAAAACATTGTCAGGAAACAGGCATGCTTTAGACTAAAAAAACGGCGTGTTTCAGGTACAGAAAGCTGATCACCTACTTGCCTATTAGAAAAACAATCGCGGTCCAGACCTAAAAGGCTGTACCGGTCCTGGTTTTATATAATTTTTTGACAAAAGTCAACTTTAAAATGTAAAACAACTATTACAGGTATCCAAGTAATTAAAAGTAATTTTTTTCAGGACTTAAATAAAACAAGAGCGATCTCGACGCATTTAAATAATATTTCAAAATATTATCCCGACGGATTCCTTTGTACTAAATGCGGCAAGCGAAGGAAATGCGTCAGAATATTTTTGAGACATATAGAATCGTGTCAGGAAGTAAGTATTTTGATGATTATGTCAAAACTAGGAATGCTGCTTTGTTAATTCATTTTTAAAATTCATCTTGTCTTATATATAAGTATGTTTGATGCCTTTAAATTTATTGTATGTCAAACCATATTTTCTACACATTTGTAGTTTGACATATTTGACAGCGCTCTAGAGGAGATTGTAACTTGAAAAATGAGAATACACGTTATCTAAACGATTCTAATTTTTTTATAGGTTAACAGTTTCTATTTTACTATGTATTTACACCACAAGTTTATTATTAATTGAATTAATTAGAATATTTGTGCGATAGATTACTAGATATTTTTTTTAGAAATCATTAGGAGCCAACAATTCCGTTCTGAATGAAAGTAACTTGGATACGAGCGTATCCAACAGTGCGGAGAGTAGTGTAATAGAAGAAAATAATGTGACGTGCGGTGTGTGTAAGAAAGTAATAGCAGAAAAGCTTTGGTTCGAACACATTAGCGACGAACATTATTATTTAGCTTGGAAAGATACTGAAGAGCCATTGGTAAGTTGTTTTGTTTTATTAAGATTTCGTTAAATAGGTGCCGTCCTTGTCCAGAACAGTAATGCCCGTAACAGAGACTGTGTAAAAAACTTTAAAAATGCAACCGTAAGGAAATTTTTTGTGTATTAATTACAAGTTTTTTTTTACATACACAATCAGTGGTTTAAATTTTATTGTAAAAAGTTGTATTTTACGGTAATACGGTCCAATAAGACGATTTTTGTGTGACAAATTAGTGTATAGGGTGTTATCTTTGTGTCAAAAACGACAGCTCTTGAAAATTATCCAATTGGATCTACGTTTGGTTACGGGCATATTTGGCCATCCCATTTATCCCATTGGATTATTTTCAAGAGCAAGATACAAAGTATACAGTATAATAATATTACCATACAAAACGGTACTTGGATGTCACTGTCCTCTGAGGAATATCATTGTCTTACGATAAAATAATTTAAACTTCATAACATTAATTTCTGTTAAAGTTTTCTACTTGCAGACATGAAATTTAATAGTTTATAGTAATTAATTTAATATTTTCAGGATCTAACTGATACAATGGGGCTACGAGATTACCTGTATAATATTTCACAGAAACATGGACAGCTCACCTGTAAGAAATGTGGTATTAAACGTAAATATGCTAAATCATTTCTAGCCCATATTGGACACTGTGATTCCGTAAGTGTCGATTACGTATTCTACTTAAATTGCTATAACACATATAATTTCTTGTTGTTTTGTCCGATTTCTTTTCCATATAAAATAATACAGATATAAATCTGCGCAAAACTATTATTATTTGAAATATGTAATGAAAAAATACTACACATGTTACAAACTCTAAACTTAACTACTCACTAACATGTATTCGAAGATATAAACAGAACAAGCGGTGATTCCGATTTCAGTGTCTAGGAAAAAATGGGTTGAGTTGAATAAAAAAAAATGGGACAATATGAAATCTTTTCTTTGTTAATTCTTCTCTTATGTGTGAATAAATAAGCAACAATCAGTAAAACAGACGCATAAATGGTATCAAATAATACTTTATTGAAAAAAAAACAAATATTTATTATCAGATATTGAAGTTATACTTCTTTAGGTTATGAAAAATTTATGAGAGTGAAATTTTACGATCCCCCCCACCTGTACACAAAATTAGGAGTGTGATTATAGGCGAGATGAAACAATCTGTAAGAATAGATATGCGTGAAGTTCGTATGAAGAATTTTAATGACATAATAATTTTCATTTACCTTTTAAAAAATAAAGGAGTTTTAATTATTTTTTAAAGAAATTTAGCAATGTTTTTTGAATTATATATAACAGAAGTGATTTAAATTGAATATTTAAACCAATATAATTAATATTTGTGAAAAATGTGTATCAATTCCTAAGTTTATTAAATTGAGGTTAATATCGGTTTGTATTATTATTATAGTAATGTTTTGATTAAAAAATTACCAATTGTTTAATCAAAACATGTAATTTTTCTCTAGCAAATATAAGGACAAGAGACAAAAACAATTGATGAATCAGTGTAACTGCATAAATTGAATACAAAAAAGAGTTTTCATCTTATCGCTGTGAAACATCAAAAACTGGAGGTGGAACAAAGCCAAACTATTTTTAATAATGCCAAAAAAGTATAACTTCTTACGCGCGTACATACACGCACCCTTTTTTTTTTGGCTACTACTAGACTTATTAAACTTGCGTTGAAGTCATTATCATAGAAACGAATATATTAACTTAGTAAGTCCACGCGTTAGGTCGACAAAATTCGTTAACTTATTTTCACCCATTTCAGAGAGTAAATGTAGGTCATATGTCAGATACAAGTATGAGCACGAGTTTTCAAGAAGACACGAGTCCTGATGCAATAATTAAATGCGGTGTGTGTCAGAAAGAGATGGAGAATAGAAAGTGGGAGTTTCACATTCGCATACACAATTATATAGCGTGGAAAGAAGGTTGCAAGCCGTTAGTAAGTTTCTTTTTTTTATATACTTTTAAGCTTTATAATGTGTCTGCTTTTAGCAAACACCATTTGTTTTTGATAGCCATCAGCTAAGCCCAACATTTTGATAGGAGTCATATTAGTAAATCACCTGTATTTTAAGAACAGTGTTGGTGGCTTGCGCGTTTATTCAACCCTGACGTTATGTCGAATCACGACTGCACCAAAGTACTTTTATGTGCAATTGAGACGGCTCTATGGTAAAAGAAAACATCGTGAGAAACTGGCATATTTTAGACGCCAAAGTCTTATTTGTATCTCAAATCATAGTCGCGTCTTGATAGCTGACAAATATGTCAAACTTCATACAGAAGAAACGGTTTGACAGCTCGTTGATAGAAGTCCAAGAATTCGAATGTCATAAAAACTACTGATCACGAAACAGATACGGAAATCTGAAGCAAAGACCTACTACGTCAAGGTTCCATTGGGTTTTTTTATTATACGCGAGTATAAATGTTATTTTACATACATCTATAATTTAAAGCGTTTCTAATCATTTTAGATTTACGGGTATCTAATCTCATTACTCTCATTATGAAGTTTAAAATTATTTTTTACGACAATTTATTCTAGAATACACCAAATAGCCCGTTGGATGCGTAATGTAAATTTATAAATTGGATTTATTAAGTACGTTGTGCATGCCAAATCGACATTTTGCTAGAGTGAATTCAAAAGCCACATTATGTATAATTATGATTAAATTATATGAAAACTTAAAAAAAAAATATTTTTAGGGTTATTTTAATTAATTAATCCGTTATCGCATTGGGTGTTAACATTAGTATAGGAGTATTTTGAATAATTTAACAATATGTTAAAAAACTTCTTTATTCTCTAAATAATAAAAATAATAAATCAGTGGCGCTACAGCCTCTTTAGGTCTTGGCCTCAGATTTCTGAATCTGTTTCATGATCATTTTTAAATCTAAAACGCAAGTAGGTGATCAGCCAGTGCCTGACTCACGCCGTCGACTTTTTGGGTCTAAGACATGTCGGTTTCCTCACGATGTTTTCCCTCACCGTTCGAGCAAATGTTAAATGCGTACATAGAAAGAAAGTCCATTCGTGCAGAGCCGGGGATCGAACCTAAGACCTCAGGTATGAGAGTCGCACGCTGAAGCCACTAGGCCAACACTGCTCTCTTAATAATATAAATTGTAAATATTTCAGGATACGAACGACGAGCAAGCAGTTTATGCGTATCTATATGATTTGTCAAAACTGTATGACGGGTTAACCTGTCTCAAATGTAACATTAAGAAGAAATACGTGAAAGCCTACAGAGTACACGTAGCGTCATGTCAAAGAGATGTAGACGTCGAGTCTGTTTTAAAGAATCAGGAAAGTCGAGGTAACTATCATAAATAATATCTGCTGTTTTTAGGTTTTTTACTTTTTTAATAATGTTTTTTTTTAATTTGATATATCAATGTTTTAACAATATTCATTATCTATTTTCAACACCATATATACAGTATTTGACACGTTAAATGTGAATAATACAGTTATAATAATCCAGCGGCATTACAACCCTATATAGGCCTCAGTTGGCATCCGTTTCTTTGATCATTTTTATTTCATATACAACTCGGCCTTCTGTCTGACACATGATTTCGATTTTGGATATGAGACATGCTGGTTTCCTCATGTTTTCCTTCACCGTACGAATGAGTTAGATGCGCACATATATAAAGTCCATTGGTACACAACCAGGGATCGAACCTACGACTTCACGAGTCGCACGCTGAGACCACTAGGCCAGCACTGGTTTTATGAATGATACAGTTAAAGACTAGATTTTTATGATAGGTTCTTAGAATTGATTTAGGACGAGGCCCCACTGCTGCGTTGCGCTGCGTTGCCCATATTATTTTTTATACATGCCCCATTACACCGTTGCGTCGTCGTCGTCGTTTCAACGGATCGACGGGCAAGAGACTAAGCAGGGGGAGGGTGGGTGATCACTATTTCTTAATGCTATCAGAGGAGATATCCAGAATCTTCTATGGTTTCTAAGTTTAATTCGGCGGTGGCGCAATAAAATCAACAAAAGAACACGTTTGTGTCCATTGCGCAGGCTGAGAGACAGATGCGACGGCTTGTATACCCTCTTGCGTCGCAACGTCGTGTGTCGACGCAACGCAGATGTGGCATACAATGCGTCGATCCGATGCGACGACGCGACGCAACGCAGTAGTGGGGGTCTCGTCCTTACTGTATATTTTTTATTGCTTTGTTCTACTTAGGAAAAACGTTGCTAAACTAACATTGCAAGTGTTTTTGGCGGGTTAAAATATTTTTTAAACTATATTTCAGACACGTACGAGTGTGCATTATGTCACGAAACGGGTCCGGTGAATAAATTCAAATCTCACGCGATGAAGGAACACTATAATGTGGCTTGGATGGTTGGAGATATTCCAATTGTAAGTTTATGTATTTTACTATTCAATTTAAATTTTTAACTAACGGATCTTACTCTTGTGAGTCGAAGAAATATTCATCAATTCAATAACCATTGCTCAAAAACTAAGAGTTGGTAACACACAGAGCGTATAACTCGGAGTTCCTGTGTCTGAATCACAACGGTACAATAATTGTATCGGATTGTAGCACAGAAGATTGATAATTAAGAAATTATATCATTATTATCAACGCAAAAGCCTCGTAGCAGGTCTTCATGCTTTAACAGTATCTTACTTTTTAGACTATTATTTTTTCTTATAAATGTGCGTATTGGTATATTATCTAAAGCTGGTGCTTGTGTAGTGTCTGTGAATAAGCGTGACTGTCAACTAAATATGCATCATGAAAAGACTGTCCGTCTCTCTCGCGCTCGGTCAAGCTTATGAGTATAAAAGAGACAGTTATTGTTTTGCTTTTGCTACTGCTTATGTTGATCTTTACTGTACATGTTGATCTTTTTTCTCATTATTATTTTGTCTGTGATTGTTTACTTATTTGGTTGGAGGTTAGAATACTTTGAAAAAAATGTCTTATGAAATATATTCCGTCTAAACGTTACCAGGACAATCTCGTGAAATGATGCACAATGTTTTTAATTATTTTAAGCATCTTAATAAAAATTAAAAACAGTTTAATGAAAAAAAAATTGTTTTTTAATTTGACATCAGATGCGACTGGGGTTTTTAAGAGGAGTATTGAAATAATTGTTAGTAAAGTAAAAATGAAGTGTGTTGAGGTAGATGGAGCTTATGTCGAAAAATGAAAAATATTTACACAAACTACTCTTTTACGTTCTTGGTCGGGCTTAGAACTTTTGGATCCACCCTCGTATGCACATAATATTTATATGTATTTGACACATTTTTATTTATTTACAACCCACCCAACCTTACTAAAACGGAAAACCAGAGTAGACTAAAATATATGGCTTGGCAAAAAAGTCATATTTTTAAACATACTGTATAGTGAAATTGCATTAGTGTGAGTACTGTGAACGCGCCAGCTTTCGATAACCGACCTATACACGTCTACACACATATATTATTAAAAGTAAAGCTTGCCAGTTTGTTTGTAAAAAGTAATCTCTGGTACTACTGTGATACTACCTTATTCCTTGATGGCATAGGAAAATGCATATTTATATACTATATAAAATGAATGGACTAAAATAGGGGAGGCCTATGGTAGAGTCCATAAAGCTGGTTGCTAAAAAAAAAAAACAAGTGTTTGTTCTTACCAAATATTTGTTATTTATATATTTTATTAACGATGAGAGAATTTATATATTAATGTATAATGTACTTCTTCAAAAAGTTAAATTTTTGTAAAGGTACATAAACCCTTAAAGCAGTTAAATTTTTTAGGACGTGAGAACTACGTCATCAGTTGAAAAATATTTAAAAGAGTACCAGAAGAGTCATAGCTCGTTAGTTTGTAATAAATGTGGATTGACAAGAGCGTCCATCGCCGGCTTCTTTGCTCATGTCGTACAGTGCGAGCGTACGGAAGAAGTAAGTAATAATTATTTTCAACTTAATTCGACGTGTAACTTTTTTAAAGCTATTAATTCAAGATACAGTGTGTAGACGAGAATTTTTGCTTAGATTTATTTCTATCGAGTATAGAGCGTACCAATTCTTAAATGGTCGGAACCGAACTTGCGAGGCTCAGTGTAAGTGCCCCTGCAAGGCGGTATCCCTTAACATCAGATACGGGCACCTTGCCGTTAGCTGTTCTCTAAAAAAATTATGTATTTATATAAATATAATTGAGTTTGCTATATACAGTATTTTTATTTGTATAAGCAGTACGTCCAAACTTTGTTTATATACTTGACCAATGGATTTTTAATTCTACGACATTAACTTCGAAAAATTAAAAAAAGTTAACACACAACATTATGAAAAACCGGGACCAAAAAATGATGTGTAAAACAATGCGGGTTTTTAAAAGGCATTTGAAACTGAGGTATGCGGTAGGATTTTTTTAAGGTCAGAGCTCGCTGTGTGACGTCATAATGTTACTCGCGTATACGTTGGAAAGTGTACGTTAGGAAATAAGAAAATGTCTAATCCAAAGGAAGCGATTTTTCATACATATTCGTTGTATAATTGTGATAATAAATTGCGATAAAAACCAGTGTAAATAGTATATTTTTTAACTAATACGAATTAAAATTTGTATGATATCTTAAACCCTATAAAGAAAGCGTATAATTACAGGAAATGGAAATGTACAAAAGCGTATGTGAAATCTGCAATACCAAGTATCTTGGTGTGTACAAACACACGCACATGGCGATACATCGTATGGAGGAGGCCAAAAAGAAGTTGGCTGATAAAGTTCCGGTAGTCGCCGAAGACCTTGATGTAACCGGAAAACGGCGTGCGGCTCAGAAGTAAGTATTATGAAGAATAATTCTTAAAATGACTTATTTTAATAAAACTAAATGTTTAAACATAACTTGAGAGCATAGCGTTCCACTCTTACGCTATTTTAATCAGATAATATGAGCCTATATAATATCGTAAAGTTCGGCTAGATTTAGCGCAAACTATTACTTCTTTTTTTACAATCTAATTTTGAGATTCAGAGTCAAAATTCAACGCTAAGCATGACTCGCGTATGTATTCATCCGATTTTGTCATTCGAGAGTCACACTTAGCGCTAATTCTTCTGAATGATCTGAATTGATTATGAATGATAATAGGGATGTTTAAAACGAAATGGCGAAACTACAGTAGTGTTTTTGGTCTAAGAATCTTGCAATGTCAGTTAAAACCATTGTTTTCTTTTTCAGAGCAATAAATGACATCAGGAACATCTCCGATGTAACGGTATGTAATAATTAACTAAACATATCGATTAATAAAATATTGTCTATATATGTCAATAATTACATTTATGTTTAAAAGTTTCGGGTTTATCAGAATTTATATCAAATTTTTATTTTTACGAGTGCAAAAGAAATCCTGAGAAATCTGTATAAAAGAAGGTACAATTTTTTTTTCTTACCTGTACCCTACTAAGTTCTTGTTAGGGTATTGTTCATTAGAGCTTCGTAGGGATTTTTCTGTGGTCAGGTTTGGTTTAAGCGTAATTAAAAACGAAACGGAAAGCGCATACTTGCTGGGAGAAATCATGAGACTGTACGTTCCGGACAACTATTACCGCTTCCGAAAACATAACCTTTTTGCTGTGCGTTCGGCTCGCAGTGTCCAGCGACAACAAGCGCCTCGGTTACTCTCGCTGCTTAATGGGTTTCTTGACTCTTCACCGGAGAGCGACCTATTTGGGAAGCTTATGGGGGTAGTATTCTGTGATTTGAGAGTATACTTGGAGGGGATAAGAGGATAGCTTTTACCGTCAATTTTGTAAAAAACTTAATTGTATTTTATTGTAGTTTTATGTTATTTTTAGTCTAAGTTTGGAGCATGGGCTGTAAATAAATAAATAAATAAATATTTATTCACATGGTATGGAGACGGGTTTTATCTATTTTTACGGCATTTTAGTGTGCATAATATTATGCTACCTATAATATAACAATAAAAGATTTATAAAACTAACTGTCTGATGAAACTTACTTACCTAGATTTTAGATCTTAGTCTGCCATGTAGGCATCTTCGATTCCTCATACGATAATTTTTTTAGGGAAAAGACAACGATGAAGACGTAGAAGATGAGGGTGAGTACAAATGCCCTGAAGACTCTTCTAGCAGTGAATCAGAGGAGTCCGGAGTTTCTGAGACCGAAGATCAACCAGAAACAGATGTGGATCAGGATGTTTCGGATACAGAGAGTAGGATTAGGAATAGGAAATCTACATCTAGTAAGTATTTTTATCCAGTAATTATAATAAAAATTACACGTGGAATTAATTTTTCTTTCTCCTCAGTTTCTTGTGAAGTCGGTTAAATATATTATATAATGAAAGTGAAGTACGCCATATGCATATTTTGACATGCAATATTAATATGCAGTTGCAAGTTGTACAAAATTAATTTAAAAAAATTGGTTATATAGACTTGAACCGTAATAATGGGCTATCCAATACAAACATATTCTTTCAATTCATGTCAGTACTGATGAGCGGGTTCAACCAAAATTTTCAACTTTATATCAATAGTATAAATAATAAAATATATTTTACAGCTTTTTCAACTACGAACGACGACAGAATTCCATTTTATGTTAAAGATCCTTTTGGGTACATAGCGAAAAGTTATAAGGACTTGTAAGTATTAATTCTTTAAATATTTTCTGAAGATCTTCAATTAAGTGTAAGGCCGTTTCTCCACTGATCCGGTCCGGCAAACATTAATTACCGATCCGATTTAGAAACTCACAACAGTACTTACGTACTTCTCCACTACTCCGGCATCCGGTTTTTAACGAGCCGATAACTTGCTAGATGGAAACGCGGTGTTTTATCGGTCCAAGTATCCAAGAGGTTATAAATTATTATTCACAGGTTTATTTATAGTTTCTTTAATTTGAAGGAATCTGGATAACCTGGACCAAACCAAATTATGTTGCTATTTATTTATATTTTTATACCATAGTATTAGTGAATTATTTATTAAGTAGATTATAATATTTTAAGATAGATAATATTTAAAAAGTTATAAACTTGCCAGGGTAATAAAATATTCAGAATTAACGTTTTATTAATAAAATAAACTATGTGGGTTTTAGTTAATATAAGTGTTGCATGATAAATATACAAGTATCGATTATTGTCGGATCGGATATAATGGAGAAGCGCAATCCGGCCTTCCGACATTTTTCTCATGACTCATTCCGGTATCCGACGCCGGACCGGAGCAGTGGAGAAAGGGCCTAATTGTAAAAATGCCCGATGCACAATGTATAATTCTTTAAAGTTTTTGTGATGTATTTAATGCTTTTAAAAGTATCTAATTTTCTGAATCATGGAAATAAACTGTAAAACTTTTTTTTTCAGTACCAACACACATTTAACTTCAAATACTTTATTCCCGCAATGGTTAACCTGTGAATACGAGTTGGTACCGGAGACAGATTTACCCAAATATATGCCGCCCTTGACCGAGTCCTGTAAAGTTCAAGTTTGTTCAAAAAATATTTCGACGTATAAAGTGTTCGAAGCGAAGGCTGATAAAGGTATGTTTTCATATTTGGTTTTGTTAGTTAAGTTAGAGTCATAGTAATGGTATGGCTGTAGTTTATTTATTATTTACTTTTTTACACATTGTCTATGCTTGAAAACTAAATGCATTTTCGAGAAATCCTACAAAAAATTAATACGTTTATGTACTATTATTTTTGACAAGAGCAGGGGGGGGGGATAAATTCCAGTAAATCTGGCGGCCCTAAGTACCATTTGTGTTGTTTGTTACCATTGTTGTTGTAAGCATTTGTTTATTTATAAAAATAATTAGGTTAATTAATTTATTAATAAATTTAAGTTTTATTACTCAATAAATAATTGTACAATTGTGTAAATTTTCTTTCAAAAATAGTTAAATTTACTTTTAAATATTATTTTACTCGGTAACTACAATAAACTAACTCACTTATTCATATAAAGTAAACCCGTTAAATGGTACGTCTAACTCAAGTTTCAACTCAACGTCTATTTTCATCATAGAGTAAACACAATTTGACAGAAAGAGACAAAAACTACTTTAGTAAAAAAATATCTTTTTATGCTAAGAGTTAGACAACATTTTCAGGTGTCAGTATGTTCGTGGGAGCCACTATTAATAATATTTCGTGGGTGCCTTGTAATGAGCAGGCTCACCCGTACTTAGCTGTCAATTGTTACAACGGGACTGACGTGCCGCGGATAGACGCAACAGAGCTGATAGCGCACTCCGGCCTAATTCAAATATGGGATTTTAAGGATATGCAAAAGTAAGTTTTTCACCTGGGGGTATGGGGCAAACACATTTTTAGATATTTAATCTCAAATAGATTACAATAAATCAGTTATTCCTACTTAAAATCTACTAAGCTATACGTACTCAAGCTTTAAGCTAGTCCGAATACACTATGGAGTTATGTAGTTTTTCAAATTTTTCAAATATAACATTTATCAAAACCTATAAAATTACTATAAATACACATATTTATTATTTTTTGCACAGTAACTCCTATTCCCGTAAGAGAATCCTTATATAAAGATTCAAATATTATCCTTTTCTTAAACAAGCTTTTTGATAACAGTTTATTTCCAATCATTCGAATTTTCTAATCTTTTCAATATTTTTTTTTCTTATATAAGAACGCAATCACATTTACTCTCAAACTTCCTTTTATACTTGCCTAATGCGTATGTTTTAAATATTATGTAAATTTATTTCTAGGTTGCCATCATTCGTGTTCGGTCTAGCCCACGATTTTGGGACAGTTTGGGGAATGGACTGGTGTCCTTCAGGGGCCTGTGAGCTTTTGCCTGAAAACCCTGACAACACATTCGTAAGGCTCGGTCTTCTGGCAGTCGCCTGTTCTAACGGAGTAGCCTATATTTACTCAGTACCGCATCCCTCTATTGTTAATACGTAAGTAATAATAATAATTACAGACAAGAATTGTTTAAAGATTTTTTAGGCCTCATAAAGGTAAGAAAAATTCGATTGCCACTTTTGTCAAAAATGTTATAATAATATATATATTATTAACATATATGGCTGTAAAAACTAAAAATATGGAGTTATATAATCAGAAGAAATATATCACGAGATCTTTGTATAGAATTGGTAACAGCTATCCTTCATAATGTTTTAAACAGTACCTCCTTGGTAAAGGGGCCGCACTTTAAGTATCATTGTTGCAGTCTCTTAGACATTGTAACACTGATGATGTTTAAACAAATTAGATATTTTAAAGAACGTATATATACATATAACGTATAACGACGCTGAAGGGTACGTAGTACGTTATATTGTATGGACACGGCGATCCAATCAAAGTTGAATCATTTTGACGTTTAATATCAATTCAAGTGACTTTAGTACTTTGAAATTATTTCACTAGCTAAGTTTGGAAGTAGGCGGTTTTTACCTGTAATGTAATGCTACAAAATCTTGTGTATTTGGAAGACATCTCCTAGCGATTAGAACGGTTGTTGTGCAAATATTTAATCTATTACCGTCTATAATTCGTAATATTAGCGTCTTTAACCAATTCAAAAGAATGAAAGACACCTATCAGAACAAGCCTATTAGTAGACTTAAATGAGGAGTTTCTCATGTAAATTTAATTTAATTTGTAATAAGAACTATAGTTCTTTAAACATTGTAGTATATCTTTTATTACATTTCTTTTATGTACAAAACAATATCTTTTTAGTGACAACTTGGTGTATAAATTAAAACCAGTGGCTGAGTTGAGGTTGTATCGAGATGTGAGTAAAAATGCCCAAGCCACAGCGGTTACTTGGTCCATGGTAAGTTTAATGATATATTACTCTGTAATTGTTTGAAAAAACTATATCGTATACACTTAATAAAAAAGTTGTTAATTGTTGTAGAATTGATAGAGTATATTGGATTAATTGGATATTTTTATCTATTTGAATTGTAATTTAATTTGACGCCCATTAGATTTTTTGAACCGTTTGTTTTTATTGAACTTGGCTCGTTAAGACGATGGATGACCATGTTCATTGACCTTAATTGTCTTTAAAACCGACCGAAATATAATAAAGGGTAAAATATAAAGGATCTGCCCCGGTACTGTGTAATTCCCGAAAACCGACCGAAATATAATAAAGGGTAAAATATAAAGGGCCCCGGTACTGTGTAATTCCCGAAAACACAAATTTAATAAAGGGTAGAATATAAAGGATCTGCCCCGTACTGTTAATTCCGAAAACCGACCGAAATAATAAAGGGTAAAATATAAAGGATCTGCCCCGGTACTGTGTAATTCCCGAAAACCGACCGAAATATAATAAAGGGTAAAATATAAAGGGTCTGCCCCGGTACTGTATAATTCCCGATAGCGCATTAAATATTGAGTTATACCACGGGATGTCGTGTTTGCGCATTAATCATCATCTACCGAGTATACGCTATATATATCAAAATATTGTTGAAAAATTCAAATATTTTTTGACCGACGGATTTAACGCTGAGTTAATTTACAGACATACGTAGACGAGGTACAAATATTAACGATTAATTAAAAACACTTTTTACAGCAAAAGGGACACTCATGTATAATAGTCGGATATTCGAATGGTATGACAGCGATGTATGATTTGGAATGCGATTCCCCCTTGTTATCGTGTGAGGAAGATGGTGTTCGAGTATTTTATCCATTCCACGACGAACGATCTCATAACGTGTGCGTAACGGGTGAGTTATTTTTTAACTTTTATGAGACATTATTAACTCAATAGTGGTAATTCTTTAACATATTTTAGATTGGACGCAGGTATATTATATATCAATGAATCAATTTTAATTTTTTATCTATTTTAACAGTGTATATTTTGGTATACTCGTACTAACTAAACTATTTTGTTACTAATACATTTTGGCTGAGACGTATCGCGTCGTCCTATTGTCAGAATCGTTACTAGTCAAATTACCATAAAAATATTATCTGTTTGAGCTGAATTGCATAATTATTTCGTATGATCTAGGCTACCCTTTACGCTTTCAAACTTGTGCTAAATTTGTAAGAGTATGTATTTCTTTTCACCATCGGTTCAGAAGTTTTTAAGTCATTAATATCTGCGCATTTTTTAATATCTGTATATAATGGTATTTTTTTTTGTAAATTTTAACAGACGTAAAAGCGTTCGTCTCCGGTTCGAATATACGCGGAAGTGTGAGTGCGTCCTCTTGCGGTGTGACGGCGTCCATTGCTTCGGGGCGCCATCACGTACCACTAACAGCTGAAAGCCTCTTGGTCACACCGCATTGGCCGTCCACAATACTCGCGGGAAACGCTGGCATTGGTAAGTAGTTTTTATATTTTAAAATTAATACTTTAGACTCTCGACGAAAACAATATGATTTATTGCTACTACATGACATTATCTCAAATAAAATTAATTGCAGCTCCCTTCTAGAAAAATTGCCCTTCCTTGTTCTTGCCTACCAGACTCGTAATCGTGCCTTGTTTCATGTTCCTCACATTAACACTAACTATGCAAAAAACTCAGTTTTATATCGCGCAGCCCGGACATACAACGACCAATATTTAAGCCTTGACCTGTTTAAGCTGTCGCGGAATATGATTAAAAGGAGTATTAAGAATATCCATAGCGCAAAATCACTGGCTATATCAGTTTCAGTGTATCTGTTTGTTATTATATATAATTTATGTTAGCTGTAGGATTACGAAATAAATAAATAAATAAATAAATAAATATCGTAACTTAACTAACTAAACAATCCAAATTAGAAAAATTAACTTTCTATAATCCTGTATGGGAATAATAATAATTTGCCATATACTATATAATTACGCGTCTCCTAGTCATCTTAGAACCGATTAGACAGTTCATTAAAATATTTGATATGTGATTTAAAGGAGCGTTCAAGTATTACGTAACGCAATATTTGGAGATTATTGACACCCATTTTGATTATTGTAACTACTACTCGTATTTAAGATATTGAAACCGAGATATTGATTTGCATAAAATATTGCAGTGACCCATGCAGTGAACGAGGTAGAATGGTGGGGTCACGGGCGTCGTCTAGGCTCTATGAGCACGGCGTGTGGGTGTATTGTCTGTGGACGTGTCGCTGCCTACTTCCCGCCTTTTGTCAAAACCATGTTATTGCATCCACTGTACAATGATAAGAGAGATGTGAGTATAACTTGCATTTTTTTCTTTTTTACTTTTATTTTACGTATTAAAGAAAATTCTGGGTTCAATACCCGGCGGAAACTTGTTCGTTGTTAAACACAAGAGGCAGATTGATTAACTTACCTAAATGAGGATGTAAATGGTTGACTCACACTAAAATTGTTCATAATCAGATCAAATTCATATATTTTTTAATTATTTCCAATAAAAACAAGTTCAATTTAATACTTAAAGATTGTGAAAACATCATCTATTACTTTAAAGAAAATCGTTAAAGTGAATAGTGTTCATCTGACATGCGCAGTTGTCTTCAATATATTTATTACAATTTTTTTTTGCGAAAATAGTCCTTAATACATAGAAATAGAGACTCCACTTAGATTGTTAAGAGAAATGATAGACTGACAATCTTCCTTAATAGTTACAGCAAGGCTAAACTATTTTTTTTTTTAAATTATTTTTCCAGATTCAAGTTAAGGCGAAGATAGATATAATGTCCCTAGAAGAGGAATCAGAAAGTTCTAAAGGCCAACTGGAGCCAGAGAGTTACGAAAAGGTTATCAAAATGCATGGAATAAAATTAGAATTAGCAACGAACTTAAAAAAGGTGAGAAAGTTTTAATTGACTTACTTGATTAATTTAGAACTTTTTTTTCAATTTGAAATTTATAGTTTGATATATCTTTAACTAAACGAATTTCACTGTAACATATTTTCGAATTTGTATTATTTCGCAAATGATTATATATTATTATTATTATTTTATTATTATCTATGACATTGGTTAATTGAAGTTTATTTATTTTTTATTTTAAGCCTTATCTTATTTCTTAATACAAAAATATCTATGTAATTATCTCATGTGTTAGTGAATATCTTTTACAGTTAGTAATTTGGTTAAGTGAAGTAAAGAATGTTAATTTACTAGCATTTAATTTTTTAAATTATTTTAATTGACGTTAATTTAAAAGTTAATTACATTAAAATATTGTTTTTTTTATCATTGCATTAACAAATAAACACTAAAAACCACTAAGTAGTTTAACTTTGGTGCCTGAACAACATATTCTAAATGTATTAGTACAGTGGGGGGCGTTGTTGGTGGATAAAGACGAAATTTTGGACCATAATGAAACTGGCTTATAAAGTTAAAACTATTGCCATAATATCAAAAAAAAGGACCAAAGAAACTTACATATTCTGGCACTATATTTAAAAAAAGATCAGTGGATATTTTACAAAATGTTCTTATCGCTAAAACCCAGCACCACACCTCCCCAAAACACAAAAGTCTTAAATTTATTTTTAATTTTTTTTTTTTTTTTTTTTTTTTTTTTTTTTTTTTTTTTTTTTTATAATTTGATGTTGGTTCTTCCCTTCGCGGCTATGCTTACACATTACTTTATTCCCCTACAGGGTAGTTAGAGTATTGTAATACCTCAAAACATCCATGTTCGTCCACTCTGTCCCCACCCACTTTAAACGGGAGGGGGGGATAAACCCCCCCCCCCCCCCCCCCCCCCCCCCCCCCCCCCCCCCCTTTTTTTTTTTTTTTTTTTTTTTTTTTTTTTTTTTTTTTCCTCTTTTTTTTTTTTTTTTTTTTTCCCCCCCCCCCCCCCCCCCCCCCCCCCCCCCCTTTTCCCCCTTTTTTTCTTTTTTCCCCTCTTTTTTTCCCCCCCCCCCCCCCCCCCCCCCCCCCCCCCCCCCCCCCCCCCCCCCCCCTTTTTTTTTTTTTTTTTTTTTTTTTTTTTTTTTTTTTTTTTCCCCCCCCCCCCCCCCCCCCCCTCTTTTTTTTTTTTTTTTCTCCCCCCTTTTTTTTTTTTTTTTTTTTTTTTTTTCCCCCTCCCCCCCCCCCCCCCCCCCCCCCCCCCCCCCCCCCCCTCCCCCCCCCCCCTCCCCCCTTTCTTTTTTTCCTTTTCCCCCCCCCCCCCCCCCCCCCCCTTTTCCCTTTTTTTTTTTTTTTTTTTTTTTTTTTTTTTTTTTTTTTTTTTTTTTTTTTTTTTTTTTTTTTTTTTTTTTTTTTTTTTTTTTTTTTTTTTTTTTTTTTTTTTTTTTTTTTTTTTTTTTTTTTTTTTTTTTTTTTTTTTTTTTTTTTTTTTTTTTTTTTTTTTTTTTTTTTTTTTTTTTCTTTTTTTTTTTTTTTTCTTTAAAGCACTTAAATGGTCCCTCCCCTCCTTTTTGGGGGGGTTCCCCCCCCCCCGGGGGCCGCCCCCCCCCCGGGGGGGGGGGTTTTTCGGGTTTTTGTGTGGTGGGGGGGGGGGGGCCGGGGGGGGGGGGGGGGGGGGGTTTTTTTTTTTTTTTTGGTGGTGGGGGGGCCCCCCTTTTTTTTTTTTTTTTTGTGATAGATTTAAATGAATTTAATGTAGGAATAATAATAAATATTTTTTATTGTTTGGGGGGGGGGGGGGGGGGGTTTTTTTTTTTTTTCCCCCCCCCCCCCCCCCCCCCTTCCCCCCCTTTCCCCCCCCCCCCCCCCTCTTTTTTTTTTTTTTTTTTTTTTTTCCCCCCCCCCCTCCTTTTTTTTTTTTTTTTTTTTTTTTTTCCTTTCCCCCCCTCCCCCCCCCCCCCCCCCCCCCCCCCCCCCCCCCCCCCTCCTTCCCCCCCCCCCCCCCCTTCCCCCCCCCCCCTCTCCTTCTTCCCCCTTCCCCCTCCCCCCTTTTTTCCCCCCGGGGGGGTCCCGGGCCCCCCCCCCCTTTCCCCCCCCCTTTTCCCCCCCTCCCCCCCCCCCCCCCCCCCTCTCCCCCCCCCCCCCCTCTCTCTCCTCCTTTTTTTTTTTTTTTTTCCCCCCCCCCCCCCTATTTCTGCTAAAACTTTACATCACACACATTAAGTCGAATGAGTGTGAGCAAGTAAGTTGAAACTTAGAGCTGAGCTGAGCTTTCTCTCTCTAAAACTTACCTTAACAAATAATATTAAGCACAGTAGTCATACTTACTATTTTTCTTTGTACAGCATGAAAAAAGCCAGAATATAACCAAGCCGAAGCATCGTAACGCGGAGCAGTATCCACTAGCAGAAGTCACCTCCGTTTCCTTCTGTACCGTCCCCAAATATCACAAACGTTTGGCTATAGCAACGCATGGCGGAATCATCTTCGTTATTAACACGTAACATACTAAGGCAGTGTTGGCCTAGTGGTTTCAGTGTGCGGCTCTCATCCCTGAGGTCGTAGGTTCGAACCCTTGCTGTGTACCAGTGGACCTTCTGTCTATGTAGCATTTAACACTTGCTCGAGTGAAGATTCGTGAGTAAATCGGCATGTCTGACCTAAAAATCGACGGCGTGTGTCAGGTAAAGGAGGCTGATCAACTACTTGCCTAGATCACGAAACAGATACAAAAGTCTGAGGCTAAGACCTAAAAGGTTGGCGCCACTGGGTTTTTTTTTTCAACATACTCCACTGTTAATATATTTTTTTAAAGATTGTCGGAATGTTTTTCGTTAATAAATATCTTCATTAGTGTAAAGCTACATTATAATTTAAACATTTGGAAATTTTTGTCCCGAAATATACCACCATTAAATATAAATGTATGTAACTAACTGTATTGGTACGTAGTACTCCAAAGATGAATATTTACTAGCTTTTAAGTGCTGTCTCAATTATTAAAAATTGGTCTAGAGATCGTAAATAATGCATTTTGAATAATTAATAACAATGGATCATAAAGATGGGATGCCTTTATTTATTGTATAATAGCGCCCTCTCCCGGCTTTGCATTGCTCGACAATTTGCGAATATGTATTTGTAAATAAATATAGGCTATGTTACATAGGGAGAACGCATTCTGGATTATATAATGATGAAAGAATTTAAAAAAGGTCCAGTATTTTTTGTGGGTTTTCGTTACAAACATACAAATCTCTTCACTGATCTTTATTATATTAGTATATATATCATAAAAAACTGTTCTTATTGTATTTTGTATGATTTGTATCAAAATATACGTTTAATTAACAAGATATGGATAATAGTCGATTTTGAAATAAAACTTTCTTATTTATTCGTTGTGCGTAGGGCATTGTCAACCTTACCAAAGCATTCTCTGTCGCCATGTTTTAGTAAAAATATTAAAATCAAACCGATTATCAATTTATTTCTTACACAATGTCAGCTGTATTTGTTAACACATTTAACTAAACTTGTATAAAATCTTTTCTACATTCCTTTCAATATTTTATATTTATATTTTTAAACGAAATATAATGCCGGGGTCTTCTGACGAATCGCTCGCGTAGTTTAATAATACAGCAATATGCAAAGTACTGACATCAAACTATACAAACGTTTGGGTGGGTGAAAATTAATAAAAAATAATAGAATATATTTTTTATAAACCCGATAAATATTATTCTTAATGCATTTATTTACCTCTGCTATCGTTTGTGTACAATATGTATGATAATTAATTTATTTTGTACATATTATCGCCAGTAATTTATAAAGAAGACGCTTATACAAAATTGAGTAATGGTATGATTTTAAAGCGACTTTTATAGTTCTTGTTAAACATTTCGGTTTTTAAAAATTAAATATTTTGATTTAGCTTTTTCGTACTAAAAGTACAAGAAATTAAAATGGGCACAAATTCTAGTGAGAGGCGTTGTCGAATGGTTACGTGCCATTTTAGATGAAAATAATGTTTTTAGTTTTAAAGTAATTGATTTCCATAGAACTTGCATAATTAACAGTAAAATAAAAGAACCCATTATATTCTATATACTTTAACATTGTATTATTTGTGAATATTATTCATACTGTACATTTTATGAAAGCAGTACAAAACGTTTTGTTTTTCTTGTTGTTAATTGAAAATATTTTGTCTTATCAATATCGTATGTATTCAGTCTTTAAATGCCTATTTAACTGTATTTTTTTTGTATGTAACAAAGAGTACTTAATCATTTCATGCAGCTTCAAAGTTTTATTGCCATACCAACCTTTTTAGACACTTCATAATATACATACATCAACTAAGATATTTTATATAAAATATAACTAAAAATAATGCCAGGGTTGTTACATTTTGTATTCAAATTAAAAAAGAAATTCAATTTTTCACGACAAAACCTATTTGGACAGATGCCAGTTTATAAAATCAACTGCATTGAAGTGTTTAGAAAATATAAAAGTAGTTATAGCCATTGTAATAATAATAAATAACGATTAACACGTTTAAACAGTTTATCTGGAACATTAGGATTAACTATATTTAAGGTTCTGTAGAGCAACTCATATTGTCTAATTTTAATAAATATTGTAATAAATCCATATATCGGATATCAGTGATATTAATATATTTATGGAATAGTGATGGTTATGCTTGTTGCCTAATAAAGTTTTTACCAAAAATTAGTTGTATTCATTCACCTATTATTTATAAACTAATATATATGACATGGCAAGCGTTGGAAGTGTCTTTATAAAATTATTTACCAGCCGTAATTATGGCACCGGGTTCCAAGATTAAGAATAAAGAAATAATAAATTAGTAATCAAACTTAACAGAAGATAATTGTGTAAATAAAATAGCTGGTTAGTAATACATTAAAAGTTAAGGGCCTTAGCTATTTGGTGATACTAACGGCGATCCAGGGGGGTCATGGGGTCATGACCCCCTGAGCAGGACTTAGGTGGACCACTAATTGAACATAATGATTTTATATATAAATTTGTCACCATACAGATTATATGTAACTACATACCTTCAATATTTAATTAATTTAATATAATATAATAACATCATACATGATGGCAAACGTTTGGGAATGAACCATCGAAAATTTGAATTTTCCGCGCCACACTTGCGCGCGCTTGTCGCTATGAAACGTCTAGCTAGACCTTACCTCAATCGGAATCGGAACGACTAAACTTCAACATATCATAACATAGTCCTATTTTAAATTGTGACATCAATATGTATATAGGAAAATTGGATACACTACCCTGTCACCGAAGCGACAGCAGAAAGGTCTTTCTCTACGTTGCGCAGAATTAAATCTAAGATCTTCAATGGTTGAAGATCGCCTAACAGACTGGCACTTCTCCAGTTCAGAAAACGTACCCGTTGACTAAATGATAATAACGCGTTTCGGAAAAACAGGCTAAAGAAAAATTGATTTAGTTATTAAAATATATGTATTTTGTCTGTTTCTATTTGTCTGGATGTCTTCAAGAGAAGATGGTAATATGTACGTGTATACAGGTTGGTCAACTATTGACGTCAATAATTTTTTTAGATTACTCACACCTGGGGTTATACTAAAATACCCCATTATGTTCCGCGATTTTTGTAGTTTTCGAGTTACATTTTTTTGTGTTTTCTGCCAGCGAGGTTTCAAAAATTCATTCTTTTTTGTTGTAGGTATTTCGCAGTTTTTTCTGTTAAATGATTGCCTTAAATATGTTCAAGTAAAAAAATCCAGCTTCTTAAAATTAGTTAAAGCTACTCAAAAAAGTTTTTAAAGTTAGAAGTTTATTAAGTGGATTTGACCAAAATTCGACTTCAATTTAAAAATACAAAAGAAGTTTCCATAGCTTCTAGCTAAGTTTAAAAACTCCACAGGGTTCTAAGCTACAAAATCATAGAAAAAGAATGGTACTACTACTACTAATTGGTCTTTTTTGTTGTAATGGTGGATTTTTTTTGGTGGATAGGCTAAAAATCATTGAAGCATTAAAAATGTTTTTTTCGACTTATTATTCTTATGGTAAATTAAACTAATAATGTGGTTTTTAATTAATTTTAATACCCGTAAAATAAATGTAGCTGTAATCGGCCTTTTCATGTCAATAGGCAAAAAATCATTGAAGCATTAAAACTGTTTTTTTACTTTTATTTTTCTTATGGCAAAACTTTATGATATATTTTTTACTAATTTTAATACCCGTAAAAAAAGTAGCTCGTGTAATTCTTACAATAATTTTGGTCTTACCACTCAAAATTCAAAATGTTATTCGAAATGATTATTGCTAGTTGTGAAATTACCTGTTTTTTAAATAACAAATAAAAACACAATTTACTGAAAAATACTATTTCTAATATATAAAATTCTCGTGTCGCGGTGTTTCGACACTCGAACTTCGTTCGAACTTCTCCGAAACGGCTTGACCGATTCTCATGAAATTTTGTGTGCATATTGGGTATGTCTGAGAATCGGACAAATCTATTTTTCATCCCCTTAATGTTAAGGGTAGTCCACGCCTAAATTATTACTTTTAATTTAGATAAAGTTTTTTTTTCATGATAAACTTTAAAAAATACATAAACCCCAATTTTCACCCCTCTACGATCAACCCTATTTTTTATATACATGGCAAAACGACGTTTGCCGGATCAGCTAGTATTATAATTTTCTATGATTTTGGTAGCTTAGAACCCTGCGGAGTTTCTAAACTTAGAGAAGTATGGAAACTTCTTTTTGTATTTTTAAATTGAAGTCAAATGTTTGAACAAATCCAGCTAAAAACTAAACTTCTAACTTTAAAACCTTTTTGAGTAGCTTTAACTAATTTTAGGAAACTGAGATTTTGAAAAATTATTGATGTCACTAGTTGGACCAACCTGTATACACAATATTATGTGTTAAGTTTTTCAAGTGTACAAAAAGAATAAATATTGATAAGTGCAATACTTACGTACATTAATAAAATACCTACTTTTACTTGTATCTATTACAAAATTAAATTATAAGTTCTTGACTTGACAGATATGTGACCCCCTCCTGGCACCAAAGCTGGATCCGCCCTTTGGTGATACTAACCATATTTATTTGATGAGCTTATGAGTTAATTTAGATATAAACCGGATCAGGAAATAAAATATATATTGTTTTGTTACACTATTACTGCAAGATATAGTTACTACTACTTGTGTGTTAGTGTGTACTAACAATTTAAATTAACATACGCAAAAATCGTATATTTCTTACGATTACTCCGTGGCTTAGCGTAACAAGTCGGAGGTTCTGAATTCATTTCCCGGCGAAGAAATAATTTAGGATTGGTAGCCGTAGACGCATTTGACTTTAAACGGATAATTAAAATGAACCTAGTAATATAACGGGAGTTATTAACGACTGTATATTTGTTGCAATACATTCATTCAGACGCTGATATGGGTCCACAAGGGTTGTTACAACCTCATATGCCATTTAACAAACCAACGCCAAATAATTAACGTTTTAAAACCACTAAAACTCGAGCATCTTGAACAGCATAAAGTTAATTACTTCCCTCTCGAGATGGCTGAAGTATTTTTTATAAATACTGCAATATATATTTGTTTTGGAACAAGCGTTGATACTTGCGTTACCGCGGACGAACTCAGAGCGGCAGTGAGAAACAAACCGCGTCGGCGAGTGAACGTAACGCAGTCGTAATAAATATTTTTACGATAAACTTTTAATATTACAATTTCATATATTTAATTAGGTTTAATTTATGTCATTTGAGTTATGTGGTTTTAATTATTGACTTTGGTAAAAAAAGCAGTAAAAATGATGATGGCCAGTGCAAAATTGGTTCGGGACTGTAGTTCAGACTTGAGTTCGGATGTACGCTCTCTTTCTGTAGAGTCTTCTACCGAGGAACAAGATTCTACTACAACGGAGTCGGAGTATTCTGAAGAAGAGAAGGAATATGAATTAGATGATTTACAAATTCTGAAAACAATTGGTAAGTTTTGCCTACTTAGTACTGAGATAGTCGGTGAATTCAATTTTCTACGTTGATTTTTATGGGATAGGTATGTATGTCTAAATAGTCTTAGTTTTTTACATTTTAGTCCGACTATATATTTGTATGTTTTTAAATATATTTCAATATCTGAAAAATCACGCAATGTTACATTAAACAAATGTAAATTATCGGGTTTATTTGCCTTTTTTTACTATAGAAATACATAAATTTGAATATATATATAAGATATAGATAAAGCATTTAGCTGCTCGAGTACACAGTTTCACGGCAAAAAAAAGAAATAATTCACAGAAAATGGTATCGCTCATTTGTTTCTATCTCATATTTTTACCTCTACCTCTCCGCCCTCTTTCATTTGGCTATGTATACTAAAAAAATAATATTAAAGGTTTTCACTACATTAATCCTTTTAAATATTCTGAGTTCGATTCCCACCGAAACAAGGACAAGACCCGCTTCATGAGACTGACGGCCGACCTACAGTAACGGAGAGGCGCTAAAAAAAGAAGAACCATTAATAGATTATGAAAAAATAAGACAATTTTCATTGTTTTAAACAGAACCGTATAAAGTATAGTACAGGTGGATATCGTTGTAACTGGAGAAAGGAGAGGATAATAGCTAAACCAGATGTCAAATGATGTTTTGTGCTCTGTTTCACCTTAATACTTGAAAAGATGAGTGTGTTGCAGTCTAAAGTAGCATAGAGTTTCTGTTTTGGCCTTAATTCGCAATATGCTTTTGAACGAACGCGTCTCGTCTTTGCATCTCATTTTGTATACAAAAATAACTTCTATGTATATTAAAGGAAAGTTTTAATATTTTTTTCTACTCTACAATTATTGCCGTAGTAGTTGTATTTTTTGGTGTTCCGATATTTCCCCGGAAATTCATTGATGAAGACGCATCAAGTTTAGTTTTGTATGCATATTACCTTAGCTTATTACCGTGAGACCAAAATTGCTACTATCAACGATTTTCAGTGCTGAAACTATATATAGTACTTCAAACAAAATATGCATATAATCAACAATGCCCATGGCAATTTGTTATCAGTTTATTAATAGCAAATGTTAATAAAGCCGTCCTTAACATTAATTAGGTCAGAGGGATACCCTTTATATTGTGCAGGTATTATCATAATCTAGATCAAGGTTTTATGCGAAATATTTCATGCACAACTCGTGACTGAGGTTATCAACCAACTAGTTTATTGGAAGTTTTAGGTACTTATAAATTTATGTTAATATTTTAAGGCATGTTTGGAGTCTCAAAACCCAAAATGGAACTTGAGCAACATTTCGCATAAGTTGCGTTGCTATTTTGAAAATAAAGTACGTGATCAGACTGCCAACTTAATTAATGTTTATTCTAGAATAATTGTTTCGTCGGCTAATGTACATGTAATAATCCTACGATGAAATAAAAAAATATCTCCAAATTAACACGCGAATAAAAGCGAGAAAATATTGGTTTTTGCGATTCATGTATATTACCTACTTACCAATTATTACGCAGGATAAAGATGTTTTCGTAACTGATTAAAATAATATTATAAAATACTCCACGTAAGGATTATAATAAGGCCAAATCATTCCAGCCATTTCTTTGTTTTTCTATAAGAATGTTGTTGAAGAAAATAATGACCAGTGACAGTTTAAATAAGCTGTATTGTTTTCAATTCACATTCCATTGTATCGTGTTTTGTATTATATCTACGTGAAAAATGCTAATAAACCTGCAGTATACACGCAAACGAGTCGTTCTATGTAAATAATAACTGTCACGCTCGATTTAAGGCGAATGTAGGTTAGAGCAGTTCTGTGGTAAAAGTTGCAATAATTATAATATAACTGTGTATAAGCACATAAATCCCAGATATAAAATCGTTCTCGAAAATCCTCATACATAAAAAATAACCCACACTATAAAATTTATTTAAAACACAGTTTTAGTTTGCAACACAGTTTGTAGCAGTAAATTTTTCGACTAAAACATACCACACTATACCTTAGTATATTTATGTTAGAACCACGGAATGCAATCCCGATTTGAGATCATAATCATTCGGGATTAGAAATTCAATCCAGGGGATCCGGAGATTTTTCGAAATCATAGTTAAAAAAACACATGACTGAATACGATGAAAACTGCTTGTTTGTGATAGTGAAGTTAATTAAAACAATATTATTTGAAAGAAAACAAAGCCTTAATCCTTTAATATTTCTAATAAATAATTAACCTTTTACATGAACATTAATACACAAAAGTAGGCATAGTCAAGGAGATTAAAAAGTAGTAAAGGGGATTTTGAAAGTTACTCTTAAAAAACAAAGTGTATTAAGAGCGCTATCTGCTAACTGGCATCTTATGTCCGTTGCAATATACCAGCTGCTGAGAATGTCCTCTCCGCAACACTGGTTGGCAACAGCGTGACTAAGCAATTATATGCAAATTGCAAAAATCTCCCCTTTGTTCCTTCCTCCACACTCAGATTAATCGGATTTTTCAAATATAACAGCGCTGCAGTTGCTTTTATGCGACGCTCGGAGATACGATTGTTCATCGAAGAGACCAACTTTTCTGAGTTTTAGGTCTTCTAGCTTTTGAATCATGAAACGCAACGTATGTTTTGCACTAACTCAATGAGTCTCCTAATCCCGTCAATCTCGAACGGGATCTCGTGATATTATGCTTCGGGATCGATCCGAAAAGTTACACGGGATCTCGCCAATCGGGATCCCGCGGGATCGGGATTCATTCCCTAGTTAGAACAATTTTGTAAAAATTACAGGCAACTGTTTCTAGTTAAAATAATACAAACTTCATACAAAAATGCAAGTGTAACAAAAGTTGTCAACGTTTCATTTTAAAAGATCAAACAGTTATGTAATTGAAAAGCGCGCGAAAATTTTTAGTTAATAAGAAAGCTTTTACCATAAATACGATAAAGTGAAAAGAGATGAAAGTGATTGTGTAAACAATGCAATATCATAGTTTACGTGCTGAGAAGGCGACCTTTTTATTAAATGCACCACGGTCACCATTTGAATAATCATTAGCCAGATTTTCTTCTAAATATTGATAATATAGAATAAATAGAGAATACTGTTCCGTGCGCTTAGGTTTACGCATATTTATATACGGTCGATTTCCGACGAAAAACAAACAAACAAACAAAAGTCTTATACACCGCTTGCAATAATTTATTGAAACAATAGCGTAATTCTCTTGGGAATGTGTAACTGTTTAATTTGTCTTGAACTCTCTTGAGTTTATAACAACTTTGTAAATTGGCCATAGACGGACCATGTTGCCAGTCAAGACCTTTGGACTATGCAATATCCAGACCCATTGCTTAGAACTGCTCATTGTTAGAGCGCGAAGATTTCGTTGTCTTTTGAATACTTTTTGTTCTATCTATTTTGTTGGGCATTGTTTTTATTTATATTTAAAGTAAAGGACAGGTGAGGTACTGAGTTAATTAAGTTCATTGGAGAACAGGAATTGATTTTTATAAATACTAAAGAGCAGATTATTTCTCCATTTTGTTAAGACATTTATTGATTTCGAAAAATAAAATATTATTGATGTTGGCAAATAAAGCCTTAACGTGCCTTATACAGCTGTGTAACAACGCATTCAAAAACCTTGGCCGATTTTCTCTTATCACATTATTGAAATATTATCATCAACAATTCCTTTAGACACAAGTCAGTATTATCATGCCTTTCTGTATGCGGGTATGTGGAGTATTTATGACAATTTGAAGAGGATAAAAAAACGCTTTCATGTATATTTAAATCAAATAATTCATTATTTTTAATATGTTTATCCAATTTATTAATATAATTCAAACTTTAAAGTATTCCAGATTATTTAATATGATGTCAAACCTAAAATGTGTTCACATAAAAATAACAAAGGTGAGTTTTAAATGAGCACATTCTAGCTTTAACACTGAAACTGAATTCATACCCTATTTGCCGATTAATTTATCGTGTGAAGCCATTATGTTAATCATCATAATTGTATTTTATGCAAATCTATTACCGTAATGAATCATTGATTGACCGAGGGCTATATACCTCGCAAACACGATGCAGCTGGCTCTTACATAAGAACACGTCCGATTTACCTACTTGATGGGATTACAAATAACGTGAACACTTTCTCTGATAGTATAAAAAGTTGGCAGCTGGCAATGCCTACGGCGCAAACACAAATGTTCATTATCTAGATAAATTTATGTTATATTTTTTTAAATCTTGGTGTACAAATGTAAAAATACACTGTACACATATTTGTAACACATATCAAATACATAATGTACTATACGCACACACCCATAAACTCACGTTTATTTAATACATGACTTTTGTTTAATTAGATTTAACATTAAGACATACATTTTCCGAAACATGCACCATGTACCGCGAAATAATTGTAATCTATTCACTCACAAATCGCTCCCTAATGTGGGGACTAGCATCAGATCAATTTTCTCATTACGATATTATTGTCATGAATAAAGTTTTATTATTATATTCTTTGTTATATATATTAACACGTAACCTACTTTTTTGTTAATAACGAGCGAGACTTATAAGTAAGATCCCCAACACTTATTATTTTGCAAAAAACTAGCCGTTATAAATCTGTAAACGGAATTCTATTACTGAGTGATATTATTGTTGATGTAATGTTAAAGAACTAAAGCTGAGTACGGACGCAAACGATTACGTATTTCGGAAATAGCTTTTAAAAGTTGTTTTGTGGTAACTGGAAAGTTATGAGAACTTGTGTGACACACAGTTGCTAACGTATGACTTCCTTTCTGATCATTATCTAAACAAATTGCTTATACATTCGTATTTTTTTTAAATTAACAAGCAATGGAATACCTACGATTATAATACAATTATAGCATTTGACAATTGACCTTTACTAAATTAAATCAGTAAAGTGATTACCTAAAAATATGTAACTATTGTTTTATAGGCATTAACTAAATATTTTCGTTTGGCATCTGAGTTTGTTGCCGTTTAACCTGATTTGATGCCTCAACAGAGCTACGTAAACAGGTCAAGGAATTAATAGATGTTCGAGATTGATATATAATAATCCGTTACCGAATGTTCCCATAATCCATTTTTAAAGTATAAACAAGAATAAGAAGCAATTTGAAGAGGCCGAGTGCTCTTTTCCCGGCGAAATGGCCTACTTGTGATTTTCACCGCGAAAACCCACGCTTCTCGGAAAATCTCATTAGGAGTTTTGTCAAGTCAATAAACTGTCATATCAGCACGTACGACGTTACTACGGCTTATAACGTTCATTAGCATAAAGATTTACTGCGCTATAACCTAATTTAAAAACACTTTTATTATTATATTTATTGCAGGAATACGAAGGATCTCTGAGTGTTGTGCGTTCCAATTTGGGACAGTTAAACACTACCAAATGATTCGTAAACATTTTACATTTCTTATACGATAACGTTGAAATTAATAATTTATTTAATACAAATTAATTTAATGTTTGTGTGTGTTAAACAGATTATAAAAATAATTGAAAGTATTTCTGGAATATGCGACATAATAATTTGAGTTTACCAATAATTCACACATTCTATACCAATAAACGAACTTGACTTTGACTTTGTACCTAGTTGTATTTATGTTAAAAATATTTCACAAGATGTTATACTGGAATTGTTTTGCGTCACTGGTAATATTTTATTCTCGGAAGATAACTTTGAATGGCTTTACAAGCCGTTATACGCAAAACAATTTAATATTATTATGATAGATTAGTATAGCCGATATAAACTCGAACAGTGCCGTCTGCAGCTTGACTAAAATAATACACAAACCATGAAACCTCTAGATTCAGGTTACATTTCTCGCCTAGTCTGTGATAAGAATCTTTTTACTATGTCAAGCAAGACATATAATAGAAACTTGTGTAGATGGTACACTAATTTTATACTCGTAAATATTATGAAGGTGAAATTTTTAAACAATGTCACACGAAGACATTGAACATTGTACACAATCGTTAGATGCAGTTCAATATCGTGGCTATAAATTACCGCTGGAGTGACATAACCAGCAGGTGGCGCAACTTGTAATCTTTCCAATACATATATTTTTAGAACTTACAAGGAACAAACAGTTAGAAGATTTCTTTTTATAGTTTTTTGTGAGCAGACATTTGAAATCAGGTTTTTTGTAGCATTTTAATATTAAAACTTTCATTATGAATTTACATTTTATTAAACACATTTTCTAAGTATATGTTGACCTCGCGTGTTAATTAATTTAAATGAACATATCATTAATTTACTGTGTGCATTAATAAATCATAGTGCCCTAGTTATATTAGCCCTAAATATGCGCTTGGCAAGTAAAGCCTTCATATCCATGAAAAACGTTAGAAGCAATGACAGATTAAGGGTTTATATCCACGATATCGCCACTTATTTACAGAAATTTATATTAAGTATCCTTCCGTTAAATATGTTTTTCAAGAATTCAACGCAAGCGTATATAATTTACAATACTCGACGTTTCAAGCGTCAACGTTTGTGACATGACTGTACGTTCATATCCGTCATAAAATAAAAAATAAGTCTTAAATTGGCGGAAACCAAATATAATGTATTTATTTTAGCAAGGGTTACAGCGAAACACATGAGACATTGGGGTTGCTCTATAAATTAAATTTGGCTAATTGGATTTTTTAATTTAAACTAAATTCGACCATAACAATAAAGCTGGAGTTATAAGAACAAGTAAATATAGGCACTATAATAATTATATAATAATAGAACTGTATCGTAGGCAGTTTCATAATGAATAAGAATACTCTGAGTAGAAATGATTTTTGAATAAAACTAGATTGTAAGACAGTCTCATTAATTATTTTTGTCATGGGTAAGGAAAATCACTTTGCCAACTTCCTTTATTTTGGACAACGGATTTAGTTTGCATTCCGTCAACGTCTCTCGAAGGACAGTTGCAATTTTCAATCCCATTGTTTGATATAAGTATACCAATCATAGATATAGGTATAATATCATACTCATTTTAATTTTAGTATGACATTATGGTGATAGACGCAGTGTGGGTCTAGTGCCTTCAGCATACGACTCTCTAAGGTCGTAGGTTCCATCCCCGGCTGTGCACCAAAGGATTTTCTGTCAATGCCCGCATCTAACACTCTCATGTTCGTTGGTCTAAGTCTATTATGATGTTCCATATATCTTAAACGGTTATTATTAACTCAGTAAACCAGCGGAATATTTATGCCTTCATATAATATCACCTAAGACTGAACTGTTCCTACCCCATTTAACGAAATTCTTACCATTTATCAAAAATAATTACTAATATAATTATTATATTTTGGATTCTATAACTAGAGTTCTTTTAATAAGATAGAGGGATTTTTTATATTAATTATATTGAAAAAGATGTTTTGACGGGACGGGAGCTAACATGTAGCTTACACGACATGAGAGACAGCCGTGAAATAGCGTCACTGGAAAAATTATTTCTGTATCGTAGAATTATGATGAGTAAGAACTGCGTCATACAACTTTAAAAAGCTTTCGTGTTTCATTCTCCAGTCATTAGATATATATATATAAATTTAAAATTTCTTAAAAGATTCCTATAATGTGTAAAAAGATTACAACTATTTTACAATAGAAGATAAAGATTAATAAATATAATTATATATACCTATTATGGTTTGTTAATTGAGACACAAATGTACTTAAAAGGCAGTCTGTGTCACACAGACTAACAGTTAGTTAGCAAATTTTTTACAACTACCACCTAAGACTGCTATTTGGTCCACTGAGTTCGACGCAGAAATCCAAAAGGACCTAAGTTCTATAGTTTACAAATATACATAACCATAACCTTATTTCACAGAGTTAAGCAGAAACCAGTGGGCAGAACAGGCTTGTGTTAAGTATTGACAGCTTTATTGTTGTAAATTTTAATTAACAATTTTATAAATAAACATTTCTTGGCGCGTTCTCCTATAAGATATAATATGAAACCGCAGAAACTACGCCAGTTGCGACACATAGGTCCCTATTTTAGATTGAATTTGGATCAAGGACAGTTCCAAAAAGTACTTAATTTGACACTAAACACTACTAAAATACAAATGTTTACTCATCAACGTGTAATTTTTACGGTCTATAATCAGGTTTATGAGGACATAAAGTATAAAGTCATAAGTATTCATTGATATTTGGCGTCGCTTATTTGTTGTTGTAAGAATAAAAATGGTAATTCCAGCATATGTTGATGTCAAGTATATGAATTAAACAAAAGATTTGCTACCAGAAGATCTTAGATGAGTAAGAGTTAGTGACATGGTTTGCCAAAAAGGACATCGTCACCATAGAAAATAAATCATAGTACCATAGGCCACAGTTCTGGCTGTGATTAACAAACTTTCAAACCTTGTCACAGCTTCATTAATAAAGCATTCTTTTGAGCGACCGACAATGCATAGTTAACAAAATAGAAATAGAAAATAATCTTCATAGCTGAACCAATTATAATTTGGCTTATTGAATATCAGTATTACAATACTTCATATAGAACAACAATTGCCATTATATATCTATTCCGATCTATTCTCAGGTGAACGTATGTTTCATTTAAACAAAAAATTTAAGAATGGCCACGACTGATTGAAGGTTGTGCTGCTTCAATACACTCGGTTAAGTACAAGGTCTTTTCAATCTATTTATGAACATTTTCCTTGCCAAATTTCTATATTAAGAAACCTAAAGTTTTTTTATCGTCAATGTAAGATATGTTAGAAAAGCTTTGCTCGGTAACGTTCTATTTTAAAATTGAGTATAACAAAAGAGTTTAGAATTGCAAGTATAATTTTTTTTTCTTGGACGTAATTGAATTAAAGGGTTATAGATTACCTAGAGTTTAATCTGTTTTAGAATGAAATACGACAGTTTTGCTTAATTTAATAATAACATTTACGTAATATGGGAAATTATATTAACGTAAATAAAAATTTCTTTATTTCATCGGTTGTTGTTTCATCGAATGTTAATTACTAATCTAGTTAGTTTTCAACGAAAGTTCTAAATATCGGTTTTGGGTTACTAGAAGTCGT
Source organism: Pieris macdunnoughi (assembly GCA_905332375.1). NCBI lineage: Eukaryota > Metazoa > Arthropoda > Insecta > Lepidoptera > Pieridae > Pieris > Pieris macdunnoughi. The sequence goes on from CAJOBZ010000002.1 coordinate 6,301,912, forward strand.
TACTACGTTAAAATCAAATACCAATTTCGTTTTTCGTACGTCAAAGCCTATGACGCCATATTGTAAGAACAGTGTGCGCTATGACAAGTGAAAGTGGTCGGTCAACTCCTGAGGAAATTGTTATGCTCATAACTTTTTGGTCTTTCTCTTTGGCGCCATACACGACAGAGACAAAACACATTAAAGATTGTTCCGTTCAAGTTTCCGATGATGTTACTTACTTAAGGTTGTTTCCGATTATGCAACAAGAAAGAATTCGCAGTTTATCGCGTTGTGTGAATTCCTTTGTATGCAAATCACTTTTCTTGGAACATGGTATTGCTTTTTTGGGACCCACTCTTTTACATAATACCAATAGATATTATTTTTCGCCTCTGTTCTCTATTACAAAAGCACAGTGCATAATACAGTTGCTTCTATTACACAGTGGTTAGTTTCCACGCGTTGTAAGACGCGAAATGTGTCAGTGCCCATTAGGGATTTATATAATTTCGCATGAATACTTTTTTAATGTATAATCGATCAAAAGTCTATGATACATGTTAATTTTAAATACTACTATAAAAGCAATGAGATGTTGTAGTAACCCCTTTAAATGACATGAGGGCTTTGTCTTGCCTTAATTGGCTGTCAACTGTTACCAAAACAGCGAATTAATGGTAAGATATGTCTTACAGTGATATAAACCCTTTAATTCTATTCCAGAGGCATTAGTATGTTATCGAAAAAAAAATTGTAATGGAAATCGTGTTTATTTATAACTAATACTTGATATTATTTTGGTGCTAGGTCATGACCTAAAAGCTTTTAACTGTTCAACCTTCAACAAGCAATAAAATAAATACATGTTTTATAAAAACAAATGATTCCCTTAAATTATTAGATATGTTCGACCGGACTTGCGCAAGAGTGTTGGAAATAAGATCGGGTGTTGTATCTTGCGAAAGTTTGAACGTCACGGGCAGCACGTGTTTCAATTATTAGAAGCAAAGTTTATCAATAATATGAGAAAATGTTATACAATAACATGCAGGAAAGGCAAATAGCAACAGAGAATTTAGTTGTAAAAGTAAAAGTCAAGTAATAAATGTAATTCGGTAATGTTCTTAAAGATTAAAATAATGCATATTCTCGGTAATAAAGAGAGGTACGCGGTAGGATACGTATCTCCAGGAACTGAAGATATTATTGTCTTTGATTTACATAACATAAATCTTAGTTTCCGGTTGGATGTATTATTATTAATATAATTTATTAACTGAAGATATTCTAAGATAAAAAACACACCAAAAATAGCACATCAGCTTGCTTCAGAAGCCCACAAAGGCTGGTGCAACAAACTTAGGCTATTTGAACCTACTCGGGTTTTCGAAAAAATATAAAGCTTAATTATACCTGAATTTATGTATTTAATTGAAATCGAATCAAAAATCATCACTAGACACGGTAATCTTGTCTTCTTTTCTTCCCCTGGCATAAAAACTGTTGGTGATATTGGTATGTTTTTAAGAAAATATGATGTATTTAGCGTAAGAAATGTCTGCACGCGATACAAAGTTTACATTCAGTCCGACGAAATGGGGAATCTCTAACTGAGTCATTATTAAAAATGTGTAGTTTATTTTATCGTTTATTTTTACAGTTTCATTTATTTTCATACGATTTCAATAAACATTTGAAATAAAAATACATTTGGGATGTCAGTTACATTCCGATTATATTTATTACATAAAAGATTTAATAATGAAGCAAGTCATTATTATCTTAAAATCGAATTTTCTCAAAAACGTCTCGTTCTTAATATTCTATACAATACTATCCTGATAATTTGTATATTTTTCTTTTTCATCACAATGTTTAAGTTAGCCAAGTTATATTGTATTTACATTTAGTTTTATTGAACATTATAAAAAAAGAATACAATTTTTAAATAAAAAGTTTTAAATCGTATATGAGGACACATTTTACAAGAATCTCCTTATTAAAGAATTACAATCCAATGACGTTTTCATGCCACAATAGTATTTAATATTTTTTAGGTATTCGACCTTTTTTTGTCTATGTTGTTTCTAGTTATTCTTTTAACCAAATATATTTGTTTTAGGTACTGGAACATTTGGTCGCGTTTGCTTGTGCAGAGACAAAGCGGCGGACGAGTACCTGGCTATGAAGATATTGTCTATGGCTGATGTCATACGTTTAAAACAGGTCGATCATGTCATGAACGAGAAGAATATATTATCAGAGATTAATCACCCTTTTGTCGTTAACCTGTGAGTATACAATCGTTTTTTTATGAAAAATAAAATGGATGATATCTATGTCATCGTCCTATACGATACATTTACGTAGAAAATACATGGGATTAAAAATTAGTGCTCGAAAATATGGCTTGCCTTGGCAAAAAAGATACTTACGCAGATAAGTTATAAGTTATTTGCGAAGGATCGGCTGATTATCGTAATGCCACATACATAATATTTGATCATAGATAAAACGAATTTGGTTCTTAAAAATAGGCGCGAAATTACCATACCATTAATTTAATGCCTGATTGAGTTTAATGAATTTCAGATATATTGCATTAAAATAATTGTAGGCCAAACAAATAATTGTTCTGTGATAATGCTTATCTACTTACAAACACAGTTTGGTTTTATTAAGGTTTACGTCATAATTATCATCTGAATAGTAATGGCTATGAGCGGTAACTATAATTTATTAATAAATCAATGCAATAACATCAATAAAAACGAGTCAAATTCAAATCGGTATAAACTTTCACATAACAATATAATTTATGATCTTCTTCCGCTAAATTAGAAATTTCTTATACTGTTAAAGTTTTTCCTTCGACCATATTAGGTAATGGTTATTATAGAATTTAATTTGATCGCTCACTATGTGGTAAAATACTTACTATGGCCCGCGACTTTGTCTACGAACAATTAGCTTAATAATGATGAAGTATAACTTGATTATGTACTTGCCTTTTGAATAAATATATTTATATATTTACTACTGAAGTATCGACTGGTCTATAGTGAAAATCGAATCGAGAGAGAACCAGATAAACCTATTTTAACATTTTAGTTCATATTTACATTTGGTTTGGTATTTAATTTATTTATGATAATGTATTATCGAACGAAATCGCATTAAGACTATTGTTGTTAACTGTCTGACATAATATAAACCACTACTCCAACATGTAATTGATTTAAAAATAAATTTGTTCTTTTTGCTCACGTAGCGTGGCAATGTTTGCCAACTCTATAAATCAAAGATTACAGCAATTACTATGGTTCTTATTACAAACTACAACCTTAACACTAATTAATTAGTTATGTAAAATGCATTCGTCACGTCATGCAGCTATAAGCAATGAAACTAAATCTTGTATGTTTCCTTAATCATATTTTTACAAATAAATAAATAAAAAGTAAATTTTTAAGTTTGTAAAGCCACCAATTTTGTAAAGATGCTAAGCCCGCACGAACTACTTACTGTATTTAGATATTATAAAAAAAGTTAAATATGTTTTAAAGTTTAAAAAAGGGTTACACCTACCAAAACGTTTTTATTATTATATGGTGATTTTAGCAATCTAGCTTTATTGTAAAAACAGATGAACCTTTCTAAACCGGACAGAATCTTGTTTATTGTATTGTCGTGTCCTAATCGCCGAAACAAATGACGTACGTAAATTAGCAGCAATACCTGTGTACAAATTAATTTGTGAAATAGACAATACTAGCTCAAGCTTATTTTTTCTTAATGTACCATGTGATCGGCCACAAAAACTGTATATTTGTCTTTCTTGAAGACTATAGAAGAAAATATGTTAATCCCAATCTATGATTTCAATGAAGTTCTTTGTTTTAGACGGTGGTGGACACATGACGAGTCGTGCATATATATGCTTTTCGACTATGTGTGTGGAGGCGAGCTTTTTTCATATTTAAGAAATGCTGGCCGGTTTAGTAACAATATAGGTAAGTTTTCTAATATTTAAAGGTCTTTTTATAACGTACATTTCTAGATCACAATTTAATATTATATAGGAGTATTATCTTAACAAATCGTTACTTAACATTACTAAAAATAGCGAATTTTTTTGTAAAGTGCGCTCGGGATAATTACCAGCGAATGTTTACCCGGTTGACGGCGCACATACGTATTCAAGATTTGTGAAAACAGAACAGTCGTGCTGTGATTTAGGAAAACAAGTACTATTAATCTGGAGATACGCAAGAGCTTATTTCTGGAGGAAAGGACAAGAGCAAAAATAGTCGGTCAATGACGCGGGTGTCTGAACGTTGGCTCGTGTTGAAAACCGACACTGATCGTCAGACACATAAAAATTTACGGACATTGAGTGGAACAATACTGGGAGACATATATTTGTGGTTCAGTTTATTTGCGTGATTAGGTGGCGAAAGCGGCAGACGTAGTGACGCCTCGCTTGAATTTGCGCACGCGCACCAACCCGGGGTTCTCCCGTTGACACACATTTTCGTTCTTTATTTACTGTGCCCTCAATAATTTTACTTATAAAATTAAGGGCAATTACACCAATAAAATAATTTAGTTTAAATCGTTACAGTCGGTAAATGTAAACTGAATAAATATATCGCGTTTATATTGTGATTTATGTATTGTCCGGATGTTTTCACTAGGTTGCAAATTAATCATAATAAATCTTTGATGTTCTGAGAAAGACGCAAGTATTGTAATCAAATAAGAAATATAGAGATTATATTCGTAGATTCTTTCAACGAAACTAAACAACATTTTATAGTTGGGCGTAGAGCTTTAAGCTTACACGAGATTTTAATAAGTAGTAGAGTATGAAGGCTTCAATATATCATCCTAAAAGGGTGATATCATACCCAGTTAGAATCTTAATGACGCAGACATCTCCCACGCTGCTGACTCACCCTTGATAAGTCATTAGGCTGTTTCATTCAACACGAAAATTTGTTTAGTTTCAAATTGTTAAATATATATAGGAAAAGTTATGTACTACACAAATAATTTAGGAATCCTAGGTCTTAATGATATTTTTATTTTAAGATGTAATGCTTCAGTCATTAGTAAACATAGAATAATTGCAACGTCTCTGCACGACGTTTGACGGAATTAAACGACTAACATTTGGCAACGAATCTGTTTTCGTTTTTGTGTAAATAGTGTAAAGTTTACACACAGTTCAATGTTAGAGAAATGTTATCGAATAGTTATAATTGAGACTGTGAACTAATATTAAAGTTATAATAATAATAGCGTGTTATTCTTTCAGCCATAGAAAATTAGAAATTGTTGTGAATGTAGCATCTGACCTAAGGGTCACACTAAATCGTATGCGTAATGGAGAATAAATTACTTTATGTCGTTAACGTGTTGACTATACGACGTTTTTATTATATTCCTAAAGACATCTTATTACACGTAGTAATACTCGCGATATAAAAATGCGATAAAAATAATTTCAGGGAAGTTCCATATAAAAAGATAATGGATTGCGAGAAAAATTTATGTTTCCGTACTTAAGACACATATCTTGTTTAATAAAAAAGCTATGTGTTGACAAATTAATTTGGTATGTTTTTATATAATTTTTCATAGACTCTGGTTGATTCAATCACAGGCAAATTATATTGTTAAACACACAACATACTTCTGTGGTTCAACAACAAGCCTTATTTGGGGCTTAATAGTTTAAAAAATATAAGTGTTTAGTAGCACCGCGATGAATTCACGCATTACACTTTTTTGAAATTGAAAGAGTCCATGGGCGGCGGTATCACTTAACATCAGACGAGCCCCCTATCAGATTCGCCCCTGTTCTAAAAAAATGCCATTCTATAAATTTTACCCATAAGGTTCTGTCATCTTAATAAGAGTATTAAGATGACATATTGCAGGGTTGCAATTGTTGGTTGGCATTGTTGCAAAACAATTTATGTTTCAGCAAATTTCTATGCAGCTGAGATAGTGTCAGCGCTAGAATACCTTCACGCCCGCAACATCGTGTACAGAGACTTGAAGCCCGAAAACTTACTTCTAGCAAAAGATGGACACTTGAAGATTACAGACTTTGGTTTCGCGAAAAAGCTCACGGATCGTACATGGACCTTGTGTGGAACGCCAGAATACCTAGCCCCAGAAATTATACAGAGCAAAGGGCACAATAAAGCTGTAGACTGGTGGGCTTTAGGTGAGACTAAATTAATTTCTTGTAAATAAATGTTCTTTAGTTATCTTATACAACAAAGAAACTAAAGCAACAATGTCGAATAAGGTTGGGTTAGAACTATCCACGATGTTATATTTCAGTGTGGGTAGGCATGTGACCGTTCTTTAGGTCAGGTAATATAACAAAATCGATGTTTCGCTTTATTTTGGAATAGTTAGCCAATCAAATTTTCTTAATACGTAGCAGGTAGCTTGGAGTGTAGTGTTAGATCGCGTGTTGTTTACATTATCATTATTTCATGTTCCAATTAAATATAGTTCTATGTGACGGCTTTATAGTGGTGCCAAGTTGAATATAATTTATTGCTTACAGTCTCATCTGTGCTTGTAACTCCTTAAATCCTTGGCACAAGTACATAGAACTACGGTCATTATATGACACGTGTTATTGTCTAGACAGGAATCATCTATATTTATTATCCTTCAAGTAATTATTTATTTATATCATATGTGTGATGTCTCGTGTCCTTCTATGAAATCGTTAGAAATCAAAATTTCTATACTGGAGGAAACAGTTCGTATATTTTTCCGAATAAAACCTATATTTGTTTACACGATTATTTAGACGTCGAATGCATCGTTCTATGAAATATTTATTCTTTACTTTCGATAAACAAACTTTCTTATCTAAAGTAAAGTTGTTGCGTGATTTTATGTTCAAACAGTTGAACCAATTTGATTTATCTGTATTTGACCTTGAATACATTATGATATGCGATATTACAAGTAATAATAAGTTTCCCAAGAACCGCTGATATTCACTAGGTACCTTACATACCTCTCTAGCCTCCTCTACTCTGAAAATATGCACCATACACGCTCGTCAGTTGTGGGTGCTTTTGATCAGACCTTCAAGAACATTCCTAAATCAAATATGTTTCGGAAACGTATAAGGTCTATTGTAGTAGGATCTGTATAGTAATGTAACATATTATGATTGTATTATATTATTTTGTAAAATAAAGGAATAAAAAAAAAAAAAAAAAAAAAGAAATATTACCTATTCTCTTACAGGCGTGCTTATTTACGAGATGTTGGTCGGTTATCCCCCGTTCTACGACGACAATCCCTTTGGAATATATGAGAAGATACTTAATGGCAGAGTTGACTGGCCGCGCCACCTCGACCCGGTTGCCAAGGATATCATAAAGAAACTGTTAGTGCAAGACAGGACGAAAAGACTCGGAAATATGAAGGTAAAATACGCGGAAATTGGCACTTGATTTTACTTTGTCAATATTGTTCTTTGTACAGCTTGTAGCTTAGTAGTAATCAGCAAAGTTGACAATACTTTTCGTGACGATTTTAAGTAGAATGGAATATACATACGAAATATACTAAACTCTTGTGCACTATATCGTTTTTATCTAATTATCTGGTCTTTTGAAGTATTATTTATTTACTATAGTAATACTTTGTGTAACTTACCTATTTCATAAGATTGATAAAATTATTTTTTTATGAGAAAACATGTGTGAAGTGATTCTCGTGATAATTTTTCAAAAACGGTTTACTAGTAAAAACCTTTATATAAATCATAAAATTGGGAAAGCTCATACCGTTGTGTGCTCGCGATTATATTATTAAAAGCTGAATATTTTTTATTACTTTTAATTTGAAACGGATCCAAAACAATTGCTTTTGGTCCGGACTCGATCCCAGATCTGTATAACCCGGAAGATGACACGTATTGTCTGTAACTTAGCAACGCCACGTAGGCGTCATTCATTGTAGATTGTTTTTTTGACAATGACATTTAGATAAGTGTTTTAAAATAATATGCTACTCAAGTTACCAAATAAAGACTTTTAATATTTGCGTTCGTGTATTTTGCAAGACTTTTTACGATTTCTTTTAATATGTTCAAAACCTCAGTAAAAATACATGTAAACTAAATATCAATTGAAAATCGTATAAAAATGCGTTCGGTATTTTTTAGGTTTATCGCGTTCATCACAGACCGACATTAATAATATGTAAGGATATATCATTATTACTAGCCATAAAAGCAGCTATAAAAGAACATAAATACCAAGGGCACATTTTATACTTAGTAGAAATTACTTGATAAGTTTTCTATAATTGTATTACATAACACATAATTTGCGTACGACTGTAAGATATGAATTGCATTTTCGCTCCAAACATATTTAAATCAATTGAGTTTACACAAAAATATTGCGTATCAGTTTACAATTGGCTTGTCTCCAGAATATTGCTATAAGTAGAGACCGTTTCTAATCAAGATAGAGATATTTTCTTCAATAATAACAAACTGGTTCTCTGAAATTTACAATCGACTTTAATATGCATGTTTATATCTCCAATATTATTGAACAAGCGTGATTACTAATCTAGTTAAATCCTAACTACTGTTTATAACATGCTTTATAGTCTTACTGTTATTGTTTGTACAGTTTATTCATTACTGTACCTGCAATCGTTTGCGTGAGTTTACTACGCATCCTTAATTCACAAATCAAATTCAGTGAAATTCATAATTTTCAACTGTGAGACGGTAAATTATTGAATAAAGGAGTTTTTGATATGATCCAGTAACATTTTGCTAAACAAGTTTCAACAGGCTCGCGATTAAAAGCTTTTATTGTTGTACTAAGGAAATATTATTATAATTATTAAAAATATCTTTAAATCATATCTTACTTCTCTTCCATCAAATTTTAATGTACCAAAAGCGTTGCTAGAAGCTAAGATTATTCCACTTGCAAAAACGCAAAATTATTTATCAAGGATCGGATTGTCTGGAGTCTAAAACCGATCAGAACGTTCAACTTATTGGATAATTATTAAAATATTGTGGGAAATAAAGGAGTTGAGTTAACGAACACCATTTAAAAATCATCAAATTAAAAAGCGCGGGTCTTTTTACGTCTCTGCGTCATCATAATTGTTGACCATTAAGTGCCGGTATATTTTCTATCATTCCCTATATGTACACAAGGTAGTTTCTAGTGGACACACGTTTTCTCTTAGCTTTTTCTGCGATGTCGCCAAGATATTTAGAAAGCTATCCGTCAAGTCATCGGCGACATCAAAGATCAATGAGTTATGTCGTATGTCTTGACTCTTGTCACTAGATGCTGTCTTCAAAGCTTTATCCTATACATATAAATCCTATTAAAAACGTTTAATGATCAAAGTACAATATTTAATAAGTTCTCACTAAGGAGACTGGGTGAGATTCACCTTCGCAAAGTCATTATTAAAACCTTTATATATTGTAGCTATCGGAAATTTGATTTTTAAATACGTTTTTTAAATGGTGCCAGATATAAAGGATCCCGTTGAAATAAAAAAATATCTATTTAAAAACCCCGACATTGCCCGATGCGGTCGCAGTGCTAACAGTCACTAGTTATAATTTTTTTTCTGTAATTACAAATGTGAAAGTAGCTATCTGTAGTAGTCTATATGGCTATCATATATCGATATTGTTGTGAAACGCTTTGTAAGAAGTGTTCGGTTCTGCTGAGATTCAATCACAGGCCTTTAAATTTCATGGCTATGAATAAACCACTTATTACCGATAATTTACGATGGCGGCTTGTATGACATTCCTTCTAGTTATTAGCGAGACCAAGATTCTAGTGCCCTGCACTTGAGGGTATTGTGAAACCCGATTAATTGAATTTATTCAGTAAACGTGCTTAGACAAGCTAATCGCTCAGATCCGCTCCATAAAATTTCAACTTTACGATGTCATTTGCGTAGTGCGGTGCCTAAGCCAAATAACAGAATTGCTCTAATTTTAGCAGCTATTCAGTGCTTCTGTGATTGATGTATGGTACAATTGTTTATCGTTTCAATGGAGACGATTTGATTTATTTGTGTACTTTTATGACCGAAGTTCAATCTCGACTTTCATAGTATGACGTCAGTACATTATGGCAACACTGTGCGATTTTTAAATTGTTTATTTATATTAATAGAACTTTATTTTATGATGCTTCAAAGTGCTCCAGCGGTTGGTTTTTGTTGAAAATTCGATTTTTTGATTACACATAAATATTGAAAGTGTAGAGTTATGTCGAGTAATAAATTATTTATAATTTTCTCTTACAGTGTGGCTCGGAAGATGTGAAACGACATCGATGGTTCAAACATTTGGACTGGGCTGATGTTTACTTGAAGAAGTTACAGGTATTATGGACTTACATATATGATTGGCGAATAAAGGAGATTTAAAAAAAAATAGTAATTAGGGTCTTAATTGGGCTCTTTTCGTAACAACAATATCATCATCATCATCATCAATGGTTATACAGCCCCTTGTGGGTCTTAGACTCATCAATTACACTTCGCCATCGCAATCTATGTAGTGCTTCCCACGTCCAATTGCGAACCCCTATTGTTTCGAGGTCCTTGACAACACTATCGCAGTCTCGGTCTGCCGGGTTTTCTTTTGCCACCGGGTTGTGAGTTTAGTAAGGACCTTGGGGTTCTGTCGTTCGCCATACGGTGCACATGTCCCAGCCACTTGCACCTGTTGCACTTTATGAATTGGACCATGTTGGCGTCGTCTAGGATGTTATAAAGTTCTTCATTGTAGCGGATACGCCAAACAACAATATATTTTTTCAAAAACTAATTAATGGTTTTTCGTTTTTAGCCGCCCATTGTACCAGCCGTGTCATATGAAGGCGATACTTCAAACTTCGACGAATACCCCGAAACAGACTGGAAAGCCGTGAGATCGCTGGATCCAGATGAGTTAAAACTATTCGTGAATTTCTGAAATTCTTAATTCCTCTATTGGTACTAATTTAAAGTGGAATTCGCGAATGGTTAACTGTATTCGGATGTGAATTTCCAAAAACAATTTCGTAATTAACATTGTGTTAGGAAATTTAGGATTTTTGTGATTTCTAAAATCTTAGTGATACCGAGATTAGATTTAATTAATTATTAAACTTTGTTTAATGTGTCTGGCGTTTTCTTAATAAATTATTTTTAACAATGAAAATTAAGATTTGATCTTAAAATTTAGTAGTAATTATAGCGATGCATACTTATTTTTATTAATTTATTAAAGCACACGACATCAGATATAACAATTTTGTATAGTCTATTATATATTCTAAAATATTAAATACGGATATAAATTTTAGTTAAACAATCTTGTGTAACTAAATTGTATGGTAATTGTAATAATCTGTCCTAATGTATGAACATGCCGTCCCTTTCATACGTAAGAGTATATTTTTGTGGTTTGAATCTGTAATAGAATTTATAGTTCAACTCTTGAAAATTTATCTAAAATAAATAATGTTAAGTAGACAAATAAACGTGTGTGTAACTTTTTAAAGATACCTTTTTGGTTACACACTACCTATTTATTGTTGCGTGCATATTTTTTTATAAATATTGAAATTTTTATATAAATTGTTCCAGAATATGTTATAGCAATTGTCTTTGATTAACATAACTTTTATTCATTTAATAAAACACTATTTTGACCGGATTGAAGTTATGTATTATTATAAATTTACAACTATTTAACATAATTTTAAATAGTTGTAAATTTATAATAATACATAACTTCAATCCGGTCAAAATAGTGTTTTATTAAATGTTATAGCAATTCCAATTCTTGACGAATAATTAAATACTACGATTCAAAAAATACTTTATTAATTTGGGAGACAACAAATTAAATAGTAGCTTAGAGTGATATAATTTGAAGCTTAAAAGATAACTAAATTATACTACTATTAAAAAACTCCTCGTACGATGAACATTGAGTATTAAGTTTTACTCAGGCGTTGGAACATTGTTTTAATTGCTTTTTAAGTATTGTTTTCGTATTATAATTTAGGAGATAGATAATGAGGTATTTCCTAGCCATGTTATAACTAATGTGATTGCTGTGATCTTATTAGTCAGACAAAAACTCTGTTTTCGCATATTTATTAACATTGGAAATATAAAATGATAACAGGGTTTTCAGATAAATGTTATTTAATAATAGTTGATGTAAATATTTTGATACTAAGACATTAAATAAAATTTTATACATACTAGTGGTTTTCTTTTGTCCATAATTCTAATAGGCGCTTGCAGCAGAAGGAAGGATATCTCGGAGCCTGTAGGGCAGTAAAATATGTAAATTTTTGGGAGCACAAGCGTTTTATGACCACAGTAAACAGTTGACTATAAATACAATTATATATAATTCAACCTATGTAAATATTTTTTTGCAAGTTACCTTAAAAAAAAGTATTTGTTGGTAGATATAGCCCTGAAAGTCACCCTGCCAGCGCTCATCGACCTATTTTTCTGTTGTTTTACAGACAGCATGTATATATTACCCATTTATATATATACTATGCCATAGGTTAACATTCGATATAATTAACGCTTAGTCAATGAGGCGGCCGGTAACTCCAAAACCCATTTGACATACAGGAGGCAAGCTTAGCGCTGACTCTTAAAACTCGACGCTTCATCATACCCTTAGCTTCTTCTCCACCTTTTGTTTCACATGTAAATAACTGAAAACCTAGACAGTTTAATGTGGCTTCATTTAAGTGGCGATTATATAGGCATCTCCTGGTGTGCTCACATAGGCCACATCTCACTTAACATCAGGTGGAATTGCCGGCCGTCTGTCCAGTTCTGTAAAAAAAAATTAAAATAAAAAAGCATTTACCCATATACCGATGTTCCGGCTTTTTTCAAGATCAAATATGGAATAATATATGAAGTTTTTTTTTGTTTCCTCAGTTCACGTCAGTAAATAATTTCAGGTATACGTCAATTCAAGTATACAATAATACATACTAGTAACGTAAAGTCCTAAGCATTATTTATTACGCAAAATGGACCATTTGGTTTCTATGTTTTGTATAGTTTGAAAGACGTCAATCAACGAGTTTTTAGTAAAGTTTAAGATTAGCGATGGAGAAGGTGCAAGGTTTATTTCAATTCAATGCAGACTGTTTGCCGCCTCGGTACAACATTTTATTTTACATCGTTTATTTAAGAGTTTCAATAAAGAAAAATGCGAGTCAAAATGCATCTGGTACGTCTCTGATGTAAACTTCGTTACGCAAAATATTATTTATTTATTTATTAACACTTCGTTGCATATACATAAATATAGTACAATTGACATAATTCAATAAAAAGGAGAGCAACTGGCGGCCTTATCGTTTTCGAGCGATCTCTTCCAGGCAACCACTGTGAGAAGAAAAAAAAAAGTATTAAATTACATAAGGTAGGCAAGAAGTGCAAAAATACATGTATTACATATAGTTGATGAGAAAAAGAAACTAAAAAGGAACAAAAAAAAAACAAAAATATTAGTAGGTATTATTAAAGTTAGGGATACGATGTGGACAGGTAATGTTTGTACAGAAGAAATTTAAAGGAAGATAGAGAAGGAGCTAAGCGAATAGGGACTGGAAGTGAATTCCATAGCCTAACTGCAGAGACCTTAAAGGACTCGCCAAGAAAGGAGGAAATATGTGTTATAATATATGTCACCTGATGTTTTTATATTACAAAAAAAAATATTTATTTTTAGAAAGTAACTCAACATTTATTTACAACACACAAATAAACAATATAATTAAGTGAGGGCAGTGGTGAATCCCAAAAGTAAACAAAATGTATTTAAATAACTTTAATTAAACTATTACAGTTATTGAATTTAATTAAATATGACAATTGAATCGGCCCAAATTGAGGTGCACGATCAATAATCTATATCTTAGACTTATTACTTTTTCTCCTTCCGAGGCCCTTTCATCTTTAACCACTTCATTAAAAACAAAATTATCGTTAACATTTCAAAAATCACATTACATTACATACATCAAATACATTTAAAAATCTAAACATCTCAAACAATATCTTGTTAACCTGTCCTATTCTGATACTGAAAATATTCTTATTGTGCAAAAATAGTTTAAATATAAATGTGTAGAAATCATAATAATATAATTTTTAAAATACCGTTTACTTGTCAAAAGGAAGAGACTGGCTCATAGTATTGTCTTTTATTGACATAACTTTTAGACATAGAAAAACACTTTTTTAACGGATTTGAAGTTATGTTTTATTATAAATTTACAATTATCGGTCGTTAGAAACGTCGGTTAAATTTAATAATAAAACATAACTTCAAATCCGTTAAAAAAGTATTTTTCTAAGAGACTGGCTGCCCACAACACAGGGAATCCTAGTGTGGGGGCCAGTGCACTTTACTTTATCTAAATATCTTGTATATTGTGTGTAATAAAGTTTTTTCTTTCTTTCTTTCTTTCTTACTACATTGAGGATTTGAACGGTCCGATAGGAGGTATCCGATCAAAGCTGGCGATGTCTGTTGTCCGATTCCTTTAAATAATGCTGTTGCTTCAGCGGGGTGCAGGTATTGCTTATGTGGAGCAAACGGGGTGCAATGGATATTAAGTATGAATATTTTTAACCTACATATTAATAATTAAATATTGAAACAACTTTAAAAATTTGGTCACTGGCCATGTACCTTTAACGCTGGCAGCATTTCATCGCTGTATTGCGATACTTATTCGTTGAGCGAGGAAAGCACCAGCTGGGGTCATCGGTACTATCTACCAGGCATTAACATAAATCTTTTATTAGCGCCTGTGCACTTGAACTCCACGGCCCAAGAGTCTACTCAAAAGGGAACAAAATCAAAGTTGGAAAAAAGTCTCTTATAGTATTGTCTTTTATTAACATAACTTTTACACATAATAAAAAAATTTACTCTATTTATTTTATTTATTTTTTTTACCGTGACCACGCACGCACGCTAAATGTAAAGCACGCGAAACGTCGGTAAAATTTAAAATTATGAAAAATAATTATAAATACATAACTTCAATCCGGTAAAAAAATTGTTTTATTAAGTCTCTTATATTTGAGCCGTTTATTATTTATCAATTACATTTGTTTGCCTGTCAAACTAAAATCATGGAGACTATAGCAAATAAATTCTTCAGCTTTGAATAAACATTTAGGGAAGCCAATACCTTATTTTACAGAGTAATAACAATTAACCCATAATAATAAGACGCAACGTGCGACTTTCGCGATGAATCAAGGTTTGAGATATGAGTATTTAATTGCGAAAACAGTGTTTATATTTCATTAATTGATTGAGGTAGCATACAATTTAAAACTATTCGTGTACGAAAATAAAATATGGTTACTTAATTTTAGGTCCGATACAAAAATTAAGTTAATTATTAGGTTTTTAGTAATAAGAAAATAAGCATAATATATCAAATAATGGTAGTACCAAAACAAATATCACATAAAAGGGCTCAAAAAAGGTCATAAGTACTTTTTAACTTTCTTATGGAATTTACTAAAAAGTTTGTTATAAAAGAACTGAGAACCATGACACAGGTATTTTTTACTTAAAAGGAATCCCAAATCTTACTCATTGTAATACATTGTTATAAGGAATAAACACATTTTAATTCATTTATATTTAAGTACACAATTAATGTATCAATCATGTGAAGATTAAATGATTCGTAATCAGCGATTAAACTTCTATCAGGTAGATATGCCGATAAATTGCAATTAGTTTTATAATTACGTGCAAGTTAAGACGTTTGTATTTCTGTTTATTTTGTTATTACAATGTCTATTAGAGCGTTGAGCCCTGAATTAGCTGAGAAAGCTTTAAATGAATTGAACGAGGATCCAAAGAGGACGCCCAGTGACATCCAACACATTAAGGAATGGTTATCGAAGCAGCCACATTTAAGAGCAAGAACAGGTACTTTCTTATAACGTAACACTTCTAGTGGGTTACTACTAATTCAATAGATATCATAGATTCAGATAGAATTTA
Organism: Pieris macdunnoughi; assembly: GCA_905332375.1. NCBI lineage: Eukaryota > Metazoa > Arthropoda > Insecta > Lepidoptera > Pieridae > Pieris > Pieris macdunnoughi. The sequence goes on from CAJOBZ010000002.1 coordinate 6,318,023, forward strand.
GTGTCATGTAAATGATATTACGAAAATATGCTCGATTTCTTAGTAAAGAGGCTAAAAAATATATTAAAATGGACTAAAATATGTATAAAATGTGGAATATATTTATCGCTTTATTCTGTTTTAAATATCTTTTGGATGAATACCACAAAGGAAATGATAAAAAAAGGGTGCGTGTACTTATGTACGCGCGTAAGAAGTTATACTTCTTTGGCATTATTAAAAATAGTTTTTTATTGCATGCAAATAATTAATTACAATTAAATAATCAACGACTGGAAAAGGAGTTTCTCTTACAGTAAGTGTAACATAAATTCTATTATTATTCGAATGTTGTTTTTAAATTATGTCCAATGCTTCCATCTTCCGTGGGCAACTTCATTCTGTTAATTTTGTGTCACGGTGAGCGCGAATCGTAAAATTTCACTCTCATCACTTTTTCATAACGCGCCTAAAGAAGTATAACTTTAAAAATAATCAATTCACTGATTTTTAGACGACCAATGGCTGTTACAATTCTTACGTGGATGCAAGTTCAGTTTGGAGAGAACTAAGGAAAAGATTGATCTATACTACTCAATGCGGACTTTGATTCCTGAATTTTTCAGTATACGCCCGACAGATCAGATTTTTAAAGAGATTATTGGGCTTGGGTATGTTAATGTATGGACAATATAACAGAACATTGTTTACATATGGTTCAATTGTGTATGTCAATTAGTTTTGGATTTTCGATGGAATAATATAATAAAAATTAATTATCATTCTATAATCCTCAACCATTCGTAATTGTTACGAGTCGTAAATCTACCAATTACCATATACATATATACCAGAGAGTTTATAGTTTATGCGCCTTATGTAAATCTACTAGCAAACTGTACTGGCGCAGCTCTGTTTCAACGCTTTCAAAGCTTCAAGGCGTTTATAGACTTTTTTTTCATATCTTTGATAGATTTTGTAACTTTTGTCTTATCATAACTGATGGTTGAGTCTCAAAATATAAGACGTAACTTTAAGTCAAACAAAACAAAATATTTACAATCTAAGATGTTTCCATACAATGTTAGTAATGCAAGTGGACAAAGAACTGGTGCTGATAACAAACACGTGTTTATTGATAATAATTTATTCGCAGGTCATATTTAATTCTACCCAAGTCTAAAGCTTTTGATGGAACTCACGTAACCATCATTCGACCTGGGTCCTACGATGCTAATAAATACAATATAATTGAGGTCTTGGCGGTGTCATCTATTCTAGAAAAGGTAAAATTGTATGTTACCTTTTTTAAAACAGCACGTTAATTAAAATGTATCAAATATAATTATAATAACACCTGGAAAAATGATATACATATGTATAAAATTATACAGGAGAGGGTAACACTAATAGATTTGAAATTTTAAGTCAGTAAACGTGTCACTTTTTTTTTATGGCTCTGGCACGGTTTGTGCATAAGCCAGCGTCAAGTATAAGGTTTTTATAATTCGTGCTTGCCTTAGAAATTCGACCGTGTCCTCCATGTACGGTTTAAGCACTCGCCCGGTACCGCACAACCCTCCCAAAGTTGTTGTTCTCGGCACAAATTTAAATTAAATTATAACTTGCCCTTTAACCGGGAATCGAACCCGGTACCCCTCACCTAGCTACCACTTAATAAGACCGCTAGGCTATGAGGCCCTTAAACGTGTCACTTGGTTTGTAATATTAATTAGAATTTTACAGATAGCATTAGCCGAAGATGACGACTCTGTAATCTGTGGAAGACGTACTATAATCGATTTGAAGGGCGTAACAATGGGACATTTCACCCAAATGACGCCTGTTACTATGAAGAAAATGGTGGCAATTGGACAGGTAAGAGCAAATCATTTTAGAGCTATAAACGATATCATAAATACAATTTTACATATAAATCTAAAAATAATTAACCTAATCGTTTACATAAGTTGCTTGTATTGCTAAAGTAGTTAAAAAAATTGTTAGGTAAACAAGCTTAATGTATGTATGTGTTAATTGTTATATTATAATATATTACTATTACAGGATGCAGCCCCACTCAGATTTAAAGGTGCACATTATATAAATTTACCAGGTGGTTTTGATGTGGTATTCAATGCCATTAGGAGCCTATTGAATGAGAAGAATAAAAGCAGGGTGCGTATCTGAATGTTCCATATTTGGACTTTATTTTATCGCAGTAACGTCTGTCAAATTAAACAATCTCTTAAAAAGAAAAGAAACAGCGAAAGCAAGGAATTTAAATGTACTTAGTATTAAAAAGTGCTTACTTTCAGCTCATTATTCACAATGAAAATTATGAAGAAATGTACAAATACATTCCTCAAGATATTTTACCAGCAGAATACGGCGGCACCGCTGGTACTATTAGTGACATTTCAGGTAATAAAAATCATTATAATGAAATAAAATACTTATTCATGACGTCATCAAGTGATAAAAGTAAAACTATACATTTAATAGCTATATGGTACATATCTTCATTTATCTAATATATAAAATTCACGTGTCACAATGTTCGTTCCCATACTCCTCCGAAACGGCTTGACCGATTCTTATAATTTTTTTTATGCATATTCAGTAAGTCTGAGAATCGGTTACTATCTATCTTTCAAACCCCTAAATGTTGAGGGTGGACCACCCCTAAATTATAATTTTTTAGACAGTTTTTTTTGTTTTATGATACAGCATACAAAAATACATACAACCCTTAATTTTCATCTACCCTCTACGATCAACCCTTAATTTTTATTTCTTAATTAAGAACTTATAACTTGAACTCTGAAGTTTATATAGAGAAAAATCGCAGAAAAACCGAAAAAGTGTTCATTCCGGAAAACCAAACAGTCATAGCAGAGTAACAGGGTAGCATAGCAAAATGTTCCATGTTGGTATGTACTAAAAAGATAGGCTAGGCATTAAGGAGAAACGAAGTACGCGGGGCAGCTAGTAAGATATAAAAATATTAGAATATACTAATCATTTAGATATTAAGAAATAATTTTGATTTATCTTATAAGCATTTGCTATAAAATTATCTTTTACGCCCAAAAAACATATGATTTTTTTAACAGGATATTGGATGAAAAAGGTGGAGGAATATAGTTCATGGCTGGAAGAAGATACGAAGTATGGAACGGATGAGGCCAAGAGGCCGGGAAAACCTAATTCAGCTGCAGACATGTTTGGAGTTGATGGATCTTTCAGAAAGTTAGACTTAGATTAGAACGAATAAGTGGCGATTGTATAAAAGATATTGATGTAAATTATGTCTGCTTCTATGTTGTTGGTAAAATTAAAAAATTGTATATTATTTTATGTCCACTCAATATAATTGCTACTGCTTCACCGCTAATGTATTGATTTGAGGTAGCCAATATGATTTCCTAAGTATGTAGTGCAAGGTAAGACAGAAGATAAGTATAATTAACCATTTTTTGCCGATGAGTAGGGATGCCTACAAATTGAAATTTAATGACGTGGAATAAGTGATACATGTATCTTATGTTCCATAATAAACATATTTTTTTTTTTTTTTGCACTCGGGGCCTTTTCGCTTGCACGAAAGTACTCGAGACGATTTTGTCCAAATAAGGTAAACATTTTACAGGTTCTTTAAAAATAATTTTAAACAAATAAACGTATATTTATAATAAAATATCCATAGTTTATCCATTTATGTGTCCAAACAATAAACTTTGATATATGTTACACTCTGTAATTGGTTTTGGTGTGATATTTAATAATATAATAATTGTGAAGATCAAGGACATCATGGAGACAAGTGCGTGAGGCGTGGTCAGTCTTGTTCTGTTGTATATAAACTAGAGCAATAGTATAATAATGAAATTCATATTACAAAATGAGTAACTATTTTTAAAATATTTAGATGTTCTTTTTATAACCATACAATACGAGCGAGATGTTAAAAGGTTAAAGCCGATCGTCCCCCGCCAACTAAACTAAGTTAGTTTAGCTTAGCTCGCATAGTTGATCCCGATTTTAAAGCCGATCGTCCCCCGCCAACTAAACTAAGTGAGTTTACTCAGCGAACTAAACTGTGCACACGTATAAAAAACTGGCTTAACTATGCGAGCTAAGCTAAACTAACTTAGTTTAGCCGGCGGTGGACGATCGGGTTAAAGGTTGGAGGACTCAGTTTCCACACTTAGACTCTCACTAAGTCCGTTATGCGTCAAGGCTAACTAGCTAGCTGCTTCCAGAAGCACAGGAGTCGCCTGGGCACTTCGCAGGCTTCACAGGCATGATGTTGGAGTTATGTAGATCTTTGGCGAATGCAGGTTCGCACTTCGAGAAGGGCAAGGAAATGAGCGGTTACTAGCCAGCCGGCATCATTCCGGAACCTCTCCTCGCAAGCTCGTCAGCATCATTGCGGAGAGATCCACTGTGTCCTTTTATCCACCCTGTTTGTCAGGGTTATTGCCTCCAGTGCATTGTGACACTTCGGTATCAGTTTGTTGTTTGTCTCTGACCGTTTCGGTTAGAGCGATACATTCACATTGAAATCCGTCTGCGTGTGCCTAGTGCTGAGATCAAGAGAAAATATGACAGCGCCGGCCGGAGCCAGATGTTTTATTGTATGGAATTAGAAAACTCCATTGAGTTCCAAGGGTTCGGACTACCTTCGGGATAGAGATCCTGAACTTTGAAGGAAGAAACCTAAGAGATTTTGAACAGGATAGAAGTAACATAATATACATATAACGAATAATAATGTGACATGACTATAGTAGATAAAAATTAATAAAGGCGCGGTATATGTCGCGGTAATAATTTTCACGTGTTATCAATCTAAATGTAGCTGATTACATGATTAAATCGAAGATTCCTAAATCATTCGTTAACTGATACGTGTACGAGCAGTGTCAATTGATTCAATATGAATATACGTCCTCTGTCTCCCGAATTGGCAGAAAAAGCTCGCTTAGAGCTCAATGAAGACCCGAAGAGAATACAAAGTGATATAGAACACATTAAGGAATGGATTGCTAAGCAACCCCATTTACGAGCAAGAACAGGTAATTCATATTTTATAACAGACATCATATATTCCTTGAAACTAAAGTCTATTAATTGTCCAATTGTGTATGCGTCTCTTTCTGACATTTGTGTTAACGGTGTGATGAAGAGAGACAGACCAGTAATAAATGTATGATCTCGTTTAATGACGCTCGTCTCTCTCATAAGACTTAGTATAAATAAAGAATATGGTATTTTGAATTCAATACTTAACATGTATGTTTAAAAGTGCTTGTTTTTTATATAATTCATTTTAACAACCTGAAAGGTAAATTTTTATTATTTTTATTTTACATTTTGGAGATTTAACCGCAATTAACTTTACAGATGACCAATGGCTTTTAACATTTTTACGGGGTTGTAAATATAGTTTAGAAAGAACTAAAGAGAAGATAGATCTTTATTACTCTTTTCGGACGTTGGCGCCTGAAATGTTTTTGCAAAGAAAACACACTGATACTGTATTTCAAGAAATTCTAGCTTCAGGGTACGTACCTACGATTTGTTAATAATAATATATCCCATAGTGTTGGATATAACAGTTTTTATATTGTTAATTATTTATTATATTTTGTTTGTAAAGTCGTTACTATTTATGTAGTAAGTAATGCATTATAATTTATTTTATCAAGATTTTTTTTTAAGATCCTGCCTTGTTCTGCCGAAGAAAGCTTCGCCGGTTGCTCAAAGTGTCCTCATTGGCAGACCTGGAGTTCTTGACACTGAAAAATACAAAGTTACAGACTTTATGGCCGTTACTAATGTGATGCAGAAGGTATGTATAGGTTAACATATAGTATGATATATATACTCGATATCTTATGTTCTTTATAGGTTCATAAGAAAGCGTAGGATTATACCGTATGACTTCTTGATATGAGCTAATAATAGAAATGTAGTAGGAGACATGAGTAACTCATATCTTTTTTCCAGCAACAAAAAGCCTTGTTGCCTACAAGCAAAACTGAAAAGCCCGTCTGATTTTCGGAGGAACAATATATGTTTCGGATTGATAGGTTCTGCTTATCACTACGCTCACTACACAATTGTTATGGGGCCTAAATAGCAATGCTATTATAGCATAGAATTTAATCTTTTTCAGATAATGTTGCTAGAAGACGACAATACAGTAGTAGCGGGTGCACGATTTGTAATGGACTTTGAAAATGTTAACATGGCATTCTTCTTTCAAATGACTCCAACGTTAATGAAGAAAATGTCTGTCTACTCCCAGGTACATGTTTTCACTTAATATACCTAAAATTAGTATGCTGAGATATTACTTTTCATCAAATAATCTTACTGGATTTAAGAACATGAATCAAAGGTCACATCAGCAGCTCATACGTAGACCAGTCTATCTGCCAAACGTATAGTCATTAGGAGAACTACATCAACCTACTAAACTTGGCTTATTAAGTAATTGTTTGCTTTTGATTGACAAAGTTTATTTAGTATTATTTCATTTTTCAGGAAGCGGTCCCACTGCGGTTTAAAGGTGGCCATTATATTAACGTGGGAAGTGGCTTTGAGACAATTTATAATATGATGAAGAGATTCTTGAACGAGAAAACTAAGAGCAGGGTAATGCCATTTTTAATTTAATTACAAAATAAAATTAAGGTCTTTAAACGACATTCCACAATTCTCTCAATAGCTTCTTAAAGTTAAAAAATATTCGAGGCATAGTAGAAGCCGTCAATGCTTTTCTACAATAACTAATTTTAAATTACTAATTAGGAATGATGAGTGATATCTTCTTACAGTTGCACGTTCATAACAAAAACTATGAAGAGATGTATCAACATATACCAAAAGAAATTTTGCCTGTTGAATATGGTGGCAGCGGTGGTACCATCGCTGAAATAGTTGGTAAGCATCTCATGGAGCAGATTTTGGTATCAGTGAAGTTTTTAAAAGCTGGAAACTGTACTTTGGAACCCGGCTGTGTAACAATGTATTTTTTCTATGTACCTATAGGTATGAAAATATCGTCGTGAGAAACCTGGTCAAAACGTTGATAGTCTGTAGTCTAACATTATTATGGGCGCCTCATGTTCCATCGGCCATTTTCAGAGAAAATAATATCTTTAATGAAAATATTATCACATATTTATACACGTATAATTTTAATAACGCTTCGACTTGTTTTAAATGTTGTAACGTTTATTATTTAGACATTCGAATTGGGTGGTTAACTTTTAATCCATTTTTTAGAATATTGGCAGAAAAAGATAGCTGAATACAGCGACTGGTTGGAGGAAGACTTGCAGTTTGGAACTGACGAGTCCAAACGTCCTGGAAAACCGAAATCGGCAGAGGAAATGTTTGGCCTCGATGGCTCATTCAGACAATTGGAGTTTGACTAAAGGACATATATATCCTTTCTATTTATATGCTCAACGCATTTGCATTACTACGGATCGAAGTATTAATAAATAATTCAAAACATATGTCTGTATTTATAGTTTTATTACTAGTGGTTAAGCGTGTGATGGTTGACCCTGAGGTCTCTATATATATATATATTTCTATGTAAGCAATAAACAATCGCTTATACGGTGAAATAATATAGTAGGGATGTAATTTGTAGGCAGGTGCCTATCAAGAAAAATCTATAAAACCGATGCAGAAGTTAAGTTCCATAGAGGGCTGTGACGCCGATTAATATAAACAAAAGCAAATAACTCATTTTATTTATACCTTTATCGGAACGGGAACGGCAGATATTATTTTTAGTGATGCGATGATGGCAAAAGAGCATTGGAATTTTTATATTCGAACTAGTATGCTCCGGTATTATAGTGTGCTGGTTCTCGTAATTCAGCAGCTCAAACCTTAATTTTTAACTTGGTAAGAGCATTACATCTTTATGACTTAGGCGATAAATGTTACATTCGTGTAACCTGCCTTGTATACAAAGGTTGTTGGACTCTAGCTATTTTTAAATTGCCGCTATTTAGACAATCCTTGAAATCATCACGAAGCTACAAGTATATAAAGAAGATTTTAATAAAAGCAATACTGTGACGTCATTATTTCCATTACTGAGCTGGGTCACGCCGGCCGTATTAAACCCCTTTTTACTTACTTCTTTTAAGTAAGAAAGTCAGCATGGAATGATAGTATGAGGATATCTTATCGGAGACAAAGACTAATTATACCTACAGATTATAATTTGTGCCAGCCATACATTAAAAACAAACAAAGTAATTGTATTCGTACGACTAACGGTCCGCTTCGGTTTCGCATGGGTAGCTATGTAGATATATATTTGTGATATCTAAGGTTATAATATAAAGTATTTTTTTAATCAAATCATATCAGCGTTGTTATTTAAATGGTGATAGCGTGGTCATATTTGCGAGTGCTCTAACCCCAATGTAGCACATTTCTGCGGCATTTGATTAACTTCCTACGGCCACGAACTCGCAACGATATTTGTTTCGCTAGGAAACGAACCCAAGATCTGGGTTATGTGCGTAAACAACTAAGCCACAACGTCACAACTAAGTCGAGGAATGTATGTATAGGGAAATATAAATTTAAGTTCAATTAAGTAGTTTTTAAATCAAGTCAAACAAACAGAATAAATGTTAACATTTATTCATCGACAAATCTGTCCTACTTTTTACACAACACACTATGGCGCGGAGCGTGACGCAGCGTTGCCTTCGAGAATGGGTTCAATGGTAATAAACAGCAATTATTGTACTAATAGCACGTGTAACAATATTAATATTGAGTTGAGTTTAGAGCTAAGAAGATTAATCTGAAGTCTGATTCCTATAAAGTAGTATAAATGTCAGCTAAAATGATAATTTCTTACCTATAACTCGCCTATTACATGAGTGGAGATTGTGAAATCTTACAGTCAGTCACCGGTTTGACGACAAACAAAGAGCCGCGTGTGCGTGTTAAATATAAATAAAAATATTTGAAATTATTGGCTTTCTTATATTACTTGAGCCAAAACATTTGTTTTGGTTGGATTTGTATTGAAAGTAACAAAGCAAGATCTGAAAAAGGTAAGATTTAATGTTGTTTATTTTTTTATCACGTTAATAAGGTAAATAGAGGTAATATTAGTAACAAAGTAGTTAATACATTAAAACAGATTTAAATGAATGGGTTTTAACTAATATTAACGCAGCATTATTAAGGTTGATGATTTTTTATTTTATATAGGTATAATAAATTGACAAGTTTAAAATGTCTATAAATATATTATTTAATTTAATGATTAGTTAATATAAAAGTATTTATTTCCACTTTTTTATGTTAACAACTTTTCAATGTCTTTGTCCTTAAATTAGGTAACATTGGCATTACTAAACGCCTGATGGTTTTTGTTTACCTATAATTAAGAAAACAAATAAAATATATTTCACCTGGTAAGTAAAATCTTTTATATCATTATTCTACTTAAAATAAAACTCTACTAATGAAATTATATTTTCTTGGATTAAGATCTATCATTAAAATTAAGTGCAAAATAAAATGAAAAGAATGACCCAACTGAAACTAAAAAAAATCAATAAGAAAGGTTTTTCTATTATTTACAAACTTCCATATGGAGTGATCAACTTTTATACTCTTTTTAAATACGTTTGTATGACGCGTAATTTTCTTTTATAAAAAATGAATACATATATTCATTTTTTATAATAGTACTATTAAAATATGCGCCTAAAATATACTTTATAGCAAACTTTATGACTTGGAAGTAGCGGTCGAGACATTATTTCGATAATGCTTAAAAGTAGAAAACTTTTGTTTTATAATTTTTTTATTTTCCCCTTTTTATTTTTTTTCTTTCTATTTAATTTCTAATTTTTTCCCCTCTTTATTTTTTCTACTAAATAATTTTCCTTACTATAAAAAAATATAAAACAATTAGGTTCTAAACCCCCTCTTTTTCCTAATATTCACTCTATACCTGTGTTATTTTTAAATCGAAGAATTCAACGAAGGTCTAATTAGTTGTTTTAGATGAATTTGAATATATTTTATTTTAAACCTAGAAGAGTAAGGGACAAATTTATTTCCTGTAAAGGTCATTTTAATGTTATTAAATTTATAAAATGTAACACCGCTAAGTTCTATTGTACAGAGATAGCATATTAAATTTTTAAGTCGTATGGTGTCTATGTGAAAATCCTCTCTATGAAACTAGGTGTCCTAAAGATTTTCAATGCTTTCAACCATTGCAATGATGCATATAGTGGATTCCATACCAAACTAACATACTGCCAAAGCTTTAAAAATTGTTTTAGGTACACCAAAACAATCCGCATTCCGTTTAAAAATCCAAGCATTCCGGATGGGTGATATTTATTGACTATTAAACGTAATTTTTGTATTCTTTTCTTTTATGTTTTTTTTTTTGTGTATTTTTGAAAACTTATTTATATTAGGATCATACCATTTAAAGATTTTATACCATTAAGGTCACTTTAACTAGAGCAGCATCACAACATGTTAATAACTTTATAAATTTTTAAATCATCAGCGAAGAGATACACTTTACAGTGCTTTATATGATTCTTAACGTCGTTTACAAATAGTAAGAATAGCAACGGTCCCAAATGAGATCCTTGCGGAACACCAGATCGCGCAATATAGGGAGAGACTCAGCGCCTCCAAAACTACTGACTGAGGCCTGTGGATAGGACCTCCGTTGCTTCCTCCCATCCTCCCACTCTATATAACCTGATGACTTTGTCAAAGTTGAGTTATATGGATCATCTGGCTATTTTTGAATGTTTCAGTAACAAAAGACATTTTTTTTAATGGAAAATAAAATGATACTAATTTCGTATTATTTGTATTAATTATTTTATACGTAGTGTACTTGATAACAAACACATGTATTATGCAACTTTGTTGCAGTTTATGTGATAAAATCAAGTTTTAAAGATAACACAGTGATAGTACATATAAGGAAATACTTTTCAGGCGGTAGACAACACTAATGATGTATGATAATTAGCCTGAAAATGTCGTTAAGACAACTTCATCCTCTGTTGGCGGCGAAAGCCAGAGAGGAGTTGAACGAAGAACCAACGCGTATCGAAGAATGTTTAAGATTGTTAAAGGAATGGATTGCAGTGCAACCGCATTTGAAAGTCAGAACAGGTAACATAATATATTCTTACATGGCAATCTGTTGTTAAAAATATATCCAGTGGCCTTTTTGTTGGATGGTCTCCTCTAGTTCTTCAACTGGAAATTCTTAAAATGTTTTCAATATAAGGAAATTCACGTTAGTTCACCTACAACAAAATTGTTTTCAAATTCGAAAAACCTAACTGTAAATAATGTCATGCTTTATAACGCGTGGAAATTATGTTTCTTGTTAACTATATATGGGTATATTACTAATAGGCGTCGAATTTCCTTTCAGATGACCAATGGCTTGTGGCGTTTTTACGTGGATGTAAATATAACTTAGATAAGACGAAAACAAAAATAGATTTGTACTACACGTTAAGGACAACGGCACCGGAAGTATATTGTATTAAATATTCAGAACCAAAGATCTATAGAATATTAGAAACTGGGTATGATATACCGCCTTTATGGAAATTTCTTCGAATAATTATGACGAGAAATTATTTGTAATAATGTATTCGTATGCGTATGCCCTATGTATGCGTTTTGAGTATACGCAAGTCCCAAAATCGATACAATATGTACGCATTGGGTGTTAATAAATTTTAATGATATTTAAATCCTACTAATATTATAAATGCGAAAGTTGTAAGTATGAATGGATGTTTGTTACTCTTTCACGTAAAAACTATTAAATGGATTTTAATGAAACTTATCAATAATATAGCTTATACATCAGAATAACACATAGGCTACAATTTATAAAGATATTGTGTGAATTGTCCAAAACATGAAGTAAGTAGAAAAAAAACAACCATCTGCGAGTTATTTTGGCGTGCGCTGCCAAAACTGCTAGAGTTACACATATGTAATGTATGATGGAAATGTTTATCTTAATAATCTTAAAAGCCCGCCACAGGATACATTTATGTCTTATTTGTAAGCCATTATAGCCAAAATAGTGAACCATAACTACAATAAAAATTTATAATTTATTTCTAATGCAAATTTGGTAGTAATAAATTGACTCCTAAATTCTTAAAGAAGATAAAATATCTTTTTCACACTTCAACATTTGGACAAATATTATTTTAATCCTGCGCTGAATGACGAATTCGCGGGCACCAGCTAGTTAATAATAATTTAATTCTATGAGAGCTATTTGACCTTATGGAGTTTGTAGAAGATGATACCTAGAAAAATCTGATAATATATATACGTACCCGTAGCCTTTATTTACCATCGCCAAGAAGTAAAAATAACAAAACGTTCAGTAGCTATCCGAGGATTACATTTAAATTATTCTTATTGTTTTAACTTTTTTCAGGGCAATTCTGACAATGCCTAAGACCAAAGGACCAGCAGACCCCCGTGTAATACTCTTAAGACCAGGATGGTGTAATCCATCAGACTTCACTTTTATGGAAGTGATGGCAGTTATGTTATTTCAACACCAGGTACCTTTAATTTTATATATGTATTTACTAGCTGCCCCCGCCAACTTCGTTTCCCCTTAATGCCTAGCCTACCTTTTTAGTACATACCAACATGGAACATTATGCTATGCTACCCCAGAGACTGTTCGGTTTCGAAAAACTTTTAGTGATTTTTCTCTATATAAACCTCAGAGTTCAAGTTTTAAGTTCTTAACTAACAAATAAAAATTGGGGTAGATGATAATTAAGGGTTGTATGTATTTCTGTATGCATGTAAAAATATAAAAAAAAGAATTGTCTAAAACATAAAAAAAATGGGTTTTGGGGTGGACACCCCTTGTCACTTAGGGGTTTGAAAGATACAGAGCGATTCTCAGACTTACTAAATATGCATAAAAATTCATAAGAATCGGTCGAGCCGTTTCGGAGGAGTATGGGAACGAGCTTAATATATAAAATTCTCGTGTCACAATGACACATGCATGAATTTTATATATTAGATTATTATAACATATCTTAACTCAAAACCACCATATTAAACAGATCCCACTAACAACTCATGGTAATAACACCCTATTGTTTCTCTTTACGTTAAAAATAATAATGGAACCATATCGTGTGACCTGAATGGATAATTTAAAGGAGGGACCGAGTTTATTGCCAGTTCTTCTTTCCGTTCTACTTGATTTGAGAACTGGCAGTAAATGTCAATTTAGAACCAATATTTTTTTACTGACCTTTATAAGTGTTTATTAATTTCCCAAAAAATTTTTATTTAAATTACAAATCAAACCTAAAATCTGAAAATTTTGAGATTTTAGACCAAGCTAAAAAAAAACCAATAATAATTTATCAGATATCATACATGGAAGACGATAACTTGACAGTGGCAGGGATGGTGAACGTGGTTGACTTGAAGGGGACCTCGCTATCGCACATTAGACAAATATCAATATTTGAGATAAGAAAATTGATAACAGTCACTCAGGTAATGTATAGCTGTAATATTTTAGATATTCCTTGTAAACAATTCACTACTATTGTCTATAGCCCTATAAATTATACAACATAAGTCACTGATGGAAGTATTTGTTCTGAGAATCGAATTTAATAAAAAAGCAGCACTTCTCAGAAACTAAAACCTTCTTAGAATTATTATACCCAACTGACTGACTGGATGCGATTGACTCCGCACATACATATGTTGATCCGTTTATTTTTCCTCTCTATGGTTATACAAAAAGTTTGAAATTCATATCGGTAAAACTTTGTTCTAGAATTAGAGTTGCCAAATTTCACTGTTTTATTTGACTAGTACGCAAAATCAATGATATATGCTTGTGTCACGTGGCCCGCTTATCATTGCGGCAAGCTCGCAAAGTGTACATTACCCATACCTCGTGGTTAATTAATTTCAGGACGCTGCAACTACGCGGATGAAGGGTGTCCACATTCTCAATACTATGTATTTCTTCGAAACCTGTTTTAATTTGGTCAAGCGTTTTCTCAACGATAAAATCAGAAAAAGGGTAATTAAAAAATTATATAGGAAATTAACTAAGAATCTAAAATGTTTTAAGTGTTAATGAACGTCAACATTTAAAACATAAAAAACTTTATTTCAAAATGTGTAAAACTAAAATACAGTTTCAGATACACAACAAAAACTATGAGGAATTCTATAAGTGTGTGCCACGAGAAGTCTTGCCTGTTGAGTACGGTGGAGAGGGTGGCACCACGAGAGAGATTATAGGTAGTGAAATGAATTAGTTTGAATAGATGAACTGAACTATATTATTCTAATTAAATAGAATTAATAATTCTGAGAAAGACTATTGAGAGGAGCCAAAATTATCAAAAATAACTGATCAACAAACCCTTCACTAAGTTTCACGGTAAAAATTTTTTTAAAAAAAGGGTGCGTGTACTTATGTACGCGCGTAAGAAGTTATACTTCTTTGGTATTATTATAAATAGTTTTTGATTGCATGCAAATAATTATAATTAAATAATCAAAGACTGGAAAAGGAGTCATTATAGTCAATAAAGTTTAGTTTACATTTGAAAAATTAAATAAATAAATATTATTATTCTCGTACATTAAGTGTAACATAAATTCTATTATTATTCGAATGTTGTTTTTAAATTATGTCCAATACCGTAGCATCTTCCGTGGGCAACCACGTTAATTTTGTGTCACGGTGCGCGCGCATCGTAAAATTTCACTCTCATCAATTTTTCATAACGCGCCTATAGAAGTATAACTACAAAAAATAGTTATGGACGCATATTTGCCCAAGCAATATGTAAGGCGTTTTAAAACTTGTATACAACACTAAAGCTACGGATTACATCTCTTTACAGATATTATTGTGTTCGTTATTATTACGGTTCGTATATAAATATAATATACAAGTTCCATTGAATGACAACTGATGTAAGCTTATAAATATTACCGTAATGCTATATGACATTGTGTACATAAAATAGATATTTTTACTTTTTTTTAAGGTCTACCTATTATATTTGAAATGTAATTTACAGATTACTGGAAAAGAAAATTTAGAGAGTACGAAGGTTGGTTACGTGAAGATTTTGAATACAAATCGGACGAATCCCAGCGACGGAGAAGATAACATTAACTTGTAGCTGTAACTTGTACTTATTGGTTTAAAAGTCAAATAAATTTTGACATATTTTGTAATTATGTAATTATATTTATATATATAGCATTATAATATTTTATTCCTTTTTAATTGATATCAAGTCCCAATACATTATGGTGAAATTATTAAACTAGTTTTCGTATAGGCATTTTTTTAAATCAAATTGTGGCAAATATATAAATACGATTACGACAAGCATTCATTACAAAAATTCAACCTTTAGACTAAAGCGGGCCATAGACGGACCGCATGTTGCAGCCGATACCGACTGCTCTAAGCGGTCGCCGCACGGCGATGTGCAGTTTCCATACTAAATTCATATTCGCAATACACGGACCGCTCGAGCAGTTCCTGAGCAAACCGCATGTTGCAGTCGGTCTTGACTATGGCCCGCTTTACATGAAAAATTTAAATATTTATAACTAAATCGTTCTATACGGTTGTTAGACAGCAATTTTTATATTTCAATTTTGTAAAAATTCCAAACAAAGCACTCAAACCGATCGAAGACGTTTAACAAAAATACACTTATTCATTTTGATTGTTGAATTTTAAATTATAAAACAGTACCGATCTTACCAATGGGCCAGACGGAGAATGGGGTTGATTGAATTTTTTCTTTGCATTTCTCACTTTATGTTTTCATAGTGGATAGACATAGTAGAATGGTTCACTGACTTTCTAAAGACTATTCATGAAAAATTTCGATAATCATCTTCATCAACAATCTTATTTGGTCTTCGAGTTACAAAATACAATCTACAACATAACACATGTCGTTTTCTCTAATAAAAAAAAAATTTCAACGTCTTCAAAAAGATAATTTATAAAGCAATCTATACAATAATATATAATTTACTTCCAAATGAACGTGGCTTTATTAATAAACGTTCTACGATAACTAACTTAACCGTGTTCACGAACCATGTACTACAAAGAATGGATGGTGGTGCACAGGTTGATGTAATCTACACAGAATTTGAGAAAGATTTTGTATAGAGTTGATCACTATCTTATTGCATAAGGTCTAACTCTAGAGTTACATGTATACCTACATCGGTGGTTCTGGTCATATAATAATGCAATCGAAGACAGGGAGGTGCAATTGGCAGTGCCAGAAGTGAAGTTCATACGAGTTCTGGAGTTCCTCAAGGATCAATGTTAGGTCCCCTGTTATACAATGCATATCTTTATGACATAAATAGTATTAACAATTATAATTACCTTATGTTCGGTGATAATAAAAATAAACTTAAAAATAAACAAAGAAGATGGCTGACAAAATGTCAGACTTACACCTTTATATGTGTGTAATGACGTATAATGAACATTTTGACACAATAGTTGACAAAGCCTATAAGCTGCTTGGTTTTGTAAAACGTGGTAATGAACATTTTCATGATGTCAACTGTATCAAAGTGCTGTACAATAAATATTATACATATGTTAGAAGTATTCTTGAATATGGTTGCTCGGTTTGGTCACCTAGTTAGTACTTACACAAAAAAAAATCAAAAGATTCAATACGACTTTATAAACATCTTCTCCTTTAAGACTTATTATTTTGTACAACTTCTAAAAATGTTTGCGACATCAATTTTTATAAATATTTTTATATTTGTAATGCGAAACTATTTTTAAAAACATGTTACGAGTCAGTGGCGTAACAATACCATCTGGGGCCCATGGCAAATGCTTTTGATGGGGCCCCATCAGTAAAAATCCTCACGTTGTACTCAGTTTTATTTTATTATCTTTGAGATTTTCAGCGTACTATACGTATATGTCCCACTAATAGCCATAGGCCTCCTCTGTTAGGCGGGAGGGAATGGTCTGTAGTCCCCACGCTAGCCCATTGCCTATTGGAGACTTCACATTCATCCATAGAACATAATATCTTTTGGGCAGGGGCCCTCTTGGGTCGGGGGCCCGTGGAATTTTGCCAGCCCCCATACGCCACTGTTATACTAAATTGTTAGTTACATCAGTTAATTATGAAGAGGAGATATTAAATAACTTCGAAGGCTTTCAATAGCTTCGCAAGTAAATACTCCTTAAGTACCTACTACGCATGCACAAGTCTTAAATTAAAGCGGTTCAAACTTCAAATCGTAGAACTTCAGCTAGTTAGTACTCAAATCGACGCGGAACTAGGGAACTTTATCTGCCATAAGGAGGTCATGTTTATAATTAACAGATGTAATAAATTGCACGCATTATGCTGTAGTATTCAATGTCAATGAAAAGTAAACGGGAACAACAAATAAACAATAAAATATATAAATAGGTACTTGACGTGAAAATATACCTTGCTGTCGGAGAACTGTCTTACTTACAGTAATTGTCTTTGGTAAAAGGTGGCACAAATTCAAGGTCAAATCAAGGCCATAGAAACCTAAAGTAAATCACCAACGCTCCATTAGACAACGCGTTGTTGTAAATATTATGTATAGGTATAGCTCGAAAACGAGTCGGTGATAAGCTGATAACCATTCAGTTACTTCGACACCTGATATTGCTCTGACGTTTTTAATGGTACTATTAATGCATACAGTTTATTGCAGTGATAATATCTTTATCATTTCGGGTTAATCGTGTCAGTAAATAGCGCGTGTTAAGGAAAATTGTAAATGTGAATTTTATTGATAGTCTATTACACGAAGGACGTAATTCGTATTTTGTAGTTCTTGGTAAGTGCTATTGTAATTAAGATCACAGTATAATTAATATGTAGGTTAGACAAAACTGTAGCTAAACAAAAACTGCCTAACTGACCATAATCATGGAGATAGGTATTATCAAAATAAAGTTATTGGATATTATTATAAATTCGTGCTATTGATATATTTTTTAATATGCTAAATATTATATTAAGAAAAGAAAAGGTATTTAAGAATTATAACAGGGGCATGGATTAGAGAGGAGATTAAATAAAATATTCGATCGATTTTTGTTTATTAAATACCTTTTCCATTTTTTTTCCCCCCCCCCCCCCCCCCCCCCCCCCCCCCCCCCCCCCCCCCCCCCCCAATTCCCCCCCCCCCCCCCCTAATACTATACCTAGTCTTGCCATAAATACTAAACAAAGAAAACATATTTTTTTTCTATTGCAAATAACATTTATTACATGCTTCAAGTCCTAACTCATCTTTTAAAATACGCGACATGGTTTCTTCGAATTCTTTCCCTTACTGCTTTGACCACCTTTTTCGTACGAACACTACGTGGACGGCCAGATCTTTTTTTGTCACAAACAGAGTAGGTCTTATTGTACCGGTACACAAATACATATTTTAATAATACCAAGCGTACGGAGAGTCTTAAAAATTGCATTTGGCTCCATACCTACTTTGTTTAATGCAATCTCAGCGATTCGGTTCTCTTTATCACCCCACTCCATTTTAATATCACAAAATATTGTACAATGTATTGGCGCCAAAATGAGAATACTCAATAAACAATCATATAAAAATGACAGATTCCAAATTCAAATATAATATTTTGTTTATTTTTAATTGTAACAGTATTTATGGCCAGACTAAGTACATTAGATAGTAGACAATACATTTTAATTACATTAAATAAATTTAATGCACAGGAAATCTGTCTTCATATCAATACATAACCAATTGTGCCCTACTTTTAAAAAAACTAAATCAATCTTATACAAACACAATAACGTGTCTCTATTCATCACGGCATAAATTCTTTTTTAAACCGTGCACTTCATTGTCACCTGTGAATTTTTATTAAAACAGATTTACAATTAAATAAGTTTTTATGGAGCTTTTCACACTCCAGAGGGAAATGACGCAGATAAATTTGCCAAAAATGCTGTTAAAAACATGTATAAAAACTTCCCAAACAACCATTAAATATCACATAAGTTATTGTAATATATTCTGAGATTATATAAATAAACTCAATTCTTGTCCTAACTGAAGTATAAGAAGTCAGAAGACTGAAGTAAAATTAAATGGGATAAGCAAACTTTACAAATATTAATATTTTTCTCATAGGTATGGCGAAAATTCGAGAATTGACCCCTGAATTGGCTGAAATCGCCAAAAAAGAATTGAATGAAAACCCAAAACGAACCGCAAACGACATTCAGCATCTCAAAGATTGGCTCGCTAAAGAACCACATCTAAGGGCTAGAACAGGTACACCATGAACTCCTTTTATAAATTAGGTCAATAAATTGTTTTATTACTAATGAAACTTGCACAAAAATTAGGACAAAAGATCTTGAAGTTTCTTAATTCTTAACGTGAACATAAACACACAATCGATTACCAGTCATATTAAAACCATTTTTTAATAGCGATTTATCAATTGACTTTCAAACTTTAAAACGTTTACAAAAGAAGCGCAAAAGGATCGAAATTGGTGGAAAATTTAGATAAAAAAAAAAAAGGAAACCTTTAACGCGTGTTGTGCGCCAGATGTTATAGATTACAGCTCGACCACGATACGCACAGTTCACGATCCAGAAATTGGCTACAGAGCTCATTACTCTATAATAATTATTTCTAATGTGTGTTTTAGATGATCAATGGCTTGTAGCTTTACTACGAGGATGTAAGTTTAGCTTGGAAAGAGTCAAAGAGAAGTTAGATTTGTATTACACACTTCGGACAACTGCAGCCGATGTGACACTTCGGCGTAAGCCAACGGAGCCGGAATTTCTGGAATTCCTAAGACTCGGGTAAATTTACTACTTTAAAAAAATATATTTTTATATGAAGATTAACACTTGAATCATTCTTGTTAATTGCGCAAAAATAACATTACATTTTTAAATTAATATCATGCAAGAATGGTTTTTGTAGGTGATGCTGGTAAAAATGCTTTTGTGAAAAGTAGTTATTTCGATATGTGGAAAAGCAATCATTATGCTATAATGTATAAAAAAATTTAATTGACTGCCAGTTTTTGACTACTCGTGTTTTGTTACAAAAATGCTGTGGCCAAATTGTGAATATACAACTTGATTCTTGTTAAAGTGTCCCTAAAGTTTACTCATATTTTATATATACTGTTATATATATATACTGATATAGTAATATACTATATAACATTAATAATTAATTATTTCCAATGCACAAAAAACAAGAACAATAAAAACAATAACTAACCTTAAAATATAAAAACTAAAATATATTATTAAAAGGAGTCCCTTTAGGAACTCTAATTAAATAATTATTTAATTTCTTGTTAACTCATATTTTACTCAGTCATGGTAATTTTTTTAATTTCCAGAACATGTCTTATTTTGCCAAAGTCAAGCAAACTTCACCCTCGCGCTATTTTGATCCGTGCTGGGAGATTTGACATAAACAAATACGATGTTACGGATATTATGTGTATCTTATATTACTTGGTTCAGGTACACTACTTTTTGTTATTTAATAATATGAATAATTCCAGTAACACGATACGAACAGATTTGGTTAGAAGTAACATAATATATACCACATTTTAAGTGTTTCATTTACCAATTTATGAATAGTAAATAATGGTAAAAATGTTTTATCATTTAGAATACTTAGAAGAAAGATAGTAGTAGTAATAAGACAGTTATTAAAATTATTAATAGTAAAAGGTAAGATCTGTTAGGAACATCCTATGCCGAAATGAGTTCAGCTAGAAACTGTCAAAAGAAAGAGCATCTCTAGTCCCACCACGTTAGTCTTTCCGTTTTACCAATAACGATCAAACGAACGAAGCAAAACTTGAATTTGGTATTATTCTTGCGGTCTCGAAATACATATCATTCAAATATGGCTTCGTTTCTTTAGTGTTGTTTACCGCTCAGACATTTAATCCTCTTATTATGATAATTAGGAATATGTTAATCATGTAAAGTTAAATTGAACAATTGAAAAATTTTGCGTTTTATTGCTTCCGGAGTCGGCGTTGAAAATTAACTCGTTTCAATTTTACGTATTTTTTTAAATTTAATTAATCATAAGATTTTTGTTTTCAGTAAGGCTAGCAGACTTTGAATACTAAATAATTATTTACCTATGTGGAGCTTTTCCATGATACATGTCTTATATTGCAAGCAATTTAGGTCATTAGCTTTAAGCACTGGCCCTACCTTAAGGCGCCAGCTATTTTTTCAGATCCACTCTGGGAGATTTGACAGTGAAAAAACAAATACGATGTTACGGAGGGATTTTATTTGCTAAAATGTGTATCTTCTATATTACTTGGTTCAGGGTACACTACTTTTTATTATTTAATAATATGAATAATTCCAGTAAACACCCGATACGAACAGATTTTGGTTAGAAGTTTCTGTTAAAAAACATAATATATACACACATTTTAAGTGTTTCGATTTAGAATACAGTAGTAAGACAGTTATTAAAATTATTTAATAGTAAAAGGTAAGATCTGTTAGGAACATCCTATGCCGAAATGAGTTCAGCTAGAAACTGTCAAAAGAAAGAGCATCTCTAGTCCCACCACGTTAGTCTTTCACGTTTTACCAATAACGATCAAACGCTTAACGAAGCAGGGAAACTTGAATTTGGTATTATTCTTGCGGTCTCGAAATACATATCATTCAAATATGGCTTCGTTTCTTTAGTGTTGTTTACCGCTCAGACATTTAATCCTCTCATTATGATAATTAGGAATATGTTAATCATGTAAAGTTAAATTGAACAATTGAAAAATTTTGCGTTTTATTGCTTCCGGAGTCGGCGTTGAAAATTAACTCATTTCATTTTACGTTTTTTTTTTAAATTTAATTAATCATTGAGATTTTTGTTTTTAGTAAGGCTAGCTGATTTTGAATACTAGATATTTCCATCGATGGATGGATGGATTCTTACTGATAACTTGTATTGACAAGCAATTTAATCATTGGCTTTAAGGCATTGGTCCATACTAAAGACGATTTAATCGCTTTTATATGGCAAGACCATGGGTACAAATATCATGATACTTATTATAATATTTTACATTTGTTATATCAATCGTGATTGTTTAAATAATAAATAACGCTGAATGTTAACGTTTTATTGTGGTTGATATTTTGTAAATTTTTAACCGAATTCTAAAAACACGATGATTCAATTTGAAGATTCGTTTCTATATTGTTTTTCAATAATAATATTTGACTAGTTTTTGTAATAATTATCATGTTTTGTTAACATCATTAAATTGGTTTAATCCTACAAAAAGGTATAATTGCTAGATCACGTAAATAAAAGGCAGTGATAACTTTAATAAGTATGTGTAGTTTTAATAATGTTGATTTTTCAGATATTGGTAATGGAAGATGATGCTGCGTCAATAGTGGGTACTATAATAGTAGTGGACTATGAGGGGTGTACCATGTCTCATCTGACTCTAGTAAATCCTAGTATTCTCCGGAAACTCGTAGCCGTCAGCCAAGTATGCGCTTAGCCATATTATTTTATTACTGTCTAAGACAAGTAGACTTAGATTAGATGATATCAAATATTTCTGGCCATCACTGGAGCCATCATACTAAAGAGATATACCATACTAAACAGAATTTACGGTACACTTATTTTTATACAAAGATTACTGGTCTAACGTTAATTGTCTTCTCTATAAAAAGTGGAATAACGGATGTAAAGTGGTTATAATCCTATTATTAACAATAATTGTAGACTAAATTTCATCAAAGTTATAGCTTTTAAAGTTTATCTTTAAGCTCTTAAGCTTAGGTTTCCTAGAAAAGCGGTGCCGTTAACTAACGGCCGTCATTTTACTGTTGTTAATAACGGCCGTCTTTACTTTTTATCATAATGCAAAAACATCATTTTCGCTCGTCCAAGTCACGTTTCCACTCATGGTATTAATTAAATATGGGCACCGCTACACGCGAAAAACGTTGAACTAATGTTTATCACCGCTATGACGGCTGTCATGCAAATGACAGCACCACTATTTGACGTTACGGTGACACTCAACGTTCTCTAGAAAACCTACTCCGATGTTATTTATAGACAACGTATGGGTGACGACACCCAACGTTACATTACGGCCGTTGGATAACGGCACTGCTTTTCTGGGAAACCTAAGCTTTAGCAATCGTTCAGACAAGGAGTAACTTGACCAAAATTTTAATATTGCGTAGAAAAGTCGCAAATGTTCTTGTTCGACGTACTAAATCTATAATCTAAAATCACAGCCAATCGAGACATGTGAGTCGATCGCTCCAAAATCTGCATATAAAAAAATATATATTTTAAATCCTTCTAAAAAGGCCCCTCTATATAACATAATTTTTAATAGTAATAAATTGATTTCTTCACCTAAGAAAGTTAAATTTAAAGACAAATTCCAAATCATTGTAATCGAAAAGCCTGTGGGGCGTAGGCGTCACGTTGGGAAACTCTGCTATAAAAGGGTTGTGGCGCCACTGGTTTAGTTTTAGTTTATAGAAAGCGCAGTTTGTAGAAAAAATACTTCTGGGCGTGTAATGAATCTGGGCATCATATTACATATTATCTTATCTGGTATCTACCAACCAAACGAATGTGTCCAGATTATTATCTCCTACGACAATATTACAATCAATTTTTTTGTTGATTTATGCATTTCTAGAATTGTGTGTTTTAGGATTCACTTCCACTTCGTCTTAAAGGGAGCCACCATCTTAATGTTCCGTCTGGCGTTGAAGTTATTTTCAAACTCATATCAGGATTCTTAAACAACAAAGCGAAGGAAAGGGTAGGTTAAAGGGTTTTCATTTCTAAGAATTAATTTTAAGATTTTAATTACAATTTGTATATGTTAAAAATGTATATTAAACCAGAGCGTCATTATCGTCATCATTTATTTATAAAATGAGGATTATTATTAATAAAGTCTTTTAACTTATAAAAGGTACTGATTAAAATATAAGCGATATGAAAGTGCTAAGATGTCTGTGTGATCGTCTACAAATCTTAAACAAAAACTACAAATTTTCTTTTTTTGATTTTTTAGACAAGTTAAAAAATAACTCCCTCTCTTTAAAAATTACAATTATAATATTCAAAAAAAATATATAAATTGTGTTAGTAATAGCTTAAATACGAAGGTATACACAGAGTTAAAAAAATAATTAAACATTTAACAAATTTTAATAATATTTTAGCTAAAAATACACAAAACATATGAAGAATTACACGGGGTGTTACCAAAGGAAGTTATTCCAGTTGAATATGGTGGAAGCGGAGGAACAGTAGCAGATATAACTAGTGAGTACGAGAGACAATTTGTCTTTGTAAATACAATGAAGAACCTCCACAACTTCATGGCTATAGCGACTTTTGACTGTAACGTTCGACGTTCCTACAAATATAATTGGGTGTAGGGATCTAAGTTTTTGGTACAACGTTTATGACGTTTGCCATAACGACTTAAATAATCCTTGAATATAAATCACTTTGTACAACAATCAGATACTTGCGATGTAACGGGAGTCGTGTAGCGGCTGTTTTAATGAATCGTTTGTAAAAGACTACTAGAAATATTTATTTCTTTCATGTGTTAGTGAAAGAAATAAATATTTGTGTTTAAACATTTCTTATCTTTTTTTTACATTCACACAAATGGTCAGTAACTGTGGAGCCCTTTATATATATCAGCTAAGTTTGTAGGTAAGCGTTTCGGAGTAAAATTTATGGGTCAGTTTGAAAGTGATATTCTAAGTAGCAACTGGGTAAAGTATACTATTGAATAAGTATGCCTGCTAGACGCACATTCACTGTTAAAGAAAAGGCGGAAATTATATGAAAATTGAAAAACGGTGGAAACAATGCTGCTGTCCAAAGAATATAAATTTTCCCATTCAACAATATCTACGATGTGGAAGAACCGAAATGAAATATTAGAATGCTTTGAATGCAAATCCTTAAAAATTAAGAAAACCCGGCGTGGGGGGCGTCGGCTTGCGGTTTTTTTAAAATGAAGGGAAGACTTTTTTTTTTTGTTCTGCCAGACATTTTGCCAGACTATTTGGAAATATAGATTTTGAGTATTCATTTCGTCAACGACACGATATTGTAGTAGGCGAAGTTTTTAGAAAAGCCCCTGGTTTTTCCCAAAACCTACAACTGATAAACGATGTGTTAGGTGTTGTCACAAAGATAAAAAGATATTGTTTATTTGGTGATGGAAAGGATATTATAGGTATTGAAGAAGTAATGAATATTCTAATCTAATTTATGTCACCCTGCAGCGAACACTAGCACACAAAAATAAATTGAAACAAAGTAATATTACACAATACCAGTGAATAACTATTTGTGCAAATGTTTTTAATATAAATTATGAAACACATGAACGTGTCTGTACCTTTGCTTGTAACGACTTCCGGATATAACGACGAAATTAGAGTGGTTATGTACGTGTTTGGTAAATTCCACTTCAAAAAGCAACAGCTTTAATAAAACCAGCACTAAATAAATTTATGTTAATGTTTATAAAAACACGAACAAAGGCATTAAAAGACATAAAGATTGTAATTTGAACAAAATTTTGCGAATTGCATTACATATTTACATAATAAGGTTTTCAGTACTATTCATATTCCTTATATTTTAAATGCTTTATTCCTCATATCTTTACAGAATACTGGGAAAATAAAGTAATTGAATACAAGGATTGGATGAGAGACGAAATGAAGTTCGGAACTGATGAGTCACTTCGGCTCGGAAAACCACAGGGTGTTGACATTTCCAATACAGGATCCTTCAGAGCCCTTGAAATCGATTAATGTATAAGATTATTAAATAATAATTCAATAGTTAAAACGCATTTAGGTAGCGTTTACTTCCACACTAGATCGGGTGTACCAAGTTTAGGGGTGTTACTTGAAAAGATTATAAAAAATTATAATATATTTTACAGAATAATGTTTTATTTGAACCTTGCGCATGAATATGAATTAATTATGCGATACTTACTGTACGTGATGAGAATAATATGTTAATCTGTACTACTAGTTATTTTAACGCGATATATGT
The DNA here is from genome assembly GCA_905332375.1 of Pieris macdunnoughi. Lineage (NCBI taxonomy): Eukaryota > Metazoa > Arthropoda > Insecta > Lepidoptera > Pieridae > Pieris > Pieris macdunnoughi. The sequence goes on from CAJOBZ010000002.1 coordinate 6,344,300, forward strand.
ACCTACATCGCAATATTATCTTGACAATGCGCATGGACATGGCTAAATCAAGCGTTTAGTTGCAATTCTATAGTGGAATATCGACTATTACAGTTATATACACGACTGCATTACAGAATATTTATTGAGAAAAACTTTATATTTGAAGAACAGGTAACCGAACGGGCGTTGGAAAATGACTACCCGCATTGAACTATAATTAATTTTAACGCATTTTTTTTTTGATTTGAGAAATAACAAATTTAACTTTGGTTTCTTAACAAGGATGAGATTATACAGTTTTTTTCCCAATCGACAATGTCAAATGATTTGCATTTTCAGGGGATTGATCCGTGGTGGATAGTTTTCAGGATAATAGCTGAAATGTCTCATGAAAAATATAAAACTCTCGCCATAGCGTCGTGGTTACTAGATTAAATCGAAGGTTTTAAAAATAATCTACACTAATAGGATCTTATTAATTCAACACCAGTCAATATAAATAAGACAAATTGTTAGTTAGTGCATTTTGGCGTCGCTTATAGTTGTAATAAAATTCGCCTGGTATATATTGTCTTTATAAGGACTAATTATTGTTACAACTTTAACGTTAAGTTGTAGTTATCGCAACAGATTGCCAAGTTGTAAACAAGTTTATTAAGTCTTTAAAAAATTAATGGTTAATGCAATAACATTATATTTTTAGCCTTATATTAGTTCACTTTGAATTCGTGTTGTGAGCGGTCGCAAGGTGAGTAACATCTGGGTTTAAAAATATTTTAAAAACTTTCATTCCTTTTGAGTTTTGACCTTATCGTTTAAGTAGATTTTGCGACGTTGGCTAGCTTGTTTGAATATCATTTAAGGTATTCTAATTGGCAAATTTAATTTTAAAATTCTTTTAAACTAATGCAAATAATTTATATAAAACAAAATTGATACCATTACAATTTAACTAATACCTAGTCCTTAATCATTATTCGTATAACATTTGTATAACGTAGGAGATATTTATAATTATTTTTTTATTTCATTCACAGATATATCATATATAATATGTCAAATCTAAGACCAATAGCAAAGAGTTTGCAGGAAAAATGTGAAAAGGAATTAAATGAACAACCAGAAAGGTTAGTTTCTGATATCAAAGCCATTAGGGACTGGCTTCAGAAACAACCTCACTTACAAAGTGTAAGACCATGTAAGTGTAACTCGCAATTTACACGAATAACAATTATTTATTAATTTTAAAAGCCTAATATTATTTCAATACAACTAGTAGTTAGTTTACGTATTTCAACGCCATCTGTTCGTTGTTTAGGAAACTATTTAAAGAAGTTAGTTAATAGAAATGTAGTACAGTGCCATCTATTTATTTATGATGAACTAGTTAAAGGTTAGAGGTGAATGGTTACTTGCTACCGTGTCATCTTTTAATACTCTGTAGAAGTAACATAACCGAAATTAATTTCTCACGAACTTACAACTACAACGACATCTATCAGTTACCTTTCGAACTATCATAAAATAATTTAGTTCGGTATGGTTGCGATGTAAAATAGAATTACCATTAAAAACGTCTTTGTAGTTTGGCATGTATGCAATAGATAGAAACATTTTAAGGAGTACTTGAGAAAACTGTTTTAAATGTAAATATTCGGATTATTAAATGTTTTTAGCTGACCAATGGCTATTATCTTTTCTACGTGGTAACAAATTTAGCCTTGAAAGAACAAAGGAAAAGTTGGATATGAGTTATACTTTACGGACTTTGGTGCCTGAGATATTTAAGAACAGAGATCCTTTAGATCCGAAACTTAATGAAGTACTGAGAAAGGGGTAAGAATTAAACATATCTTACGAAACCCCACCCCCCCCCCCTTCATAGTCAAACGAGCCTTAGGGAGACAAAAATGGAGTATTAATTATAGAATTTTTAGGGTGTGTTGACCTCCTTTATATTTCTATTTTTAAAATCTTAAGTTTAATGTATTTTTTAATTTTAAAAGAAAAAAATTCTTTAGTTTAATCCATTAAATAGTAAAACTCCTAATTCCGTGAAAAATAAAAGTGAATTAAATTGTTAATAGTTTATTTATGATGTTATTTTTATCTAACGTTTTTAAGGTAGATTTATGAATATTTTGTAATAAATCCCATTTTCATTATTCTAGTTCTTAAATATTAAAAACCAGTCTTAAGATGTGCAGCGTCATTTATTATTAAATTTAAATATGGCTCAGACATAAAAATGAGATTTACCCAATATTCTTACGCGCATATTTGAGCATTATATAGCTTCTTAAGTTCTTTATGTCCAAATTAATTTCGTTTAGTTTTTTATTATAAATGAGTTATCACAGTTGTATCTAGATTGGGCAGAAAGTGCTATTATAAATTGGAAATGGAAATGCTCTCTTATTCTTAATTTTCTAGTTTAATGTTAAAGTTGACAAATCTTATTATCATATAATTTGCTCTTCGTGTGAAATGTCAGTAGTACGATCCAGTATTATTGAAAAATATTAATTAATTCGACATAAATTTAAAATAAAATGTTGAATTTGGTTACCAGTATAAAAACTAGTTATTTTGGATTTTATCAAGGTATGTCATATTATTGAAATCATAAGACATAAACACACTCAAAAAATCACTAACCCTTTCTTGATTCGCTAAGTCTAGTAATTAATGTAAACTAAAACCTAAAGCGTAAAATGAAACTTAAAACGTACGTAAGAATATTGTAGTGTAGTATAAATAATTTCGGTGGCGGCCCTTATTTATTAGCGCCTTGTCACCCAATTGCACATATGGGCGGCGCGGCCCTACGAATAACCAAGAAACTAAGGATACAGTATTTTGAATTTGGAATATTAATGCCTGATTTTCCAAAAATATCCCTTTTGTAAAAATGCTCTTTTACAACATAAAAACAATATTTATAAGCCTTATTATTTTGCCTGTGGCTATATTTCATAAGTTTCAACTGTGTTGATTTTAAACTTAATAATTTTAATTAATATGCCGCAGTCGTGGTCGTGGACGGGGTGTATGGTGAGCTATCTCCTGAGATATTGAGTTTTTGGCGAAACAAATATTGATTTAGTTGGTTGACACAATAGGTGCCTATAAGGCATACATAAAATAAATCAGGGAAATAAACACTTAATCGATATTTCTACGTGATTAAGCGGAAAAGGGTGCGTACGTAGTCCCTACAGCAGCGCAGAAATTGTGACATTAGCGTTCAAAATAAGGCTTTATTGGCTTAATTAAGTAATTAACATTGGTCGTAAGATCTCTTCAAATGTTTATGTTTTTTATAACCTAGTAAAAAGAAGCTCCGTAGGACTTTTTTTAATTTTTTTGGGTTTCAGCTTGTTTTTGCCGTTGAAGAAATGTGCAAAAGAGGATGGTTGTCGACCTATGTTTGTGCGGCTCAACCTTCGCGACGGACCCTTGATACCAGTCGAACTGCTGATGAAAGTTGCTTTTATGATTGTCGAAATTATGATTCGAGATGACGACAATTTCCTTATATGTGGAGAGGTACATGACTTAATGTTTTTTTAGCGTTTAGGTCTTGGTACAAACTTGGCAAGAATTTGCGAGAAATATGGAGAATTGGCCAGTTGTAGGAAAGTCGTCTATCAAACTGAATATTATGTTTACTGCAATTTAAGGCGTCCGTTGGACGCGCTCAGATTAGATCGTGGAGTGATGATAGAGGGCCACTTCGGAGCCTACACACCGCGTTCATTTATTTATATAACTTCAGTCAACTTCTTTATCATTAATATTACGATTTAACTAATACAGGGTTGAAAGCGTTTAATTAGGAAGTGTTTAGGAAACTTATAATATTTAAGGAAATGTCTGAAATATATACTGCTAATAATTCTTTACGCCTTCACACACATATCTTGCGCAGCTGAAAAAAATAAGATGCATTTTTGTACCGGAGATAAATGCAAATGTCGAGTAAAAGAAAAAAAGTCCCAATTTTTATGCTACTTGTATTTTAGTCCCATAGACGAAGTTTTCAGGCGCCAGCTAATTAATAATTAAGGTTAAATCTAGATGACGTATAGCTCGTTTTACAAATGTATTCAGGCCACAGAATATTTAATATAACTTACCTAAGTACTACGTTTGATGCAAAAGTTAGTGTAATTTGAAATTACCTACATATTTTCATTTTGAAAGTAAATAGTGAACTCACTATAACCAGTATTGCCAGTTTTAATATTTTTTTGTGTCATAGACTATTTGTTTGTCGTAGACACAAAAACCTTCATTTTAAAATTCAGATATCAAACTTCGTACACAACCCTTTTATTAATGTTATGCAGAAAGACAGACTGAGGTCTTGGTGGTTATTACATAATAATAAATAATTAATGTCTTCCAGGAAGTGATAGTGGACTTAAAGAATATAGGAATGGCGGCCCTGAGTCAATGGACGCCGGCTTTAGCGAAAAAAGTCGTAATGTCTTTTGAAAAGGCTTTGCCAGTTCGAATGAAGAACATTCACATATTAAACCCACCACCAGGATTGGAAACCGTATTAAATTTAGTAAAGGCATTTATGAGTCAGAAATTAAAAGATAGAGTACGTATATTTAATCAAGTTATTCTCCTGTCCCTGTTTAGGTGCACCAACTATCAAAGCGTCAAGAACAAAAAATCTAACCCCAAGAGTTAAAATTATAGATAGTAGCAAACGTATTATTTGTATATTATAATATCTATTTTTTTGTCATGCACCACCGCTATGTGGAACCAGCTGCCCACTGAAGTATTTCCGAACCAATTCGACAGGGTCCTTCAAGAAAAGAGCGTACCAATTCTTAAAATGCCGGCAACGCACTCGCGAGCCCTCTGGCATTAAGACTGTCCATGGGCATTGGGCGGCGGTATCACATAACATCAGATGAGTCTCCTGCCCGATTATTCCCAAAAAAAAAAAATTTGAAGGTGGATTATTAAATAATGAATTGCAAAACACGATCAAATAGGAATTTAAAGAAAGAAATGCAAATGTTATAAATCAATCCAAACACATCAACGAAATTGAGAGAGAGTCACTCCGTTCATTCCACTCTTTCTGTGTAATTGTGTTTACGTTGTGGTGAAAGAAGACAGATTAGCTAAAGTGTTTAGACAGTGTAATGGTGACTGATAATATTGAATCTGAATGGAATATAGATATTGACATAGCAAATCTACATACAGAAACAAGGTCTACATGAGAAATTTTTGGGATAGTGCTACAAAGATCACGCGCTTCGATGTTCCCCTACTACTATTGTATTAAATATGCCTTTAATTAGATAGAGTTATTCATTTAAGACTACTTAATAAATTATTTAAAACTTTCAGATTTTTGTATATGGCCAGAATTTGAATAGTTTTCACGAAAGATTTCCACGAGAGTTATTACCAGAAGAATACAGTGGTAACAATGGAACTGTACAAGATCTTTCTGGTAATTAATGTTTAGATTTTTAGCTGCAAAGAGTAAATAACGTTTTTGTGAATGTCATGAGTCTCTGGGCCAAAAGAAATGGCTTATTAATTATTAGTCCACCACGTCATTTTATACGTATGGTATTTGTACGACGAAGCGTAACTAATCGAATTCTATCGCCATTTCAATGCTGTAGAATCCAAAACATAAATCCATTTATTTTATAGGATAGGTTAATTTGTTACTACGAGTTAGTTTTTAATGGGTTTTGTTAATCGACAATATGTATATACAAATTAAAGTATTTTACACTTACAATACTTCTAGGTTTTACCTAGCTAAAAATTGTTTTAATATAATGAATTGTTTTAATGAAACATACAGATTACTGGACACACATACTTGAGGGTAATCGTGATTGGTTCCTGGCCGAAGAGGAAGCGTGTTCAGACGAGTCCCGAAGACCTGAAAATCCAAAGACAACCACTTCTCTATTCGGAGTAGATGGGTCCTTCAGAAAACTAGATTTTGATTAAGAAATAGATACAGCCGTACTCGCTACTCACTACTCAGAGTCGTTAGAGAGGTTATAAGCTAAGCTTAATCGTTTAGTAAAGATTTAAAAAAGTTGTTCCATGAGAAGCTAATAAGTCCTTTAAGGTCCTTTATTTTTTCTGATTCAGTTGTTGCATTCCTTATTGAATTGCTGTTGAAATACAATTGTAATAAAGTATTGGATAATATAATCGATGACTCTGCTCAACGACTATTAAAGATAATAAGTAATTCCAAATTAAAAATTATTAATAAAAATTGCTTTTTTATTAATAACCAACTTATTATGTAAGAAATACCTACTTAGTAAATAAAAATGTATTACAAAGCAAATGTCCGACCCAATACCGACTAAAACTTATAATAATAATTAATAACACATATTCAAACAATACTTACGCTTCAAATTGGAAGCCGCCTTAAAGTCGGTTATAAATGTATTAAGATCTAAAAATTATTAAACACGCACCACACGTCCCAAAAATTCTTATCAGTCGGTATTCAGATACAATCATGATATAATTCAGCATCAAAGATAGATTTGATGGACGAGTGACGTATGCATCGTATTATCGCGGTGACGGGGCGCGGGCGCCGTTACCGCCAGTTGTGCTGCGCTGTCGACGCGAGTGCTCGCTGCGCACTATACGTTTGCATTAATTGTGTTTGTTATGAACGCGCTTTCTCTATTCATTCGGTGTGTGTGCAATACCTAAACTTATGCACGTCACCATGTCACAAGAAAACCTTAACAGCCCGGTCTTAAACGACCTTCCGTCGTCTGGTAATGTTTCGGAAAATGACGAAGTAGTATATAGAAAACACAGAAACACAGTGAAACAAATGATTCTTAGGTTCGAAAGAACCGGTGTACATCTAGATGGTTCATGTGAATCTTTGGAGAGGCTAAATAATCCGTTTTCAAGTAGTTTAACTAGTGTTGTAAGTCCTATTCACTCTCATTTCCAGCATTTGTGTCCAGTGAAAACGCCACTAGATAGACATTCAAATGTGTCGGTGAATTCGATTTTATCCAATGCTTCCGAAGGAAGTTATGAATCCAGCTCATCTGGGTTCGTATCGGATAGGAAGTCCTCATCATTAAAACCTCATAGGCCAGCTCCACCGCCACCACCTGCATTTAATGACAGTTCTTCAATTGACAGTAAATCACCCTTACCTGAAGAAAAGCCAGTTAAAGAAAGACGGTACTCCTACGCTACTCCTTCTACATCACCCGTAGCTCCGCGAAGATCACGTCAACCGCCTGTTATAAGGAGAAAATCATCAATTGCTGGCCAAGGGCATAGTGGAGAAACATTGTGGTCGTATGGTGTTAGGCAAAGTGATTTAGAGAAATTGTTAAGACTTAAACTTTCGGAATCGTCGGATAATGAAGAAGAAGTAAAACCTAATGTAATAGACACGTCGTCTAGTGGGAGTAGTAGTAGTAGTAGTAGTAGTAGTAGTAGTGATTCCAATGATAGTGATAAATTAAAGGAAGGGGAAGAGTATGTAGTGAGTAACGATGAATGCAAGGCAGATGCCATATCGACAGACCGATCAACGGATACATTAATGAACGATTATGAAAGTGATGAGGCAGATAATTTATCGGTTACATCTGCAGATCCCAGTCATTTTGACAACGTTAGCATTAAATCAATATCATCGTTTGACATGGTTCCGTACCAAAAGTATGATAGTATTACGGTTTCCTCCGACGAGTTTGGCTCCGAGGTGTGCCATGCTCCCGACACTGAGTTTCTCACAGTGAGTGCAGTTAACGAGTGGTGTGTATCAAAGTCCACGGAACCGGTATTATTACCAGTAGAATCAAAAAAGGAAAAATATCGAAGGTAAGGCACTTAACATTTATCTAAATGCAATTTTCTAGTCTTTCATTTGAGCATTTTGCGTATATGATTGTGAATAGGTATGTGCGTATCTGATAATTTATCGTTTTACCAATGAAATGCTGATATGATTAGCGTGTCTTTGTTCTATTTCTTGTATCTAAGTGTCATGTTCTGATACTATTGGTTACGCTTGATATAGTCAAACTCACTATAATGCATTCCAATGCAAAAGATAGTATCAACAGATTGAATGGTAGTAATTGTTGATGAACACAATACACAAGCAAAATTATAAATGCACACAAATAAACAACATTCGTACTACGTACATATGTGGTTTCACCTTGATGTTTATTCATACGAGTCAGGCAGGTAGTTATCATAGCAGATATAACCTCTTAACTTATTTTAATATATAGGCTTATTTCATATATTTCGTGTTATTTAATCAATTTGAAAGGATGTAACGTTGGTATTTATAAAGGAGTTGCTACCTACACATCCACAAATTAAAACAAAAATTAAGTATTAAATAAAATACATTAAAAATTGTCTAGAAAGTAAAAATGTTTATCATGAGTCTTACCGCGTTTAATAGGTTTTTAGTGACTTTGATAAATAACTTAGCAATTAGCAGATACAAATAACCTAAAATGTTATATTTTTAAATACATATATTTTTCGTCACTATCGCACACGTTTACAAATGATGTAATTTCTATTTACTTAAGCCGTTCTCACAGTTCTCTCTTTACACGTAATTGAAAATCATTTGGCTCTTTGAAGCCATGAATTTTCTAAATATAACTTTATGAAAGTATGTTTCATATTTTTAGAAATTGTTTATTCAAGGACATGGTATCTTCCAGTATGACGTATGGTTTCGTATATGTTTCTATTATGATCTAAAACAATATGTTATTATTTTATATAACTTTGAAATAATTATCTAATTTACGATAATTGTAATTAATTTAGAAAATATCTGTTGATAATTGACAATTATTGTAACTTACTGTCACTATTCTGTATGGACTATGTCACGTATAATGAACCTTTTAATGGTGTCATTTTCAAAATCAGTTCATTAGTTCCAGAGATTACTTCATACAAACAAACTCACAACCTGCTAGTCTAGATTGCATAGTTTCGTAAATGTATTTCTCACTTAATTATTTTATTAGTTTAATAATTATTATGGTAATCAAGCTCTTTTATAAAGATAAGAACAATTATATAGCGATATTATGACAGTGCCAATTATTTTAAATCAATTCTTCTAAACAATACGCGTGGGCTATCTAAGCCAAGGTTATATAAAAATGTGGATAGAAAGTTAAATTACCTGCTACAAATTTTAATATCCTTGACCTTCAAACTTACAAAATTTGAAATTCATATAAAACTTTACCTGAAAAATCTAATTTTGTATTGTACCAAGCATTGTATCTATTATACAAAAATCTGCTATTTGTTAATACATTAAAAGTGACGTCATAATTCCCACAGTTTTTATCTTTCCTAATAAGTTTAAGTAACGTTTCATTGAAATTAAACAAGTTGTATTTATAAGAAAGCTCAACGTAATAGTTGTTTCTGGGGCAACTACTGCAGCATAGAGCCGATATATTCTGCCTTTTCATTGTTTTTAAAATACGAACACATACGAATCATAAACAGTTATTGTTTTGGTTTCAAACCTAGAATTACACTTAACGCGCATACCATCTCCGTTGTTATTGAAATGGATATTGGACAGCATCAATATTTTGGGTTTCCGGGGTGAAGAAATCATTTTGCCTATACCCTTTTCTAATTTTACAGACGAATGACGGAACGCGTCAATGAGTTGATACACACAGAAAACGTATACGTGGAACGACTCAGGCATGTTGTGGAGGATTACATTCCCGAAATGTCCCGGGAAGATATACCAATCACGCTTATGGGTATGAAAACAGACATTTTTGCGAACATTGAACGGATATGTCGGTTTCATGCTGAGGAATTCCTGCCCGCATTGAGAGACTGCGAAAATGATCTAAGAAAACTTGGACAATGTTTTCGGAGATTTGTAAGTTATTTTAAGTTACTGAATTATGTATACAAGGAATAATTTTTGGGATATCGACGGTGATTTAGTTCCTTGAAAATAAAGGTTACAAATATTTAACTTGCAGTAGGTTGATATAGTCGTCGTGTCCGCTATTTAAAACTATGAATCTACGAATGCATGATGTAGAAATCACGTCGTCAATTTAGAAGCCAGTCTAGTTGACAAAACTCAATGTGTATTTGTAAACACAAAATACAATCTTCATTATCAAATAGTTTGTTTACATAGAAGTACTTAGCGTGGTATTTACTACATTAAGATTTGTTTTAGTTTATAAGACACGAACAAATGGATAATTTTTTTAATGATACAATTTAACTAACAGAGTATAAATTTAAAAAAACTTTATATAAAATTTGGTGCCCAAAATAAACCAATACATCAATATTACATAGAGAATACAAATAAAAACATTGTCTTAAAATACAGAAATGCATTATCATGATCACAAGGATATCGGTAAAAATGCTAATAATAGATTCGATGGTCTCGTTACAAAACAATGGTGTCATGGTCCGATATTTAATGCGCGTGATTCTTTACTTATCTTTTTAGAATTTTCTTTTTACCAACTTTCACCTTCCCTATTTGTAGATGTAAAATATATATAACTTCTTGATGGATGTACGGAATATATATAAAAGAATTGTATGCGTCATATTATAATAAATATATAAATAATCTTGCGTTGATATAAATAATGCGGTAAATATATTAAAATATGTTTATATGTTAAACTCCACTGTTATTTGTTTTGATTTGTGAACAATGGTAATAGACATGAAATTAATACGAATGTTAGTAATCAATGCATACTATAATATAATGCATTTTTGTGTGTCAGATTTTCATGTTGTAACGGATCAATCGAAATCGATGTAGTTATTCCAGAACAATATTTTATAGATTCTTTATAGAAGATAGTAAAACTAGGCCCTTCTAAAGGTCTAATTTTGTTGCCAACAGTTTTCTGTAAGAATTCTGACATATTTCTCTAAAAGAGCGACTTCAGAAATGAATCGGAGTACACTATTTGGGGTATCATTATCTCCTGATTTATTCGCAAACCTATACGAGTATAAGCCATTACAAAGCCAAGAGGTATATGACCGCTGACAGGTAGCTTAGATGCAACAACAATCTTATCACCAGATCAGATAGGTATTAATACAAGCTAATAATATTTTTTGTTGCAGGAACAAAAGTTTAATATGTATGTGATGTATTCTAGAAATAATAAAAGAGCAACGAAACTTGTTTACGAACACAAGCATTTTTTCCAGGTAATTTTTATTTGCATTATTTTATCCACCTACCTATGTAACGACTGTTAAAATAAGCTTAGTTGGTAACGCATGGTATTAGAATAAAAAATATATAGATAATTATAGAAGTATCTTTTGAAATCTTGACTACGGGAACTCGCTGGGAATGAATCTCAAATATTTTGCAGTCTTTATTCTGTTTGAGGGACTTCACTGAAGATATTATTAAAGATATTTCGTAGTTTTTTTGGACTTCGCTTTTGCTTTTCTTATGTATTTAGTTTAGCTGATCATCATTCTTTGCATACACGTCGTAGATAGGTTCAAAGACAGATCGGTTTCTTCATGATGTTTTCGTTTAACAAATTTCATTTCATTTGATAGACAGAATATTTATTTGCAGTCTATAGAATAAGTTATAAAAAATAATTCCTAAAAGCACTTTTCTTAAACGAATTACAACATTAGGAAAATATATAATTGTCTGAATTAAATGATTACGAAATTGCTATCAATGTTACTTAGCGGATGTCAAACCAAGCTATCTGGTTAATATTCAGAGTAGTTGTAAAAATGGGGTTTTCCCGCATCAACATTACACACTAAACCGTTTATTGAGATAATGATGAAATTTATTCGAAAGAATGTGAGATACATCACGAATTGTCACGAATACACATACTTCCTCATACCACGCCTCAACCCACGAATCACATTTTGTTCTTGTGTGTTTTTTATATTAATTTCTTTCCGCGACTTCACTTGCGTGACATTATTTAAGGACTTAGACAGTGTATTCGATGTCAGCTGCATGTTCAAATGCAGTTTTGACGATTGGGGTAGATTATGGTAACTTTCAAAACAAATGTTTGATAATATAATTGGGACTAGTGTGTGAAAGCTTTTAAATTACTTTCAACTAAAAATGTAATATGTATTCGTATATATGGAATTATAATGGAGTATCTTGGTTTTATTAATTAAGCACTTGATTTAGGTTTATACCTAATCGTGCAATTAAATATAATTAACATGAATATAGGCTAAATAAAATTATAAATTTCGGTGTAGTGAAAGCTCGTACGTCTGTCACGCGCCATTTCCTTCCTAACAAACTTCTCAGTCTAGTTAGTTGGATGAAATTATGCTCCAGTAATTCCACATGATCGTGATCGCACATCCTATTATATTATTTATTAAATAAAATAATTAGTCTAAATTCCACCGATCGTACATTGCGGATATGTTTGTTTCATTCTTTAGCTCCACAGATTACTTATTATGATTATTACATGACCATAAGTGAAATAATAATATATCCAATCTGAGTAAAGCATTTTCTTATTTATTAATTAACATATCTATGAGATGAGTGATGGAGCGATGAATGATGATTAAGATTTGTGAACTTTGAAAATAGTTAAAACTATTTTTCATATAGCTGGGGGAAAAAGGGCAGGAGGCTCACCTGATGTTTGCGATACCGCCGCCCATGGACACATACATTGCCAGAAGGCTCGCAAGTACGTTGTTGGCCTTTTAAGAATTAGTACGCTCTTTTCTGGATGGAGAATAGTTTCGGAAATTTCAAAGTTATTGAATACCGTAAAAGTATCAAGTTCATATGATGTATGGATTGCAAAAACTCTTATTAACAGATTTTATAACTTTCTTTATATCCAAGGAATATAATTAAATTAAAAAAATATGAAAATGCATTTGCGTATCCCCTGCACACGAAAGCACGTGTATGTGGTACTTGATCCCCACCAGAATCTCTGCTATACAGAGACTGGGTAAGCAATACCCACTTAAACCACCTCGGGTAGTTCCTACAAGGCGTAATGAAGTACCTTTTGTTTTATCGGGAAACGAGTTTAGATACATACATAATACATATGTTATACGTTAATACATATCCAACTAAGCAATAAAGACATTCTGTTATTTATTTTTTCTATCGCACCTCATATAATCTTCTTTTTTGCAGCGACGACAATTAGAGTTGGGAGATAGATTAGATCTCTCTAGCTATCTTTTAGAGCCGGTTCAAAGGATACCTAGGTATAAGCTATTTCTTGACGACCTCGTGAAAACTTACATCAATTACGAAAATGAGAGATGTGAGTCCGACTCTAGAATATCTAAATTAAGTGTGGACAGTGACGAGACAGGTGGAAGCAACGGAGAATCTGAAAGTGATGAAACGCCTTTAGAAAGTTTAAAACTAGCGAAGACTATGGTCGAGTGTGTTCTAACAGCGGTTGACGGGATTATGGCATTGGAGAACATAAGGGACTGCCCTGTAAGTAAATTTTTTATACTACCTCTTAAATCACTGTCTATTGATAAGGGACATATTAAAGTCCGCCGCGTATAAGATCTATCGGCGCGGCGCTTTTTACGATGTAGAGGAGTCGAAAACTACCTTTTGAAGGCTTAAATTTTTAGGCACTACTTTAATTCGTTTCTATATGAAAAATAATTATATAAAACACTTCCTTGCAAAAATCAGTATAATTATAGATATATATGAAAATAATTTAATAACCAAGCAACAACTGCAAGAAAAAATAACATAATGAAAGCCCCAGAGGTGCAAAACTATGATCTTATGAAGTATTAATAATCATTTCAATATGAAGAAATGAAGAAAATAACAAAACCATTTTAACCACGGTTGGTTGGTATTGAACATTATTATATATTAGGTGTTTCTTTTTTATTGTTCCATATTAGGGTTGCCTGGAAGAAATCGTTTGTTAGCGATAAGGCCGCCCGTTGTCTTATAACTTATGTAACCTGCTTTTTATTTTTTTTATATGTAAAAACATACATTGTATAAAGTATAAATAAATATTATAAACTGTAGTCTGTGTATTTTGTTCTATACGTTATGATATAGTTTCATCAAAATCCGTTTCTTTCACTTCTAATAATATTTAAATTTAAAATTTTATGATATCAATAATTCCGATGTGAATATGCTTATTTTGTTAATCTTTATTAAATACCTCAAGTATGTAATCGGATTTCTAATAATCGATAAGGTCTTTATAATATATTATGAACGTTATCTGTTTACTTTGCTAAAAGTGTTTTATGTTTCATGTTTAATTTAAAAGTTAAATGGTAATAAACAAGCTACAAGATTCGAGTATAATATATTATTATGACTCCATCGGTAAATGAAAACAAGGGGATTTTGAATTGACACATAATAGCTTGCACAAATGCAATTTCTTATAGATTTCTGACAATTCATACATTGACTGACACACAACCCTTTATGGGTGTCCATTGTACATATCTGATTTCTGATCTGTATTATTGGTAGTTTTTTTAAAGAGGTGATTAGCCTGTTGTGCCAGTCTCACTTTAAGCCCGATATTCTAGAACGTCAATCAAACTTAAATCTATTTTTAAGAGCTGTCAAACCATTTTTTTTTGTTTAAGTATATGTTTGGTACGAATTAGAATATGGGCCTAAGACTAAACTAGTTTTTCATGTGTTTCGGAATGAAGTATGTAGTTTTAATTGGGTCATAAAAAGAGAAATAATAGTTCACCGGAACTTCGACGATACGACTTCTGCGTTGAGAATCGTACTGGTCTATCACTCTAAGCTAGGCTGTTACCATTTCGTGACTTCTAAAAATTCAATCTTCTAAAATTCTTTGAGTATAAAATTAATTTTCATAGAAATAAGAGCTCAAATTTAGCCTAGAAGTTCCTAAACTGTTGTGTTTGTGGTTGTAATATTTAAGCTATCGAGAACTTACTTGCTACCGATATCTATCAATATCTATTAAGAAACTGAACAATAAAGTAATACATTTTCCAGCCACATTTGAACCTGTTGAATCAGGGCAGATTGCTAAGACAGAGTGAGTTCTACGCGATGGACAACGCGCGCCGGCGGCGACAGCTCATGAGAATCTTTTTGTTTGACAAATTGGTGCTCATTACAACTGTTTATAGAAAGGTTTGTCGTTCTACTATAAAATATATTTTAACTTTATTCTGAGAATTGTATTTGGCTGAGGTTTCATAAATAATAGTATAAAAATGGATCATGATTTTGAAGTTAAGCCTCTTCTATTCCATACTATAATATGCAAAAAGTTTATGATTGAAGTGAGTGTTACTTTTGCCAGTACTTTTGTTTGTACAGTACAAACTCAAACTCATAATAACTTTATTCATATACGTATAGGTAACCAAGTACATTTATGAACTTCAACAGAAAAGATGTTGCATTGATTTTAAATTTACATTTACTACCAGTGTGCAAGTCAAGGGCTTAGAGCGGGTAAGAAGAACTGGCATGAAACTCTCCGCCACTCTTTTTAATCGCCATGTTTTGAGTCATACAAACTGTTTGTAAAGCAGAGCAACCATAAATATTTGAACTGGTGCAAATCATTCCCAAGATTTAAATAATCGTCAAATTCATAAAAAGCTTTATTGATTCATTTACGTTTAACGAGAGTTTTGAATTTATTCAGTGATAATTCTCTAATTTCGCTTGTTGTAAAAACGAATACAATTTCCATATGAGGAGTGGTTTATTTTCTGGAGCCTGGTTGGTCGTACGCTTAGATTTGTTCTGTTTCGAGTTAGTATTATTATAAATAAGAATTTACCTTTATATATTTATACCTAGCTGTTTTAATCTATTTTACTGTCCTGAAATACCTCATGAAAGGAGAACGTTAAATAATTCTAAAGTAAAAAATTCTGATTCTATTGACATCTTCAGTTCCACTGTTGGGTCTAATAGTAGCTGTTAATTTAAAAGACCGCCACCACGAAGACCCCGATTTCACCTGCTTCTCGTATCTAGATTTCAGATAGCATTTAAATAATAACTATTTCAAAACGCAATAAGTACGATACATTTTCAATGCAAAAAACCTTAAAATGCGATGACACAAATTGATTTATAATAAAGAAAATTCAAGTATGTTTTCGTTCGATTAATGATGTTTTTTAAATTGCACCAACTTCCAAGAAAGCTAAGCGTTATTAAGTTCGCAATAAAGATTATTTGTACGTTAAATCAACGTCCCAGTTATCCTAAAAAAATGTATAAACAATCTTAACGTAAACAATTTATAATGACTCATCATATGATTCATCAATTTGATATTATATCAAATGGCATTAAAAATGAATACATTTTATTCCGTATCAGTTTCCACTACTGGTATATTCAATAGATTTTAGTGTCGTAATATGCAATATAATATGAATTATTAATATTGGCTGGTTATCGGATTTGCAATTAGTAACTTCGTGAAGACTTGACTCTGAATTTTACCCTTAGTTCCTACTTATTTATTGAGTTGAATGAGTTTCGGTCTTAGAATATGTGGGCATAGTTCTTACATCAAATCCCTTACACCAGGGTTATTACTTCGTTCAGCATTTATAGTATAATAAATTTATTTTCCAACCTTTACGTACCTTTATTACCTTAATTCAAATATTGCATATGTATACTAGAGTTACATACATTACCTTGTAATGCTTTATAAACCAGTAATAAATTATAACCATACTTTTTTGCGGGTAGCGATATGATTGTAGTTCTTAATGATAATAATGTTATGAAATAGCAAGTTCATCTATATTGAGAAAGTTTATCATTGTACGTAATATACAGGGCGTCCCAAAGTTATGGGACGTGAAGGGAAAGTACCTTAAATATCGTAGATAGGGTAAAATGAAAATTTTCACGCTGTTCCTTTCTTTTAAAATACTATGTTACTTAAGAAGAGTTATTAGTGTTTGGCCCTTCTTTCGATTGGCATCATAAAAGTAGGGTTGTTGTTTTTTTAAATTTAAGTCGGTTCGATTCCCAGACGAGGCAAGTAATTTTTAGAAAATCTTTGAATGCAGAATTACTAACTTTTAAAAATAACATAAAGTCTTCTTTCAGTAAAATACCCTATCTACGATATTTAAGGTACTTTCCCTTCATGTCCCATAACTTTGGGACGACCTGTATATAATATCTGGCCATCTGGCCGCTAGGCGTTCTTTAAGGCACTTTCTGCCCGCACCACCTTTTTGTGAAACCAGCTGTACCGCTGCTGAACCAGTATTTCCAAACCGATACGACTTAGGGGCCTTCAAGAAAAGAGCGTACGATTCCCTGAAAGGTCCCCGCTAGAACCCGGCGTTGCAGGTGTCCATTGGCGGTGGTTATCACTTTGTTAAAATTGTCCCGCTTGCTCGATTGCCTCCTGCCCCATAAAAAAAATATTTTAATAATAACACATGTAAATGGTATATAAAATATAAATAAGATGTCTAAGTATTTTTTATTAAAGGTCACAAAAGTATATTAAAATATATATGGACTGAGTCCTTCACAGAGTATAAACTAAATATATATTTGTCTTACAGTAAATTTTAAATGAAACATAAGTAACAGCAGTAATTGCCCTCTGTCCCATTTCGACTTTAGTCAGTGGCAGGAGACATCCTTAATATATTTAAACAGTAATTTGCCGTTCAATAATCCTTATCATTAATTCAAATAAGAATCATAGAGATAAAAACTCCGGTCGACCTTATCCTACTAAAATTACGTTCGTGACCAAAATGTTTAATTCAATACGGATTATTGGACTGTATAGACTTTGAGACGACAATTCGTAGAAATAAAACTACCTTTTACGTAGATACTTGCACTTATTGCGTATAATGAAATAGTAGGAAGATATTACAAAAATAGTTTATTACGCGGCCGCGCCTCGGTGGCGTCGGAAGATTTCGCAGACAGAGAAATTGTTCGGACTTGTTTTAGTCTAGATCTCGTGTAGTAAGGGAAAAAACAAAACTCTTTTGATATGCGAAAACGAAATGTTTTTCCGTTTTAACTAGTTCACAATCTGTAATTTACATGTCTGTCTTTCTTGTTAAGCAATGTATATAATTAAAGAAAACACAAACAAATTTATAACTCTTTTTTTTGACATTCATAAGTTTACATTGCCTATATGAAAAAAGATTTTTGACTTTGACTTTAAAATACTTGCGTGTATCTATCTCACAGATTACAGCTATAGATTTTAAGTGTAATAGCGGACATTAAGTTTTAACATTTTTATTTAATAGCAGCCGTTTTTTCTTCTTATTACTAACAACAATATTCACACACATGGATTCATAAATATTTCTGTACCTACTCAAAAGTTATAATTTTATGTGCAGAAACATTGCTCGTTGTAATAAATTAAGACATGAATATGTCAATAACAGCTTATGATACATTATAATTAATACTTAAAATGTATGTAATCTTCCAGCAATTGACGGTCGAGTTCTTTATATACAAAGATCACATACCGGTCGATGATCTCGGTATAACGGCAAAAGAACACGACCAATACAAATTCAGCATTTGGTACAAGCAGAGGAATCTTAAGTCTTACAAACTTGAAACAAGGGACCCAGTCATCCGGAACGGCTGGGTGGAAGAGATCACCTCACTTCTTTGGGAGCAGGCGATGCAGAAAAAGGGTATGTTTTATACAGACATTATAAGCTTTAAAATTACAAATCTAGGTAATTTCCGAACCGATTCGACTTTTGATATTTCATGGAAAGAGCCTACCGATTCTTAAAATGCCAGATGAGCCTGCTATTTACCCGTTCTGTAATAATACATAAATTTCATGGCAACTAAATCAGTATCAATTTGATCAGGTTTTAATAATAACTGTATTAAAACTTAATATATATACAACTTTAGTCAAACAAAGGGCCGTTGTGTTTTCGTTTGCGTTAAATTTGCATATACATGGTATACATATTCAAGACGCATATATATCTCTATAAAAAAATGTGTCATGGGCATTTCCGTAAATCATAATAAAAAAAGTTATTAAAAACATGACTACATACGGCTAAATTGTTGTAATCATTATTAAAAATAACCACTAAAACAACGAAAATATATACGAGTATGTTTCAATAGTCCACAACCATGATGCGTGGAAAATGAAAATTTCATTCAACGTCTTACAATATCCTTAGAAGTTGGCTATGCATGAAATGTAGGTACTACATTAACAGTTTATATGTAAAGTTAAAAATATAATCTGCTAACTATGCTAAATTAAGAAGTTCTGTTATTTAAACAATTTTATAATTATCACTACGAATTTCATTATATTTTTATTACATGTTTATTCTCATTTTAACTATTTTAGGGTGTATTTCGGCGGCAAAACGTAACATATATTTTCCAAATCATGAAACAAGACTTCAATAATTTTGTTACGTTATTAATACCGTGAATGCCAAAGTCAACTACTGTTTGTTAATCTGTCACTTCTCCACGAATCCATTGAAAGTTTAGTTAACTAATTATTGAACACATAATACGTATGTTTGGATTTCATTTTACATCCACTGATTCGCAAACCGCAATACACGATTTATTTGTTGAATTATTATTAACAGTGTTAATTTTACGCTTCACTAGCGTTGCCCTGACTTGACGTAATAAAGCCATCCGTGGCTTTGCTTGCATATTTTTTGCCTTCGCGGAAATTAACTAAGCCGAAGAATTGTTTAGTGTTTACTAGTGTTTTTTATATGGACAAATAAAGTGGCGCTTCTGGCGCGTATTAGACTTAACCAAGAATACTGCCAACCGTTTCAAAAATGGCCAATTTTATGTGACCATTGTATAATGAATGATACGCCAGGCCAGTTTAAATAATTAGCATTATATTATGATTTAACAAGCCCATGTATGTTCTCTTCGAGATATAGCGGCATAGCTTTTATATATATCTTAGCGGCCTATCATAGAATAAACACGACATAGAACTTGTCTTGTTTGTTACATAGAACCGGTTAACCGCGAGCAGCAAATTTAATATTGATAGGTACCCATCACACTTGTTCGTAACGAGTGTCGCTTAACTTCACTGATCAGTACACACAGCCGTTTGATTGTATTAACATAAACAATGTTATACGCATCTGGTCCAAGTTAATGCGAGAAAACTTTTTAATTGGTCGTCATCTGCTCCCGTCTTGTACGTGACAAGGGAGGGTTATCTGGTGACGCATGCGCGGTCGTTGACTTGTTTTATTGCCATGTGCACTTGATGCGTCTGCGCTTGTGGGAACGGCAGGAAGTTATTTTTTTTAATATTAAAGATTAATTGGCAAAGCGGATGCTATACGTAAGAGATATGTCGCTTATGTACTGTTCATTTACACAGCTGTACTCAGAGTAGTTTTGTTTAAACTTACTAAGGATTAATAAAGATACAATCAGAATCTAAAAATGGGCATCCGCTGACCTATACTTAAATCAGTAACTACTGATCTTTCTCTACTGACTTATCAGACATTCCATAGTTAAGTTGTACCGTTGCTTTATTTTAGATTTTTAATTATTCATTAATATGGTTCATTAACCCTGAACGAGCCTGTTAGATCTTAACAATTTAATGATAGCGTTGTAAACGCATTTCTTTATTTTAATTAAAAAATTAAATTTTAAGGTAATATGTGTTTATACGAAGAAAATAATCCGATACTAACACCATATTGGTATACAACCGGGGCAAACCTGCGCTCTACAACTCGCGGGAACGAATTTATCGTGACAACATAAATTTTAATTTACTACTACTGATTTCTTTAAAGCAAAGACTGTTTTGAAAAACAATAGCCTTTTGTTTTGCAAAATTACGTCGGTGCCATAGGAAATATGTCACCGAGTGACTCATGAAATATCGAAGCAACTGATTAGTCGATCGGTAAAAACTGGTTCGTTTTTGTTCTAAATAGATAATTTGCAAGCATTATCGATGCTTTTTGATTATCACTGTGTGATACTTGCTTACGATTTTGTGTGAATTATAATGTTTGATACATGATGAGAGTCAGCGTCTTAAAATGAAGCAAAACCGTAGGTATCAATTATTATGATATAAATAAATATTTTTTAACTGCTAAGAAACTATTTCAATAAAATTGATACAAATAATTAAAGAATTATTGAAAATGTGATGAAATGTTCCACGCGAATCATAATTAATGTACATATTTTGTATTTATATTCATTAATGTTGGAGCAGCGTGCGACTCTCATCCCTGAGGTCGTGGGTTCGATCCCGGCTGTGCACCAATGGACTTTCTATGTGCGCATTTAACATTCGCTCGAACGGTGAAGGAAAAGATCGTGAGGAAACCGGCTTGCCTTAGACCAAAAAGTCGAAGGTGCGTGACGGGCGAAGGCACAGGAGGCTGATCACCTACTTGCCTATTAGACAAATGATTATGTAACAGATACAGAAATCTGAGGTCCAAACCTAAAAAAGGTTGTAGCGCCACTGGTTTTTTATTTTTATTTATTTAATTTAGTTTAGGTATAGTAAAGCTGGGCAGACTGCTAGTCTATTATATAATAGGTGTTATAACCAATTCCTGTGTTAGTATATGAATTAATCGATAGTATGTGATATGCCAAGATACCGTACAATGGATTGGCAAAATTGATGTGTATCAAATGTCAGCTTTATAAACAAGGCCTCCGTTTCCTCTGTTATTAGATTTCAATGTGAGAACATTATTTGGACAATACTGGATTATACAATCTAGTTAATCACATAATCATCAATTCGATTTCAATTAAATGTGTATTTCGAAAAGTGTGTTTATATTTATTTGTAGGAGTTTAAAAATATATAACCTACGTTACGTACACAAGCATATAACACTATAAAGCGAAAAGAAACTACTTACGTTACGATTGCTATATTTCATAATAAATTATAATTTATAATAAATTTTTGCACTCTTTTAATTGAAGTGCTATTACGTTTCTAGAATAAGACAGGTGACTGACTACCTTAGTTAAGGGCTGACCTTTAACTAATATCCATCATCCCATCAGATAAGCGGTCCTGGCGGATAAATGTGTGAATATAAACTGTTCCAATTTTATAAGGTCATCATTGAGTACATTGACACTTTCATGTTTGTGATACTAATAGGATATTTAAAGATTTAGTGAGGCCCTTTACTGAACATTATCGGCCTTATCAGCTGTGTTATCACACTTATTTAGTCAGGTGCGACCTCGACATAATATTTGTCTCTATACCTGCAGATATTTAAAATGCATTGCGGTAATTTTAAAAACAACTATTTAATAATCGCACAAGCCTTTTACTGGTCTTTGGCTTTGACAGTTTGAGAGGAAGCGCGAAATAAATAAGACAGGTCGATTATTAAAATTATTATAAAACAACATCTTAAATAATACTTACGCCTATTCACACATATTTAAAATTACTCTAGTGAGCTGGCAGTGTATCGCGCATCTTCAGGTATTATAATTTTGGAACAGCCACGTGAGTCGTGTCAGCAGTTGGTCAATGTTCAAGTGAAATTTGAACACAAGTTATAATATAAAATCCAGTAGCGCTATAACCTTTAGTCTTGGCCTCATATTTCAGTATCTGAATCGTGATCTTTTGTTTTTTGTAGTAGACAAGTAGTCGACTTTTAAGGCCTAAGACATATGCCCTATTTCTCATGACGTTTTCCTTCACTGTGCGCTCGCTTAAACCACACAGTGAGAGACGACAGTTGGGGTTTAATTCTTCAACATCAGAGATGAGAGGCTAGACCAACACTACTCCTACAAGTTCTAACAATCATTTCAAATTAACTGCTATACTATGTATGTGTATGTAGGACAAAAGATATTTTCTCCGTTTAGCATTTTTGAGATATAATTTGTTTTAATATATTTCAGAACTTTTGCTTCAACAACGTAAGAAGAGGATATCCATGGTATCAATGGACAGCCAGAACTCAACGGAAACAGATGGCAAAGATGACAAATGTGAGCATTCATTCTAGTTCTTCAAACATCTCAATTTAAGCAAAACGTCATATTTAGAATACTAATTTAAATGTACAAATAAGTGGTAATTATGGCACTTTCTGTTAAAATATTAACATATTAATTATTAGTGTTTTTCCTCCAGGTTTTATAGACTTCGTTTTCGTCAAAATGCACCAATAAGTTACTTTGTAGGTCAGTAGAAATTTTAGGAATTTACACATGCTTTTGGTTTGTTTTTCCTCTTCTTTCTTAAAAGTTTTGAACCACTTTTAAATGGGTTTTCTTTGTGGCTTGGGAATGTAATTAACTGTTTTCATTTTAATAATTATTTTTGGCTGTCTACGATTTCGTTTGGTTAAGAATCGTGATATTTTACATCCTTATAATCTGATGTGTGAAATAATGAAGCAGGAGAAAATACAATCCATATTATCTGGGGTTTGAGTTCGATTCTGGCAAAGTAATAGATATTTTAGGTAGAAAAGTTAACGCCACTCTATGTGACAACAATAGTAAGTAACAAAAAAATCGAAAATAATTATACAGATGGAATCATTTAGTGATTGATATAAACTGTGGATATAGGCAAAAATACTTTGGCATAGGGGTATTGAATTAGGCTCGTGATCAAGTGTGACCTGATGTCAAGGATTATTTATTCTTATTTTGTATGTCGTAAGTCAAATATAAATTGAAACATGAATATTCAGACTATAATGTTCTAGCTAGCATTATGATTTTGGCAAAATAGTTTGTTTCCTTTTTTGTTTATAGAGTTTCCACGAAGTAGTACGCCTTACTGTTTGATATTAAATAGTACTTAAACATTTTAGTAAGAATTTTATTGTACATTTGTTTGCCAGTATATCTGTGTCGACTTATAAATCAGGTCGAAACGTAGAATAAAAGTTATATTTGTATCTATGAAGACATAATGTATTTTTTATAGAAGATCTGCAAACCGCCCTTGGATGGACAATGCCAGAATGTTCGTTCACACATTTATGAATATTGACAATTCGTTGAAATATCTTGAGCTAAGAAATGGCGATAGAAATATAAAGCAATTGTTCTTTCATTTCAGACAATTCCCTTCGAGGCGTGCCTGGCGAGGTTCGTTGTTCAGGGGACAAGAAAGTTCGCAGAACAACCTGGTATTGTGAATGAGGTTATCTGTGTGGTGCCACTGAATTACTAAGCCTTTACGAGAGACGAGTATTATGAATTATTTTGCCAAAGAATGCTGTCATTAGACAAAGTCAAAGGGTAGCAGAATGTATATGTTCATTCTGATTTCACTTACAGCTAAGTAAAAGTGTTTAGCAGTGGAGATGTATCGACTGTGGTATAGGCATGAATAATTATCGTCTTATGAAATTATGCGCCTTAATTATATTCCGTGGTCACGCGAACAACTTTCTTGTATTAGTACAAAATGTGCAGATGTACTCTCAATGTATTTTCAAAACAAAAGCCTGCACCTTCTTCCAAAGATTAATTTTAATCGATTTGCAATAAAAGCTCAACTGTACATTCAAATATATTTATTATTATATATAATACTAAATCCTAATGTGATGTATTTAAGAAGAGTCATAACAGTCATTATTATGATTAGAGTAAGATGAAATGTATCTTTGTTATTGTAAATTATTATTATACTTGTTATAAATTTTATAGTATCCTTAAGCTTAAAAATCGTAATTGTTTTATTTCAAATTAAATATATAAACCAATTAAAATAATTTGTTTAGTTATTATACTCAGTATTCTGTGTGTAACTGTTGCCCAACCATTACTTTACCTTCTTAATAGAATATAAAATTTTTAGGATGAGAATTGATGACATTTATGAATGTATGAAAAAGAAAAGAAAGGAAAGACATTCACTAAAAATTTGAAATATAATATATTTCACAATATTACTGTTTAAATTTATTGTAAATAATTATTTATGTGGGATTGATATATAGCCAGACATTTAACTATATTGATATTTTTTACACTTCCGGCGGGGTTGATTTTTGCCTGTTACCTGTTTCATAAATACGTAGTCAATCTTTGGAGCTAAAGTAAAGTGGGTTCGAATCCCAAATACAAATAGTTTTAAGCTGATAGAGCCTCGACCTAAACACTAGATCCCACCATAACAAAAAGGTTTATAAAACACATTTTAAATTGCAACTGTTCTAAACAATTATAGTAAATTTTTTATACATTTTACGGCAAATGCAATCGCGGGTAAAACGAATGTAAAATAAAGTAAGAAACATAATTAGAAGTTAAGTGCTTGTAGCAAGAAATAAACGAAGAAACACGTTCGTTGAGATCTGCAATGCGAAAAATTATAGCCTAAGGGGCAAAGTGGGGTAGAATATTTCACCTGAAGGCTACATTTTATTGCTTAGCGCTGTTTTCAAACAATTGCATTAATAGTGAATCAAGGCTTCGCGGCAGCGACGATGACTTAAGTATTAGTCTTAGTACAAGTAACGTTTTATTTATTATTTTGAAATCTTTTGTTACAGAAGTGAACAGAATTGACTTGAAATGTGTTACATGGAATTTGAACTGCTGAATTGATGTAACCTGAGTTTTGGAGATAGTAGAAGGTATATAGGTACATATATATCATATAGGTAGGACTTTTAGGTGCATGCCTTTTTAAGTGTTTGACATTTACGTTTACCAAAATTGTCATATATTTTAGATAAAAGATCTCTATATATATATAACATTAGTAGTATTAGTAGTAGTATTTTATGATGTATGATGTGGTAAACTTGAATACAAATAAAAAAAGAAGTGCACTTTTTGCCGATAAAGTTACTACACAGAAATTTGAGACTCAACTTACCATACATATAGGCTACTTTATAAAAATACCGTATGTATATAAGTATTTATTTAGAATTACTCCTTATAAGTACATAAGCCTTTAACTAAAATTAGACCTACATATTGATTTTAATAGCTAAACCTTAGTATTAAGGTTATATATATATATATATAATAAATTCTTGTCTAGACAACATATTAGGAATAAAGTCCGGGTTTCAGTGGATGGGGAGCTTTACGGCGTATCTCCGAGCTTGTTTCGTCAGGAGTTCTTCGGAGGCATCTTTAACACTCCCTCGAGGGTTTATTTTGTATATTCGCAACACGAAAGCAGCAATAAAACTGCGTTATCCCGGTCATTATTTAGTCATCACCCAACCGCTCCTAGTCTAAAATAAAATGCAACTGAATGACTTTTATGCCGTGCACTAGCGTAAAATATTTATATTGTCTTCCGCTATATTACATTCTAAATCCTACGTAATGTAAGAATCCCTACAAAATAGGAATAGATTACTATCTATTTGTTTCTGTTAGAACCTACATCCGATGGTAACTAAAATAAGATCGTCTCTTCTGAGTAGTTAACTGGAATAAAGATTTGCTTTGAGGGAAGCATTTATCAGGGCACCAACGTGGTTTGGCCTGTAGCTCTTTTCAATAAATGAATTAAAAATAAACATTCCACTCAAAATGGACATCAGGTAGTATGATAAAATAGATAATTTAGCTTGCATAAAAAAAATACTACGAAAGAGTATTGCTGTGTTTATAATTACAAATAATTTAATTTTTTCCTATCTTATAACAACTATTTACATTTGAAAATAATGCCAGCTCTTAGCTCTCTTTTGGCAACCCGTGCCTAGAAGAGATCGCCGCTAAGCGATTACTCCGCCCGTTGCACTCAGCGTTTAGATTAAGATTTATTGTTTTCTTGTGTGCAAAGAAGTGTTACATAATTCTTAAAAATAATATTTAAATTATTTTACTTCCAATTAGGAACGTAAAGTTTAAACTAATATGTCCATTAATTTATAGTGCGAATGCTGTCGAGAAAAGCTAGTAAGGCCGCCGGTCAAGCCAGGTTACGAGCTCACCATTTTATGAGGCTGCCCCGGGCGCTGCTAAATCTTATTTATCCCGGAAAACATAAACCGTAGTCACAGCAAAAATTAATTGGCTTCCACGCTCTTTCTTGTCGCACATTAGGGTTTGCGACTTTATTGTATCTGTTACCCAATCGAGCTTGCTATTGATAATAATAGTGGTTTTATAGGATTTGTTTAGTACTTTTTTATTACTCGGGTTTTATGTTTATTTTCTTCTGATTTTGTCATGAATTCTTACGATTGGCTTATGATTTTTATTATGGAACTAACTGAAGGAAATATGATGTCGGAGTTATTTAATGTTCGTGGTTTTGTCACAAATGTTTGGATACAATAAGGCAAAGCCTCTTTCGGGTTTACAGATTAAACGTAAAATCGTAACACTGCCTGTACATTATTTTACAGATAAGTTACAATTATATGGAGCTAGCAATTACAGGAGATTTTTTATTGACGCATTTTAATTTTCGTTGGCCTCTTTTAAGCAAAGAATTTTGCTTGTTTAGAAACGTTTTCAGGTCAAAGTACTCGTTCAAGGCGTTTTATTATGAGTGTTATAAAATCTTCAAACATTTTTCGTGAACTAGTAAAATCTTACTGAAATTTTTATACTTGTACTCTCTTATGCGGTTAAAACTAGGAGCCCGGCGTGTTTTATCGCAGTCTGTTCTGCTTTTTATTTTTATGAGGGGACCAAATTTGGCGTGACGCTCCAACGACGGATCATAACCGTCGGACACAGCAAAATGTTTGCAGTGCTATTCGTAAAACAGGCGGTGTTTCAAACATTGCATAATATTACCCTCGATTTTGTTTCAAGTTTATTTTCCTTCTGCAATCGCAAACTTGTTTTATGACCTCAAGTTTGGTCTATGCAAACACTATTCTCGAAGACTCATAAAACTTAGTTTGGAGTGTTTTTAACAAAATTAGTGATAAGCGAACAAAAGCGTTGTTTACGGAACTCGGATGTACTTGTGCTTACTCGACACGTTTCGTATGGAATGGAACAATGAGTCTGCAGCGGAGATCACACATGCTCCCATTTTAAGAATACCAATCCAAGTAAATGGGATTGGAGCATGTCCAGATTCAACAAGACGTAATTACAGTAAAATATGATATTACATACATAAATAACAGAACAGATGACCTAGAATTTTGTTAAATAACGAAAAGTTTGGAATATTTTGATGTAGAAATCCTGCCTGATGTTTTGGCTTTATAAACCTGGGCTCGCGATATCCTTGTGAATGTCGAAGCCATACTAGAGTGAGCGTGTAAAATGAAAGACATTGATTTTGATAGGTCGAATGGAAAGACGAATCGAATAAATGCTTTTATTAACGTGGCGCCTCAGCATCGCCATTTGGTGATGATGGGGCAATAGCTGAGCGCTTCGTCATCTCCAAGAGACAGCTAAACTATTGTGTACATACATTTATTTACGTTTCCATATTTCTGTGCCTGTAGAATAAATGTTTTGTTTGTTCACATTCTCACCCTCGACGTTTGACACCACGGATATAATGATGAACACTTAATAACGGCTTCAATGCTATACTTCATCTCTAATTATGTTAAAAACAGTTATACATTAATATCTAACTATTGTTATTAAATATAAGGTCTTCTCTCGGTCTCCTCGTCAAGTCAAGTCAGTCTTGTCCATGGATCGGGAGGGACTTGTAGACTAATCTATAAAGAGACCCTCAATTATTTTCCTCCAAATTAAAATAACGCAGGGTTTAGGGCCCTTACAGCAACAGTAGTAGAGGTTTTCTTTATTTTGCCGATTGTAAGGTGATAATGAGGGACAAAGATGTAGTGCCATAAATTACAATGCATCAGTAAGGCGCCGTTGTTTAGACACCGTATCACAGGCTGCAGTGATCCATTGCGATGGCCGCGTAATCCTAGCTACGGGCTTTGTCTCACGTCCAGCTTACTTTTATTACCGTGCATGGTGGAATAAAACAAAATTGGCGGGAATTTATGGCCCACAACCCTGTAGGGGTAGAAGTTTTCAATTTGAAACGAATTGTTTGTCGTGTAATAAGGGTATTGTGGGTAATAAGGCAACGTCGCGAGCTTACTTAAAACTACTTTCTTGGTTTTATTATCTGAGTGGGGTGTTGACGAGTTACGCGTATTACTCTACGTAAATCAACTACTACGAATTATATACCACGCCTGTATTTTCATACATATTACTTATGTACTATAAATGGTTATATAATTATCAATTATTAAGACATAAGTACTGTGTCTTCTACGTCTTGAACTTGTGATTTTATATGACATAAATAAATATATTGGTTAACGTTTCAATTATGTTTTAATACTTTTCCATAGCTCGTCCTGCTTGCGTTATACGGAATACTTTTCACGAGAGTATAAAACATCTATTTTAAATAAATTTAGATTAAAAAAATATCATTAATTAATAAACTTCCTTAGAATATTTTAAAGAACAGGATAGTCAAAGTCAAAAATTTATTCATATAGTTAACACAATGTTCACTTATGAACGTCAATTAAGACAGGATAGGAAAAAGTATCGTAAGAATGACAGAATAAGACAATCGTTTCACAGTATTACATTCCTTGGAGCAATAAATTGGATGCAAAAACGCGTTACCTGGCCCAAACTGAATAAGTTATGAGGGTGGAGGTATTGGTAATGAAACTTGAATGACCCCGGGCGTATAAACCGTCTGGATGGAGTTTCCATGTTTACTTGCCGCGTCTGTTTATTCTGTTGCGTTAAGTGCCACTCAAAAAGAGCATGCTTTGAAAGGAGTGTCGTTAGGGTAGAATCACGTTGAGACCTGGTTAATTAAACTTCGTTAACGAATTATTTTTTAAACAAATATAATTAACGAATTATTTTAAAAAAAAAATAATTTTTAACACGCAATCTAAATATTTATAAAATTGACATAAGATAGATATTTTTTTCAATTTTTTATATGGATTGGTACTGAACAATTTATAAGGAGTTGTAGAGTGTTTATTTTATTGATTATTTATCTCATAGGCAAATTCGGGGATAGGAAGAATAATAATTGAAGAAATTGTTCTAGCCTAAATGGTGGTACAGAAACATTAAATAAATAAATCAGTGGCATTACAACCTTTTTAGGTCTGGGCCTCAGATTTCTGTATCTGTTTCATGATCATTTGTAAATCTAAAAGACAAGTAGGTGATCAGCCCCCTGTGCACACGCCGTCGATTTTTTGGATCTAAGGCAAGCCGGTTCACGATGTTCTCCTTCACCGTTCGAGCAAATGTTAAATGTGCACATAGCCAAAAAAACATTGGTGAACTGCCGGAGATCGACCCTCCGACCTCAGGGATGAGAGTCGCACGCTGAAGCCACTAAGCCAACACTGCTCTGGTACAGGAACTTTAATAAGTATTTTTTTAAATATCATGACGATGAGCACATACACATAACTAACTTATTTAAATGAATTTTATTTTGAAGATAACAACATCCGATTATTGTTATCTATCCCTCTCAAGCAGTAACCCTGTTATATTTCTGCTACGATATATTTCGTCTTAGAACAATGTAAGGAAAACAAGTAAATAACTCGAGGGATCTCTCACCTAAACTTCCTTGAAGAATGCCAGTTACATAGTTAGTCTCGATTCTCAGGAACTTTCTATTTTTCGATTGGCCGTGTTAGTAAGTTGGAAAATTTAGTTTAGTCAGCAGTTCACGCGGCTACAGCAACTCAATTTCGTAACTTATTTTACATCCAGTGTCCTTATGTTTGCACAACGATTGCATAGTTTGCGAGTTTCAGCGCTCAAACTTGTCTTGTTTCCAACGTATTATTTATGATATAACGTTTACAATGTCTCGTACTGGTATATATTTTTGTATATTCTGATACGTAGCCCTTAAATCCATATAAATTGAGTTTATTTTTGTTTGTAGGAAGAAATCTGGGAATTTAGTCTTAATTATTTCTTAGTACTATAATATAATGCTTGAAAGAGATCGCTGGCAAGCCGTATCCGTCCTTATTATTTAATCATTCTAATCGTATTGATTTTTGCAACGAATTGTTAAATACATAAATAATAATAGTTTGGTTGTGATTAATATAAGTCGCGTGGACTAGATAAGCTACAACGTGATCACAATGCTAAATGTAGCAATGATATCGGTTAAAAAGGGGTGTGTTTAAATAACCTGCTTTTTAATTTGATTAAACTATAAAAAAAAAATTCGATGTCCGAGGTTGCCAAACTTGGTTGTTTTTAAAAGTAAATAAATGTGAAGTATGTAACACCGTATTTCAATATATAAATCGAAAACTATAATAATAAAGTAAACATAGACTGACTTAAAACAAATAATTAATTGATAACTTATTTTACCAACTTTTAATTGTGCGACTAATATAAATGAGCATTATTACTTTTTTAAATAGATTGAATTGTAGTTGTAGAATTGTAAAGTCAGTTTGTTTTATAATTTTCGATTCGGCTAAATTAGCGTCTATGAAGCTTGGTGTGCTCAACAAGGCAAGACGGCAAGCGCAAACTCGGCCCCACATGGAGTACTGTTCTCACCTCTGGGCGGGAGCTCCTCGGTACCAGCTCCTTCCACTTGACCGTATTTAACGAGGAGCGGTTCGAATCGACGACGACCAATCACTTTCGAGCGGTTGATTCTTTGGCGTTGCGTAGAGATGTGGGGTCTCTCTGCATCTTCTACCTCATACCTCAGAGGAGATGTTCACTCACATCTGTATCACTCTCACTCGACATCCGTCGAGACCCTCGTTCCACAACTTAGCGTGAGTGCTGCGCACCACCACTATTAGGAACCAGCTACCCATTGAAGTATTTCCGAACTAATTGGACAAAGGGTCCTTCGAGGAAAAAACTCACCTATTCATAAGAGGCCGATAATCCACTCGCGGGACTTCGCATTGAGAGCCGCCTGCCCGTTTGGCCCCTGTTCTATTAAAAAAATAAGCTACACCTTCCTATACAAAATGATTTATCATTATTACTATTAAGGTGTTTATATTAAAATTTATTTGAAAAGCGCAAAAAATCAATAGTTGTTTAATATTATTAGTTCCAATACTTAGAAAGTTAAAAAACAAGTGATTTTAAGCAAAACTTAATGTCGAACAACCCTATGGTAATTTGAGTGTTTGTCAAGTTTGAGTGGAGGCTAGCGGAAGTCTGTTCTAAACTGTTGCGTTGTCGTGATTGTCGCCTTAGTGGCGCCCCCTAGTGTTACCGTTGTTCTAACTACTTTCACTTTGCCGTTCATTTAATAGTTTCTTGCTTCCAATTCACGATTTAATCGTTTCAGTAAAATTTTATTTAATGTGCTAAATCATGACATCTTTCCGTAGATTCAGATGCACTCATGGAGGTGTCGTACTAGTAAAACCACTCTTAACACATGATGCACGAAGCACGCAAAAAGTTGGAAGAGTTTATATTGTTTAAAATAATTTAATTATTTGTAAAACTATAAAAATACACCAGAATTAATGATTATTCCTCTTGCCCTTCATCCACTAGGCTAACCAAATGTGATCAACCATGTGACACATCACTATGCTCACGATGATTTTCTTTTCCGTATGAGGATGTGTTAATTGCGCAAGTTATTGATTCACACTCAATCACTGAACACTAGACTACTATGACTATGTCCTTATTTGAAAAAATACCTCTTATTAACGGCGGCCTGCACTTGAAGGGACTTTTTATTTTAGAACTACGCTTAATTACAATAAAGCTACAATTACATTAAGGTGCGTTTTAAAGATTCAAACGGGACAGTTAAAGTGATTTATATTAAAGCGGATCCCAAGAATATATATTTCGAATTACTAAAGCAATCCGGTGTTTAATTCGTAGGCCAGACAAGAAAGATGGGCGGCCAGCGACTCGGTTTAATTACAACAGGTTTATTCTAATTTCACGAAATTCGGATACCCTGCATGTGCCGCGGAAAGGGTCTATGACATTTTGTTATTCTAGTCATTGCCGTAACAGTATTTTAATTTATTAAAGAATATTTATTGCTTATATTTTTTTTAGGAAATATGTTAAACAACTGCTGAATGTGTGTAAAATACTACTATTAACTGTGTAACTTACAATATATGTATAATAATGACAATAGAAAATTTTAATATTTATATTCCTTAATACTTTATAAAATTGGTATTAGATGTATTGTATTTATAATGAAGTAATAAACGCGACCATTGTGTGTTTACCTTATAAAATTATCAGCTGCTTATCTGTGGTGATTCTTGTAATTTGGGGTATCTATGTAATTCCATTAAAAGTTCGATTATTCGATATTTAGATATATATAAATTGAATGTGACCTTCAGGAACTCAAAGTCCGGAGGTCACTAAAGCGTGCTCTCCGAGATGGCCAGGGTACAACAAACGGTTGAAGTTTTCTCTCCCTGGTCGTTACGAGGCGCGAATTGCTCGCGTTACAATTACAACGCGGCCCGCCATATTTATGCCAGCGGTAACCAAATTGCCTGATATTATTCCATCCCATTGAGTGCGAAAAGCGCAAATTAAAGCGATTTTATATTGGATGATTTTCCCCAAGAGCTGGGGAGATATGTTCGCCCCAAGATAAGAAACGGAGGAGATTGCGTTATGAAATAAGAAAGGGATTGCACATTCCAAACAATTGCTAATCCATTTCCGTGTAAACATTTAATTACAGTTTCGCTTTAATCAATTTTATACTTTAATCAAGAAGTAGACCTCACAAGAATCTTAAAAAATAAAAAATTAGTATATAAGGATTAATTCAATAACTATAATGTATTTATGATAGTCTTAACTTAATTCCACAAAAAAATAATAACAAAAAATTCGTAAATTGTTATATTAAATAGACAAATAAAATAAATGCTTATAGTTCATTTTCACCTTGTATAAGTTCTCAAGAATACTTCTAAAAAGTATTTAAACTTATATTTTGGCACAGGATTAATTAATAATGTTTAGATATTAATGTCGCGTTAATATATAAACATTATAACATATCGTCTTCATTTGATATCCTTTAATATACCTTGAGTTGCTTATTACAATATAAACTCTAAATTATTATTTCACATTTCAAAAAAAGTGTTATTTAAAAATATAATAATCTTGCTCATTTAATGCTATACATAAAAATTATAAATTTATTATGCGCATATTAGCGTAATACCATCCTAAAAGGTATTGTTTTGCTTTATATATAATTTAGGGTTTTTCATAATCCTCTCGACTTAAGTGGATAATATTGAGAGGCTCAAATATTTGAAAAACTATACGTATAATAAGAGCAATGAAAGCAGGGGCGGGCGGGCGCTAACAACTAATTGGCTATTCTAAAAACTCATTTGAACACTAAATGGATTCTGTATTTAAATTTGGGCGTTTTGTAAAACGACGCCAAACATTAAATGCAGGGTATTGCAGTTCCGATAGATCGTAAGCTGCAATATTTAAAAATGTTCAACAGCCTTACATAGAATAATAATTCATAATTGCCAGTATCTTCGGAACCTTGCCTACAGGGACTCCTTTTAATAATATATTTTAAAGTTAGTTATTGTTTTTTGTTATAGTAATTTTATTTATTATGTACAGATTCATAATGGAGTTTGTCATTAAATTATTACAAAACCCTTCGTCGTGTTTGCTGATATTATGTAAATGTGGCGTCACGTCATAGTTATTGATAAGCTTCGCTACAGCGAAGACATGAAAAAGGAGCAGGTAATTATTATTTATTTTTAAATTAAATAAACTTAATTACCTTACTTATTTAAATAAATAAAAAAATAAATCTGTGGCGCTACAACCTCTTTAGGTCTGGGCCTCAGATTTCTGAATCTGTTTCATGATCATTTTTCGATCTAATAGGCAAGGTGATCAGCCTCTAGTGCCTGACACAAGCCGTCGACTATTTGGATTTAAGACATGTCGGTTTCCTCACGATGTTTTCCTTCACCGTTCGAGCGAATGTTAAAATGCGCACATAGAAAGAAAGTCCATTGGTGCACAGACAGGGATCGAACCTACGACCTCAGGGATGAGAGTCGCACGCTGAAGCCATTAGGCCAACACTGCTCCTTACTTATTTAAGTCTATATATATGGATGCTTTGTTAACTAGGAATTAAAATTACTTTTATTTACCTGCATGTTATATTATATTATCAACTTCTGCAATTATAGTGTATAATTGCAGAAGTTGATAATAGTAGTGTAAGTATAGTATATATACTTAAAGGAACTTTATATGCGATTTTATTTTAGTACCTTCCCTGTAAAATGAATATAGATCCATTACAATAGAAATAAATATTCTTTCTCAATAATCATTATTCAGACTGAGGTTCAATCGTGCTGCTTGTGGGAATCCGTCTGGCTCAGCTAATGACGACTACGCTCTGAATACTGAGTGACCAGTCTCAGGGTACCTTGTACCACGGAAGAGAATCATTTCCTATTCTACACTGCCTTTTTCTGAATACAGAACGTGCAATTTTAATACTAAGATATCTCCGTTTCAGACAGCAATGTCACCCAAAATTATTATCAAATTAAATTCTATAATTGCCAGTCAGCCATTTTTAATTTCATAAACGTAATTGCACTGTTTATAATACTAATTATGGTATATTTTCCATGCATCAGACTGGTAACAATGGTAAGAAACACAACGCATCTTTGTACGCATGTTTTTTTAATAGACATTTGAAAATAACCCATTGCAGCTTAATTTGCTAAATATTTATGACGGGTGAATCAAGACATTTTACGTTTTATTCGCACCATACTTTACAGTTAAAATAATTCACAACATAGTTTGTTTAACCAAAGGTTATGTAACAAAATGCTATCAAATGAGTATTTTAAATACGATTAAAGTTTAAAGACAAAATATCAGAACTAATTATACTTTAGGTTATTGCTGATCCTTAACTAGCACTATGAACACTAAACTTTGTTATAAATTTCAAAATTAATTACCCCCCATTAATGTGCGTTTCAATTAAAATTAAAAGTGGGTAGTTAAGTACTTTGGACCTGGCTTTATATAAAAAACAATAATGTTTATTTTGTATTGTATTTATAAGGTTAGTTTTTCTATGCATCAACTTTATGAGACAATTTCCCACCTGAAATGAATCGTTTGGAACATTAATGACCTAGATAGATCCAAGTTATGTCTAGGACTTACATAACAGAAATATGTGAAATCCTTTTCGTCAGCCGTTTCAACCAGTTAAAATTTATAATCTTAGTAATAATAGCTGTTTGCATTTTTATCTCGGTAAAGCTTGCGTGTTTCAGTTGCGTGTATTGCGACATATTGTCTAAACTCCAACGATGCTTCTGCAATAAATAAACAGGTCACATATTGAAGGGGGTGGGGAATACAATTGTAACTTTCGTGTCCCATACGTGAAGGCGAAGTTTAAAAAATACAAGTTTGCCTAGCGAGTGTACACAAGGTTCACACGTTCAGAGACCCTATGGGAACGTACACAAGTTGTTGTTTCTAAGAATTTGAAACTCGTTTGTGTATAAAAAAGAAAATATTTGGGATATTGAGCGCTCAAATTGTTTTTGACTTTCCGGGGAATACATTTTATTCTAGTGGCTAAGCGTGCGCTATGAAGCCTGATTTCGTGCGTTACTACGTTTGCGTATTTTTTTCAAAGGCCGTTTACTTACTTGCCATTAAAGTTTACATTTGGACTTAAATGTTATTATTTTTATCTGATTCACTGGTTTTCCCATTTAATGAGTTATTATTCATATCTAAACAAAAAAACGCTGAATTACAAAAAAATTATAAAAGTTATATTTATTAGTTTCTTTAAATTCTTTAATTTTGTCATTTGTGCAATGTTTTTAAGTTTTGTGCTTTTAAAGATTTTTTAAAGTAAAATAAAACTTGTTTACGGAAATATACAAAAGGTTTATAAGAATAATAATTGGTATTCATCCCTCATTACTCGGAATCCATTCGCCGTAATCTGGTTCAGAATAAGAAAAGTCCAACTCCATTAAGTTTCAAAAGATTTGGTGCATAACAAGAAGGTACTTGTTAATATATACATATAATTAGTAGCTGTAGTCAGATAGAGTACACTCAAGAAAGTTTAAAAAAGATTTATTCTTAAGAATGTTTGTGAGAGTAGTCTGTAAATTATTTACGGCTTTGATTGCGTGTTTTTATTAAGATTGGGGTTTTATTTTATGTGTGTATGAAATGCCTTCTAATATCGGAAATAAAGACAGTTTTTTTTAATTTGAAAGTCGATTCACTGATCATTTATTTGCCCATGATAAAAAAATTCCATACACCGTGATTGTCCTTCACCTTCACCTTCACACATAAGTTATTAATTATGAATCGATTATTCAATTCATTTTTAGTATTGGCACCACCATGCTACGAGCATTTTAAATTGGTAATAGCATTTTACTACGGACTACACATCTCACGGTAAAATGTTTAAAATCTGGTAGATTTATGTGCAAGTTTGATAATTATTATTAAAAATAACGCTAGCCAAATTGGATTTAGAATCTACTGAGGCTTTACTAAGTATCTTGGCATGACTTTGTGGTTCCAAAAACTAACACAGACACAGCGCACGATCATAACAACACTCAGCTACGCTCACAAATACATGTACATACACACCCATCCACTCATACCTTATTAAAAAAAAATCAAAAGCATTTATTCATATAGGTAACACAATGTACACTTATGAACGTCAAAAAAGAAATATATATGAAATGCTTCTAATTTTTGCCATTTCTCAAATCAAGGGCGTAGAACGGAAGAGAAGAACTGGCAATAAACTCTCCGCCATACTTTTTAATCACCAAGTTTTTTGTTTTACACAACGTTTGTATGGAGCTGCAACAATTACACGATGTTCCACGTGACATTTGTGCTCTATCAGCAGGAGGCATGGTGAAATAGGAGCACGCACTTACATTCTCGTGGGAACAACACGCAAGTCTTGTAAGATATAGTTGTAACACTAAATTTTTTTTTTTAAACTGTTTTAAACATGTACCACGGAATAATTGTTATCTACCCACAACACAGGGACTCCCTAGTGCTAGAAGGATCAGACTTCTACCTAATACAATTTTAAAGGGTCTTGACTGAAGTTAATTTTATGCCCCACATAAAAGATAAGACTTCTTAAAGAATGAAAAGTGAAGCTTAAAAGTGACTGTTGTAAATGATCGATGAAGGAAAGTATAATCTTGGGACGGGTCGACAAAGTTTTGTACGGCGAATTTTCTTGGCTTTAGCACAACAAGCAATTAGTATGCGGGACGAACGCACAACATTTTTTTACATTATGCTAAGTCCCAAAGAAAAACTGTAGAAACTGTTCGGGGTGAACACTTCAGCGATTGCCAATAATTCATTAGAGCCGCCGTCACGAAAGAATTAAAATTAATGACTCGCGAACGCGGCGCGAGCTTCGTATTATCTTATCGCCATCTCGCTTTATATCTATTGAGGTAATGTTGTATTTAAATTAGCGAAGACGGCCTAATCTGTCGCATTTGTTTCACTTTTAATTATTAGATAGAAAAGGGAATATATTTTATAGGTATTTTTTTAAATTTAAAAAGTATCTGAAACGAATTATTTATAAAAGTAGCCTAAATCCATCATAATATAAACCAGTACAAGTAAAAATATTACAGGTATATAGTACCCCTAAGACTTTTGGCCTAGGGGCTTCAGCGTGCGATTTTTATTACTGAGGTCGTAGGTTCGAGCACCGGCTGTGCTGTGCTCTGCAGTGAAGGTAAAATCGAGGATACGGCATGCCTTGCACCCAAAACATGATCACGAAACATATACAAAAATCAAAGGCTAGAAATAAATGGCAGCACTCTTTTTTTAAGACTTTTATAGAGAACTTATTAGCAAGGTTTTATTTTATGTATTAATTAATGTTTTTTGGTAAGTTATAATCACTCACTGCTTGCTGTATGGTATAACATCACAAGGTCATTTTGTACAAGGCATGTTTTCAAGAAAGTTATTTGGTAGTGTAATTTACGTGAGATACGTAGCCAATCTAGCTTCAATTTGGCTTTAATACTCTTGATCCCGTGTTGGGATTTGCGACATTGTCGCGGGATGATTTGATGAGAATTCGACGCGGCATACAAGATGCGTTTCCAGTTTCCCGTCACGCGCGCCCGTCGCAAATAAGGCTTATTTCCCGCTTCATCTTACGTCCATGTCTAAAATAAAGCGTATTTACGTGATAAATTATAATTTTATTCTTAAATTTATTATAAAAGATAATTGTTGCTCCAATTTTAAAAATCGAACTGAAATTTTAAATATCAAACGTTATATTAAGTCGTTAATAGAATAATTATTGGACACGTCATTAAATTATCAAATGCCACGATATACATTTTATTGCAAAGACAATTATTTACTGTTTTCCTCCAAAGGATGGAAAATTATGACATCTCAACTTTCTTGTTGTTATTGGTGGGTTAATTTATAAGTTGAGACGGCTAGGTTGGCGCGTCTCGAATTCTAAGCAGGCTGACTCGTAAGTAGCGGCCGGCGAACAAATTGACGGCAATATCTGTTGGCAGTTCCTGTCACCCTCGCGCCTGGTTATTGCGTTGAATGTAGACGAGCGGTTTAAGCGTTTTTTTTTAAATAAAGCGGCTAAATTGTTCCACATTTATGCTTTACTTGAAGGGAACATATTTATCGAACGAATTTGACAATATGAGATCTCTTTACTATGCCAATTTCAAATACATTTTATATAGTCATAAACAAATGGCCAGTACAAAACAGTAGTACGAAGATTTGATTAATAATATTAAAAAACGTTTATTTGTCTCTCCACAATTTTGTATTTTACAGGTTACTGCAGGTATTGTCCATCTTTGTCAGCCTTACGAGTCTGTAACTCACTTTTCGAAAGGACTATCGAAGTGTGTTTGCAGCAGCCGTCCATTTTCGATTGATCGTTGGGCAGTCATGTTACGTTTATGGCATTCTGATAAATAATAAACTACAAGCTTAGTCCTTTTTAGAATGCCAAATCGTAAAATGACTGAATCCACGATAACTTTAATTGTACTGCTGTTCGATTGTGTCACACTTTATACTGAATTTGAATAAAATAAGTTAAGAAGCATAAGGCAGTGACAGACGTGGAAAAGACTTGAAGTCCTGTAGTCACCAGCCTTCTATCACCGATTGATTGTTGGGCTGTTTTGTATATGTATATAAAATAATTAAGATCCTTTACTCCGTCAGTATTTTTAAAAGATGTGGCTAAATAACAATACATAACAATAATTTTATTGTCATGTGTTCGATTTTCACTTTATACTGAATTTCCGAATAAAAGAACTGTGAAAGCATAAGAGAGACAGAGTGGAAAAGGCTTGCTCATCTCAAAGTCAGCACTTTTGGTCAAAGGACAGGGAGCGCTGAAAGTATAACATTTCGGAACAAAGTCACTTTTTATCGGGATGATCTATTAAACTAAAAGGAAC